>CM035444.1:26738630-26743630 GCA_020310875.1 Ceratopteris richardii
CTTTTACTCCTGCCATGCTTTTGAATCTGCTGGTCTTCACACCATCCAAGCTCTTTGTCATTATGTCTGCTAACTGATCTTTAGTAGAAATGTACTCCACTTCAATCTCCTTCTCCATTACCTTTTCTCTGAGAAAATGATACTGTATCTCTATGTGCTTTGTCCTTGCATGAAATACTGGATTTGCTGCAAGATAAAGTGAACTCATATTATCTCCATGTATTGTAGGTGTACCTTGATCAATGCCTAAGCTCTTGAACAATGTCTGCATCCATATGACTTCCTTAGCTGCTTCCACAAGTCCTTTGTACTCTGCTTCAGTTGATGATAATGCTATTGTATGTTGTTTCTTTGAACACCAACTTACAAGCTTATCACCAATATATATCATGTAACCATGAGTTGATCTTCTGTCATCTTGATTACCTGCCCAATCTGAATCACTATAGGCTCTCAACTTCAAATCTGATGTAAAAGGATAATATAATCCTTCCTTTATAGTTCCTTTGATATATCTGAGAACTCTTTGACCTGCAATCCAATGTGGGTCCTTTGGACAATGCATGAATTGTGACAAAACTCCCACTGCATAACTAAGATCAGGTCTTGTTAGTGTAGCATAAATCAAACTACCCACAAGAGATTGATACTTCCTCATATCTTTGTAGTCTGCACCATCATATTTACTGAGCTTGTGATTAACTTCAAGTGGAGTTGAAGCTTCTCTGCAACTTTCCATATCAAACTTCTTCAACAAGTTCAGAAGATACCTTTCTTGTGACACATATATGCCATGATCTGTATAAGTAACTTCCATTCCAAGAAAGTATGATAACTTTCCTAGGTCACTAATCTTGAATTCTTTTTCAAGCAATCTCTTTACCTCCTTGATTCCTTCATCTCAAGTACCTGTGATTATAATGTCATCTACATAAATACAAATGTAGATTGTACCTTCCTCTGTTCTTTTCATAAGTAGACTTGAATCTGCTTTTGAACTTTGATATCCAAGATCATTGAGATACTTCACCAGTCTATAGTTCCAAGCTCTTGGAGCTTGCTTCAATCCATACAATGCTCTTCTCAACCTGCAAACAAAATTTGGATACCTGGAATCTATAAACCCTCGAGGTTGTTCCATGTATACCTCATCTGATATGTATCCATTCAAGAATGCATTTTTTATATCCAATTGACTTAGAGTCCATCCTTTTGAAGCTGCAATAGCAATGATTGTCCTTATAGTTGACATCTTAGCTACGGGACTGAATGTCTCATCATAATCTATGCCATAGGTTTGGGCATAGCCTTTCACCACCAATCTAGCTTTGTATCTGGCTATACTTCCATCTGCAAGCTTCTTCACTTTATAAACCCATTTATTTCCAATTACTTTCTTACCATTTGGTTTAGAAACAAGTTCCCATGTCTTGTTCTCCTCCAGTGCATTGAACTCTTCCTTCATTGCTTCTTCCCATTGCTTCTTACCTTTAGCTTCATCATAGTTCTGAGGTTCTTCATCATCTTTGACCATATATGCATAGTTCTTCTGAGTTATGTAAGAAGTATCATAAGAATACCTTTCTGGTTGTCTTCTAGTCCTACTTGACCTTCTTGGTTCACATTCTTCATAAGTGTCTGGATACACCTCTTCATCAAATACAGGAGCTTCTTCATTTCTTCTTGTTAATCCACTTGTGGATGTACTTGCTTGCATATAGTCTTCATCTCTATTTACCTGCACAATTGATTTTCCTTTCTCACATCTTCTTACCTCTTTTTCAAATTCTTCAGTTGTATGACTTTGATCTGCATACCAACTTTTCTGTTCATCAAATGTAACATCTCTAGAAACAAGAAATTGTTTTGTTAGAGGATTCCACAACCTGTAACCCATCTGCTTTTCATCATAACCAATGAACACATATTTTTCTGCCTTTGGTTCAAGTTTATGCCTAAGTTGTGATGGCACATAAGCATATGCAATTTATCCAAACACTCTACAATGATCTAGTGTTGGTTTCTTACCCCACCAAGCTTCATATGGAGTCATTCCATTCAGAGCTGCACATGATAATCTATTCACAAGATATGTAGCTGTATTTACAGCCTCAGCCCAAAGATAATTTGGACAGTTCTTCTCCTTTAGCATAGCTCTAGCAAACTCAACCAAAGTCCTATTCCTTCTTTCTGCTACACCATTTTGTTGTGGTGTATACCTGCAAGTTATTTCTCTCTTAATTCCTGCATTCCAAAGATAATCATTGAACTCTTGGGAGAAGTATTCTCCCCCTCCATCAGACCTCAGTCTTTTAAGCTTTTGACCTGTTACTCTCTCTGCATATGCATGAAAATGCTTGAAGGCTCCAAACACTTCTGATCTTTCCTTCAAAACATATAATGTTATCCATCTTGTAGCATCATCAATGAAAAGAACATAGTACCTTGAGCCACTGATAGATCCTTCTTTTGTTGGTCCCCATACATCTGTATGAATGAGCTCAAGTACTCCATAATGTTTGAAACCTTTCTTTTGAAATGGTAACCTGTGTGCTTTACCCATTTGACATGCTTCACATTTATAAACCATATGTTGACTTTGCACATTTGGTAATCCTAGTACTGACTGATTAGCAACCATAGCTTTAATTCCTCTTTCATTGAAATGACCTAATCTCTTATGCCAGAGATCAAGTTCTGTAATCACTGCTTCACCATGTGTGAGCAAAGCTTGACCAATGTTTCCTTGCACTCTTAAAGTAAAGAGTCTACCTTCTTTCTTACCACAGACAATCTGATTATATCCATTCTCTGGATCTTCAACAAATACTCCTTCATTTGTAAACCTGACTTGAAAACCTTTTTCAACTATCTGTCCCACACTAATCAAGTTTTTAGGTATTGTGGGAACATACAAAACATTGGTTAGCAAATCTGCTCCACTCTTGCATTTCACTTTTCCAATTGAATGTACACTATGTCTTGTATTATCACCAGTTTGAACTGTGTGACTAGAAATGCCTTTTTCCAATTCTGACATCAATTCTATGTTTCCTGACAAATGATTAGAACATCCAGAGTCAATGTAAAATACCTTTAGATCTTCTTTATCTGATGTGCTGATTGAGTTCATCATCAATGATGTATGACTTTCATTCTGTGTGTCATTTGCATAGTTGTAGTAGGTGGTGTTGTAGGATTGATTTTGTCCCCAACTTCTTCCTCCACCTCTACCATAGCCTCCTCTTTGACTTTGTCTACCTCTTTGAAAATTACTTTGATATCTTCCACCTCGGCCTCTGCTATTGTTATTTTGATTCTGGTTTGATCCTTGTTGGTTGTGCCAACAGTCATGAGCCAAATGATTACTCAATCCACAGATCCAGCAAGCCTTCTTGTTGTTATTTTGATTACCTCTTCCTCTTCCAAAGCCTCTTGCTCTTCCTCTACCAGTGCCTTTACCTCTTGTATAATAAGCTTGAGAACTAGACTCCTCTTCATCCTTTGCTTTACCTTTATCTCCTTTCTTCTTGTTCTTCACGTACATTGCAGAACTTTGTCCTTTATCTCCATCTCCCTTCAAGTCTTGCTCATATGTGAGCATCAAACCAAGCAACTGGTTCAAATCTGGAACATAATGATTTAACGAAAGTTCTGTTGATAAGACAAAAGGTTTCCACCTTTCATCCCCTCTCAAACCTGCAAGTAGCTGAGCAATCAATCTGTGATCTTCAACATCTTCATCTATGGATCCAAGACTGTCTGCAAGATCCTTCATCTTAGTGACATAATCACTAATTGTTTGACTTGGCTTCTTCTTGAATGTTGTAAACTCTGACCATAGACTTGCTTTCCGTGCTTTAGTAGTGCTTTGGAAATGATACTCCAATGCATTCCATATATCTTCAGATGATTCCAATCCTCTGATGTGTGGTAGCAAATGATCAGAGATTGTATTGTAGATGTATGCTTTTGCACTTGCATCCTTCTTCTGCCAATGCTTTAAAGCATCTAGTTCTTCTTTCTTTGGTCGGCTTTCATCTTCGAATATTGGCTTCTCTTCTTCACCTGTAACATATATCATGAGATCCTTACTCATAAGTAAGGCTTCCATTCTCATTACCCATGCGGGGTAATTATCTCTGTCCAGTTTGTCAATGGAAATATGATCTGCCATAGTTCTTTCCTTCTGCTACAACCTGTGAGCATAAAGGATAAAGGATAATACCTTTTGAAGTTCTTTGTGTATGAGGATACTTTTGAAGTAACCTTTTGATGCCTTGTGTCTTCAAATGCTTCACCTTTCAAAATTTAATGGAAAACTTTACAAAACTTCTCGTACCTTTGTCGTCTTCTGCTCTCGAGAATCTTTCTGCTCTGATACCACTTGTTGATGTATGAAACACCACAAGAAATGAATTAATGTGACACTAGAACACCTCTATGGTCACCATTAACTCATTGCCACTCCAAACTTTGAGAAATGATAGCCTAAAGTGAGAACTTTGCTTCTACAGAAATTCCTAGTCGCTGAAATGACATACCTTCAGTATTTTGCTAATTTCTCCCAGGTCAAGTATTATTTCTCATGAACCTTTATAGCTGAAACTAGAAGAGTAGAGCTTTCCAACAAGCTATCATATGCATCAAACGGATCTCTAGAACTCAAGTTATGGCTCTCACAAGATGACCCTGTATGAGCTTCCAAAACTAGAAACTTTGCCTGTTTTAGTATTCCTGGTTTTCAAAAATAAAAGATTAGATGCCTAGCATCGAATTTCAGTCCAAGTCGATGCCAGGCATCGACTTTGGGCTTTTTTTGGCTATTTTTCTGCACCAGAAACACTCTATTTTACACACACATGAAGAAGATGACTTATATGCTAGAAGTCAATGTCGGGCATCCATTTTATGCTGGAACTCGATGCCAGGCATCGAGTTGCTCCACAAACTTCTTGTTTTTAAAAGATTCAACAACAGTTAACACACAGAGAATGGAA
>CM035444.1:26751130-26756130 GCA_020310875.1 Ceratopteris richardii
TGCCCGGCATCGACTTCTAGCATACAAGTGGTCTTCTTCATGTGTGTGTAAAAGAAGCTATTTCTGGTGCAGAAAAAGGGCCTAAAAAAGCTCAAAGTCGATGCCTGGCATGGACCTTGACTGAAATTCGATGCTAGGCATCGAATTTTTTATTTTTAGACACCCAGGAATACTAAAACAGGCAAAAATTCCAATTTGGGAAGGTCATACAGGGTCATCTTGTGAAGGCCATAACTTGAGTTCTAGAGATCCGTTTGATGCATATAATAGCTTGTTGGAAAGCTCTACTATTCTAGTTTCATCCTATAAAGTTTCATGGAGGAATAATACTTGAGCTTGGAGAAATTAGCAAAATACTGAAGGTATGTCATTTCAGTGACTAGAAATTTTTGTAGAAGCAAAGTTCTCAGTTTAGGCTATCATTTCTCAAAGTTTGGAGTGGCAATGAGTTAATGGTGACCATAGAGGTGTTCTAGTGTCACATTAATTCATTTCTTGTGGTGTTTCATACATCAACAAGTGGTATCAGAGCAGAAGACGACAAAGGTACGAGAAGGTTTGTAAAGTTTTCCATTAAAGTTTGAAAGGTGAAGCATTTGAAGACACAAGGCATCAAAAGGTTACTTCAAAAGTATCCTCATACACAAAGAACTTCAAAAGGTATTATCCTTTATCCTTTAAGCTCACAGGTTGCAGCAGAAGAAAAGAACTATGGCAGATCATATCTCCATTGACAAACTGGACAGAGATAATTACCCCGCATGGGTAATGAGAATGGAAGCCTTACTTATGAGTAAGGATCTCATGATATATGTTACAGGTGAAGAAGAGAAGCCAGTATTCGAAGATGAAAGCCGACCAAAGAAAGAAGAACTAGATGCTTTAAAGCATTGGCACAAGAAGGATGCAAGTGCAAAAGCCTACATCTACAATACAATCTCTGATCATTTGCTACCACACATCAGAGGATTGGAATCATCTGAAGATATATGGAATGCATTGGAGTATCATTTCCAAAGTACTACTAAAGCACGGAAAGCAAGTCTATGGTCAGAGTTCACAACATTCAAGAAGAAGCCAAGTCAAACCATTAGTGATTATGTCACTAAGATGAAGGATCTAGCAGATAGTCTTGGATCCATAGATGAAGATGTTGAAGATCACAGATTGATTGCTCAATTACTTGCAGGCTTGAGAGGGGATGAAAGGTGGAAACCTTTTGTCTTATCAAGAGAACTTTCATTAAATCATTATGTTCCAGATTTGAACAGTTGCTTGGTTTGATGCTCACATATGAGCAAGACTTGAAGGGAGATGGAGATCAAGGACAAAGTTCTGCAATGTACATGAAGAACAAGAAGAAAGGAGATAAAGGTAAAGCAAAGGATGAAGAGGAGTCTAGTTCTCAAGCTTATTATACAAGAGGTAAAGGCACTGGTAGAGGAAGAGCAAGAGGTTTTGGAAGAGGAAGAGGTAATCAAAATAACAACAAGAAGGCTTGCTGGATCTGTGGATTGAGTAATCATTTGGCTCATGACTGTTGGCACAACCAACAAGGTTCAAACCAGAATCAAAACAACAATAGCAGAGGTGGAGGTGGAAGATATCAAAGTAATTTCCAAAGAGGTAGACAAAGTCAAAGAGGAGGCTATGGTAGAGGTGGAGGAAGAAGTTGGGGACAGAATCAATCCTACAACACCACCTACTACAACTATGCAAATGACACACAGAATGAAAGTCATACATCATTGATGATGAACTCAATCAGCACATCAGACAAAGAAGATCTAAAGGTATTTTACATTGACTTTGGATGTTCTAATCATTTGTCAGGAAACATAGAATTGATGTCAGAATTGGAAAAAGGCATTTCTAGTCATATAGTTCAAACAGGTGATAATACAAGACATAGTGTACATTCAATTGGAAAAGTGAAATGCAAGAGTGGAGCAGATTTGCTAACCAATGTTTTGTATGTTCCTACAATACCTAAAAACTTGATTAGTGTGGGACAGATAGTTGAAAAAGGTTTTCAAGTCAGGTTTACAAATGAAGGAGTATTTGTTGAAGATCCAGAGAATGGATATAATCAGATTGTCTGTGGTAAGAAAGAAGGTAGACTCTTTACTTTAAGAGTGCAAGGAAACATTGGTCAAGCTTTGCTCACACATGGTGAAGCAGTGATTACAGAACTTGATCTCTGGCATAAGAGATTAGGTCATTTCAATGAAAGAGGAATTAAAGCTATGGTTGCTAATCAGTCTGTACTAGGATTACCAAATGTGCAAAGTCAACATATGGTTTATAAATGTGAAGCATGTCAAATGGGTAAAGCACACAGGTTACCATTTCAAAAGAAAGGATTCAAACATGATGGAGTACTTGAGCTCATTCATACAGATGTATGGGGACCAACAAAAGAAGGATCTATCAGTGGCTCAAGGTATTATGTTCTTTTCATTGATGATGCTACAAGATGGATAACATTATATGTTTTGAAGGAAAGATCAGAAGTGTTTGGGGCTTTCAAGCATTTTCATGCATATGCAGAGAGAGTAACAGGTCAAAAGCTTAAAAGACTGAGGTCTGATGGAGGGGGAGAATATTTCTCCCAAGAGTTGAATGATTATCTTTGGAATGCAGGTATTAAGAGAGAAATAATTTGCAGGTATACACCACAACAAAATGGTGTAGCAGAAAGAAGGAACAGGACTTTGGTTGAGTTTGCTAGAGCTATGCTAAAGGAGAAGAATTGTCCAAATTATCTTTGGGCTGAGGCTGTAAATACAGCTACATATCTTGTGAATAGATTACCATGTGCAGCTCTCAATGGTATGACTCCATATGAAGCTTGGTGGGGTAAGAAACCAACACTAGATCATTGTAGAGTGTTTGGATCAATTGCATATGCTTATGTGCCATCACAGCTTAGGCATAAACTTGAACCAAAGGTAGAAAAATATGTGTTCATTGGTTATGATGAAAAGCAGATGGGTTACAGGTTGTGGAATCCTCTAACCAAACAATTTATTGTTTCTAGAGATGTTACATTTGATGAACAGAAAAGTTGGTATGCAGATCAAAGTCATACAGCTGAAGAATTTGAAGAAGAGGTAAGAAGATGTGAGAAAGGAAAATCAATTGTGCAGGTAAATAGAGATGAAGACTATATGCAAGCAAGTACATCCACAAGTGGATTAACAAGAAGAAATGAAGAAGCTCCTATATTTTATGAAGAAGTGTATACAGACACATATGAAGAATGTGAACCAAGAAGGTCAAGCAGGACAAGGAGACAACCAGAAAGGTATTCTTATGATACTTCTTACATAACTCAGAAGAACTATGCATATATGGTCAAAGATGATGAAGAACCTCAGAACTATGATGAAGCTAAAGGTAAGAAGCAATGGGAAGAAGCAATGAAGGAAGAATTCAATGCACTAGAGGAGAACAAGACATGGGAACTTGTTCCTAAACGAAATGGTAAGAAAGTTATTGGAAATAAATGGGTTTATAAAGTGAAGAAGCTTGCAGATGGAAGTATAGCCAGATACAAAGCTAGACTGGTGGTGAAAGGCTATGCCCAGACCTATGGCATAGATTATGATGAGACATTCAGTCCTGTAGCTAAGATGTCAACTATAAGGACAATCATTGCTATTGCAGCTTCAAAAGGATGGACTCTAAGTCAATTGGATATAAAGAATGCATTCTTGAATGGATACATATCAGATGAGGTATACATGGAACAACCTCAAGGGTTTATAGATTCTAGGTATCCAAATTTTGTTTGCAGGTTGAGAAGAGCATTGTATGGATTGAAGCAAGCTCCAAGAGCTTGGAACTATAGACTGGTGAAGTATCTCAATGATCTTGGATATCAAAGCTCAAAAGCAGACCCAAGTCTACTTATCAGAAGAACAGAGGAAGGTACAATCTACATTTGTATTTATGTAGATGACATTATAATCACAGGTACTTCAGATGAAGGAATCAAGGAGGTAAAGAGATTGCTTGAGAAAGAATTCAAGATCAGTGATCTAGGAAAGTTATCATACTTTCTTGGAATGGAAGTTACTTATACAGATCATGGCATATATGTGTCACAAGAAAGGTATCTTCTGAACTTGTTGAAGAAGTTTGATATGGAAAATTGCAGAGAAGCTTCAACTCCACTTGAAGTTAATCACAAGCTCAGTAAATATGATGGTGCAGACTACAAAGATATGAGGAAGTATCTATCTCTTGTGGGTAGTTTGATTTATGCTACACTAACAAGACCTGATCTTAGTTATGCAGTGGGAGTTTTGTCACAATTCATGCATTGTCCAAAGGACCCACATTGGATTGCAGGTCAAAGAGTTCTCAGATATATCAAAGGAACTATAAAGGAAGGATTATATTATCCTTTTACATCAGATTTGAAGTTGAGAGCCTATAGTGATTCAGATTGGGCAGGTAATGAAGATGACAGAAGATCAACTCATGGTTACATGATATATATTGGTGATAAGCTTGTAAGTTGGTGTTCAAAGAAACAACATACAGTAGCATTATCATCAACTGAAGCAGAGTACAAAGGACTTGTGGAAGCAGCTAAGGAAGTCATATGGATGCAGACATTGTTCAAGAGCTTAGGCATTGATCAAGGTACACCTACAATACATGGAGATAATATGAGTTCACTTTATCTTGTAGCAAATCCAGTATTTCATGCAAGGACAAAGCACATAGAGATATTGTATCATTTTCTCAGAGAAAAGGTAATGGAGAAGGAGATTGAAGTGGAGTACATTTCTACTAAAGATCAGTTAGCAGACATAATGACAAAGAGCTTGGATGGTGTGAAGACCAGCAGATTCAAAAGCATGGCAAGAGTAAAAGAAGAGAAGATGATATGAAGAAACAGGGAATGTCAATTAGTGATTGAGGGGGAGCTGTTGGAGAAACACTCACTAATTGGACATATATTTGAAGGTCAAATCTTAGGAAGAAAA
>CM035444.1:26763630-26766130 GCA_020310875.1 Ceratopteris richardii
AAGAGTGCAGGTCATGCAATGTACTCTAAAGACAAGAAGAAAGCTAACAAAGGAAAGCAACAAGCAAATGAAGAAGAAGGCACAACTAGTCAAGCTAACTTCCTAAGAGGAAGAGGAGGTGGCAAAGGTAGAGGAAGAGGCAGGAGTAACAAAGATGGAGTCAAAGCTTGCTGGATTTGTGGTAAGACAAATCATTTAGCTAATGATTGTTGGCATAATAATCAGAGTAATGGTGGATATAATCAGAACTATAATTCAAGAGGAAGAGGTGGCAGAAATCAAAGAGGTAATTTCAGAGGTAGAGGTAGTAGGGGTTACTTTGGAAGAAATGCAAGTAGAGGATTCCAAAGTCAACAATACAACAATACCTACTACAATTATGCTTCAGATCAGAAGGAAGATTCAACATTGATAATGAATGCAACTTGTGAAAGGCAGAGTGAAGATCAAAGAGTCTTCTACATTGACTCAGGGTGTAGTAATCACCTGAGTGGTAACATAGCCTTGATGACTGATTTGGAGAATAAGGTATCTAATCATGTTGTTCAAACAGGTGACAATACAAAGCACAATGTGAAGTCAATTGGATCAGTGGCCAAGGATGGTAGCACCTTATTGAGTAAGGTCTTGTATGTTCCTACAATTCCTAAGAATCTGATAAGTGTAGGACAAATTGTGGAGAAAGGTTATGAAGTGAGGTTCACTAATGAAGGAGTGTTTGTGGAAGACCCTAGCAATGGGTATAAACAAATTGTTTCAGGGAAGAAAGAAGGAAGATTGTTCACTTTGAAGATTCAAGGTCAACATATGACATACAGATGTGAGGCATGTCAATTAGGTAAGGCTCATAAGCAACCCTATTCTAAGCATGGGTTTATGTATTCAGAGAAGCTTGAGTTGGTACACACAGATGTGTGGGGACCATCAAAGGATTACAGTATCAATGGTTCAAGGTATTATGTGATTTATGTTGATGATGCTACCAGATGGATCACTATCTATGTGATCAAAGATAAGTCAAAGGTATTCAATACATTCAAACATTATCATGTGTATGCAGAGAGAATTACAGGTCATAAGTTGAAGAGACTAAGGTCAGATGGAGGGGGAGAGTATTTCTCTAATGAGTTCAGTGATTATTTGTGGAGTGCAGGTATAAAAAGGGAGGTTACTTGCAGGTACTCTCCTCAACAAAATGGTGTAGTAGAGAGGAGGAATAGGACTCTTGTTGAGTTTGCAAGATCCATGTTGAAGGAGAAAAATTGCCCAAATTACTTGTGGGTTGAGGCTGTAAATACAGCCACTTATCTGGTCAATAGGCTACCATGTAAAGCCTTACAGGGTATGACACCATATGAGGCATGGTGGGGTAAGAGGCCTACATTAGACCATTGCAAAGTATTTGGATGTTTGGCATATGCATATGTGCCATCACAATTAAGGCACAAATTGGAACCTAAAGCTGAAAAGTATGTGTTCATTGGTTATGATGACAAGCAGATGGGGTATAGGTTGTGGAGTCCATCCACAAAACAATTTATTGTGTCTAAGGATGTTACATTTGATGAGCAAGGTACTTGGTATGCAGGTACTATCAATATTAATACAAATGATGAAGAAATTGTGAGTCAAAGGAAAGGTAAGTCAAAGGTACAGATATTTGATGAAGAAAAGAATAATGAAGTGCAGGTTGAAGTTGAAGAAATGCCAAGATTTGATCCTGAGTGTGAAGAACCAAAAACCTCAAGGAGTGGAGAACTTAGAAGGTCATCAAGACACAAGTGGCAACTTACAAGGTATAGCTATGATACTTCTTTTTTGGCTACCAAAGATTATGCTTACATGATAAAAGCAGATGAAGACCCTTCTACATATGAAGAGGCAAAAGGTAAAGAAAATTGGGAGAAAGCTATGCAGGAAGAATATGATGCATTGGTGGAAAATCAAACATGGGATTTGGTTCCAAAACCAAATAGACAGAAGATCATTGGATGTAAGTGGGTCTACAAGACAAAAAGATTTGCAGATGGAAGTGTGTCTAGGTACAAAGCTAGACTTGTTGTGAAAGGGTTTGCTCAGACATATGGTATTGATTATGATGAGACTTATAGTCCTGTGGCAAAGATGACAACCATCAGAACACTCATAGCAATTGCTGCATGTAAAGGTTGAAAATTGTGTCAATTAGATGTGAAGAATGCTTTTTTGAATGGTTATATTTCAGATGATGTTTTCATGGAGCAACCTCAAGGATTCAGAGATGGAAGATATCCAGATCATGTGTGTAAGCTCAAGAGAGCTTTATATGGCTTGAAGCAGGCCCCAAGGGCATGGAACTATAGGCTTGTAAAGTTCTTAAAAGAACTTGGATTTCAAGTATCAAAAGCAGATAGTAGTTTGCTTGTCAAAGCAAGTGATGATGGGTTTATTTACATGTGCATATATGTTAATGATATAATTCTTACGGGTACAGATGAGAAAGGCATTCAAAGCCTAAAGA
>CM035444.1:26773630-26856130 GCA_020310875.1 Ceratopteris richardii
GATAGATAGATAGATAGATAGATAGATAGATAGATAGATAGATAGATAGATAGATAGATAGATAGATAGATAGATAGATAGATAGATAGATAGATAGATAGATAGATAGATAGATAGACACGTAGATAGATAGTTAGACAGATAGATAGATAGACAGATGCATATGTAGAGAGAGACAGATAGATAGACACAGATAGATAGATAGATAGATAGATAGATAGATAGATAGATAGATAGATAGATAGATAGATAGATAGATAGATAGATAGATAGATAGATAGATAGATAGATAGATAGATAGATAGATAGATAGATAGATAGATAGATAGATAGATGATGGAGAGTGTTAATCTCCAAAAGAACAAGTTATCCTTGAAGTTAGAGCACCTCTATAACAAGAATAACTTAAAACCTTCACCAATTTGGAGGATCAATACTTAATTTTGAAAATCTTGAACAAACTGTGAAGAAGGTGACTACATAGAAAGTTTGGTGCACATAACTCACTCATTGATTTATCAAATGTGTAAAGTTTTTTATAAATCTTTGCACATGGTGTTGCCTATAGTTTGTGCACCTCCTCAAAGTTAGATAATTCCAAAAGACTCAGTAGATCTTGAGAAATGATCTTAACAAGTCACCTATGTCAAAAATTGTAGTTATTTACAATCGACTTTGATACCTGCAACTTCTAAAGCTTGGTTATCCCAAAGTAGAATCTGTTTAATCAAATGCTTTTAGCCATAGGTAGCTTACCTTCCAACTTAAAGAGTGAGTGCTTGCTTGCTCAAAACTTCACACTGTGGAAGGAGAACTGACCAAAACATTAGCATCGTATTTTGCACCTCCTGTAACTTCTCTTTTTTACATTTACACATGTAGATGTTGCTACTGTCAATTCTCTCTGCCTGATCACAATTAGAAGCTGAAAATTTGTACAGAGGTCAATGAACTATAGACTTAGACTTGTACAAAATCATTTCACAAAAGATACAACACAGAAGGAGAACTCTTAGAAATCTCGGGTGCAACTTTTCTTCATTTCTGGAAAACTTTACATCTGAGTGATGAGAGAGATACTTACTCACTTCTAGAGTGTCTAATGACTCATACAACTTCTAATTTCTCTATTCACATGTTCTCTCATATTTGCCCCGACATTTTTACTTGTATATATAGGAAAATATGTACAAGTTCACCACTATGCAAAAGTATAAGTGAGCTAACCCTAGATTAATGTACATATGTATACACATCTTCATTCTCTGAACATGTACTTTCTTCATACTTCATATCTTGATCTTTTCTTCAGTCCTTGGCTTTCAAACCTTCATCAAAACTTCAATTGTTGATTGCCTTGCACCAACAGCTCCCCCTCAATCATCAATTGAGGTTTTCTCTATCTTCTTTATGCCTGCCCTATCTTTGAATCTTTGTAGCTTTGGTCCATCCAAGCTTTTGGTTAGCATACCAGCTATCTGATCTTTTGTTGAAGTATGTATAACTTCAATCTCTTTATCCATCACCTTCTCTCTTAGAAAATGATACTAAATCTCAATGTGTTTAGTCCTGGCATGAAAAACAGGATTAGCAGCTAAATACAATGAACTCATGTTATCTCCATGAATAGTGGGTGTACTCTGGATGATGTCAAAACTCTTCATAAGATTCTTAATCCATATCACTTCCTTTGCAGCTTCAACCATACCTTTGTACTCAGCCTCTATGAATGATAAAGGAACTGTGTGTTGCTTCTTTGAACACCATGAAATTAACTTATCTCCCACATAACACAAGTATCCATAAGTTGATCTCCTATCATCAGGATCACCTGCCCAATCTGTATCACTATAAATCTTGATGTTTATATCTGATGTAAAACCATAACACAAACCTTCTTTGAGTGTACCCTTAATGTACCTCAACACTCTTTGTCCTGCAACCCAATGTTCTTTCCTAGGACAATGCATGAATTGAGACAATACTCCAATTGTATATGACAAATGAGGCCTAGTTAATGTAGCATAGATCAGACTACCAACCAAACTTTGATATAGCTTCATGTCCTCGAACTCTTCTCCTCCATATCTGATCAATTTGTGATTCACCTCCATTGGAGTAGGTGCTACCCTCGAATCATCCATTTTAAACTTGATCAACAAGTTTTTCAAATACCTTTCTTGAGTTACATACACACCATGTTGAGTGTATGAGATCTCCATGCCCAAGAAATATGACAAGTCTCCCAAGTCACTAATCTTGAACTCTTTCTCCATTTGCTTCTTTAGGCTTTGAATGCCTTTCTCATCTGTACCTGTAAGAATTATATCATCAACATATATGCACATGTAAATGAACCCATCATCACTTGCTTTGACAAGCAAGCTACTATCTGCTTTAGATACTTGAAAACCAAGTTCTTTCAAGAACTTCACAAGTCTATAATTCCATGCCCTTGGGGCCTGCTTCAAACCATACAAAGCTCTCTTGAGCTTACATACATGATCTGGATACCTTTCATTTCTGAATCCTTGTGGTTGCTCCATGAAAACATCATCTGAAATGTAACCATTTAAAAAAGCATTCTTCACATCTAATTGACATAATTTCCAACCTTTACATGCAGCAATGGCTATGAGTGTCCTGATAGTTGTCATTTTTGCCACAGGACTATAAGTCTCATCATAATCTATACCATAGGTCTGAGCAAACCCTTTCACAACAAGTCTAGCTTTATACCTATACACACTTCCATCTGCAAACCTCTTTGTCTTGTAGACCCATTTGCATCCAATGATCTTTTGACTATTTGGTTTAGGAACCAAATCCCATGTCTGATTCTCCATCAATGCATCATACTCTTCCTGCATAGCTTTCTCCCAATTTTCCTTACCTTTTGCATGTTCATATATAGAAGGGTCTTCATCTGCCTTTATCATATAAGCATAATCTTTGGTAGCCAAAAAAGAAGTGTCATAGCTATACCTTGCAGGTTGCCATTTGTGTCTTGATGACCTTCTGAGTTCTCCACTTCTTGAGGTTTTTGGTTCATCACACTCTAGATCAAACCTTGGCACTTCTTCAACTTCAACATGTACTTCATTGTTCTCCTCTTCATCAAATATGTGAACCTTTGATTTACCTTTCTTTTGATTCACAACTTCTTCATTACCTACATAAATATTGATTGTACCTGCATAACAAGTACCTTGCTCATCAAATGTAATATCCTTTGATACAAGGAATTGTTTTGTGGATGGACTCCACAACCTATATCCCATCTGATATCCAATGAACACATACTTTTCAGCTTTAGGTTCCAATTTGTGCGTTAATTGAGATGGCACATATGCATATGCCAAATATCCAAATACTTTGCAATGATCTAGAGTAGGTCTCTTACCCCACCATGCCTCATATGGTGTCATACCCTGCAAAGCTTTACATGGTAATCTATTGACCAAATATGTGGCTGTATTTACAGCCTCAGCCCACAAATAATTTGGGCAATTTTTCTCCTTCATCATGGATCTTGCAAACTCAACAAGAGTTCTATTCCTCCTTTCTGCTACACCATTTTGTTGACGAGAGTACCTGCAAGTAATTTCCCTTTTTATACCTGCATTCCATAAGTAATCTCTAAACTCATTAGAGAAATACTCCCCCCCTCCATCTGACCTTAGTCTCTTCAATTTTTGACCTGTAATTCTCTCTGCATACACATGATAATGTTTGAATGTATTGAATACCTCTGACTTATCTTTGATCACATAGATAGTGATCCATCTGGTAGCATCATCAACATAAATCACATTATACCTTGAACCATTGATGTTGAAATCCTTTGATGGTCCCCACACATCTTTGTGTACCAATTCAAGCTTCTCTGAATACATAAAACCATGCTTGGAATAAGATTGCTTATGAGCCTTACCTAATTGACATGCCTCACATCTGTATGTCATATGTTGACCTGTAACATTAGGCAATCCAAGCACTGAACCATTGGTAACCATGTCTTTAATACCTCTTTCATTGAAATGTCCAAGCCTTTTGTGCCAAAGATCTAACTCAGAGATCTTATGTCCTCCATAGGTGAACAAGGCATGACAAATGTTACCTTGAATCTTCAATGTGAACAATCTTCTTTCTTTCTTCCCTGAAACAAATTGTTTATACACATTGCTAGGGTCTTCCACAAAAACTCCTTCAATAGTGAACCTAACTTCATAACATTTTTCAACAATTTGTCCTACACTTATCAGATTCTTTGGAATTGTAGGAACATACAAAACCTTACTCAAAAGAGTACTTCCATCCTTGGCCTTCACTGATCCAATTGACTTCACATTGTGCTTTGTATTGTCACCTGTTTGAACTACATGATTAGTTAGCTTATTCTTGGTATGAGAAGATACATGCGTATATGATTGCACATGGTTTTGAGAACAGTCCAACTAAAAGCACCTTAACATATGTTAAGCGTGCTAATGATGTGCTTTTGATCATTGTTGTCTATGTTGATGACATGCTGCTCATTGGTCCTATTGAGAAGCATATTGCTGATTTTAAGGCTGATTTGCATGCCTCATTTGAGATGTCTGATTTGGGGCATTTGCATCATTATTTGGGCATTTACTTTATGCACGTTGATGATGGAATGTTTTTTTGTCAAATGAAATATATTGACACATTATTGCTGCGTTTTGGCCTTGAAGACTATAAGCCTATTGCCACTACTATGGAGACAGGTTTATGATTGAGTCTTCATGATGCTGGAGGTGCATTTGATGCTGCTTTCTATCAGTAGGCTATTGGATGCTTGATTTACTTATGCATTACTCGACCAAATATTCAGTTTGCTATCTAACAGATGAGCAGGTTTATGCATTGCCTAGGTGTCAAGCATTGGCAAGCGGTTAAGCGCATCTTTCACTACTTGAGTGGTACCCGACTACTTAGATTGTTTTATCCCAAGCGGGGACCACTACCCCTAGATTTGCATGCTTTTTTTAACAGTGATTGGGCTATTTTCTATGACACTCGTGTGTCCACTAGTGGTTTTTGCTTCATGCTTGGTAGCTCATGCATATCTTGGCTAAGCAAGGAGCAACCTACTATGGCCACTTCCAGTTGTGAGGCTGAGTATAGGGTAGCTTTCACAGCGACTATTGAGTGTGTGTGGCTCACATGCCTTATGGTCAGTCTTCTGCCACCACCATCTTCACTGATAGTGGGAGCGCATTGGCAGTTGCGAGGAACCCTATGTTCCATGCTCGCACTAAGCACAGTGAGGTGCATTATCATTATGTCATGGAGAAGTTCTCTGTTGGAGAGATTATCTTGGCCTATGTGCCCACGTAGGAGAACATTGAGATCTTTTCATGAAGGCTCTGCCTAGGGAGAAGTTTGAAGCTGTCCACAAAGCTTTGGGCTTACTTCCTTTTGTAGATTGATTCCACATAGCTTTGCACTTCCTTATACATGTTAAATGCTTAAAACGCGAGTCTAACTGTCAGAAATGCATCTAAGCACCTAAGTGGGTTCTTGGGAGTGGTAGGGTTCTGTTAAACAGAGGCCCTTTACTTAGTTCCCAAATACAACCACTTCAGATACAGAGAGATACTGAAACTCTAGTAAGATTTCTTTATACTTAGACGATCACTGTCCACGTCTTAGCTCGGCCATCATGTAATGAATACACTAAAATACTACAGTGATAAACTTACTGAAGATATCAGAGATAAGGGTAAGGGTTCAATCTTTACCAGATAGGTACCGCAATCCGCTCATCGTTCGAAACACAGAGAACTAAATCGTTCAATTACACCGCACTAAAGACCCATTATGCAACTCAAGATCCCTTACTGCAACTTAACCCTTACCGTATGATGACAGATTTCAACACTGAAGACAGCACTATACTTTGCAGTGTTAGCGCACTATCACAATTCTACAGACCTCACCCAACAACTTGGCAGGACATTCCAAGAACTAGCACTAACCCAATACGCGCTCTTAACACACGATTGCAACAAGAATTTGCAGACGATTCACTTCAGACAACAATTCGATGAGTATTGTATGATGAATAACACTCACAACCACAACAAAGATCAAGAGATAACAGACACAGACAACAGATACAGACAAGGAGATAACGGATTACTCAGAAAAAAACTCAGAAGTTTTACAAACAAAGTTACAGTAACGCTTCAGACAATCACCCAGACGAACAGTCTGGTGATCCCACAACTCATCGTCTTTGAGCATCTCTTTACATTGCTTTATATAAGAAATTACGACTGTTGTGTAACCACTTTTTGCGCGTGTGAACACAAGATTCAGTTTTACATTTGCCAATCCGGCAGCCGACTAACACTCTGGCACACACGGTGGACTCGAACCCGCAGGTTTTACAAAACAATTGCTCATCTATGATTCCTTCTAAGTACATATTTCTAGCTAGTCTAAAGGTACGGGCGATTTTCTTCTTTAGAGTTTCTAATAGCCGTTTAAGGGTATCCGGTTCTAGTAACTGCGCATCTATACGTACAGAGCTTAGAGCTATGGCTTCATTTAGCAAAATTTCTGCTTGGGTCTGCAGAAAGGCTTCTTGTAGGTAGTTTTCATTGGACAGGGCTGCATCTCTTGAAACCTTCATTTCTGCAACTTGCTTTTGCATATTGATTACCCGTTCTTGCTGATTGCTTAATTGATTTTCTCTTCTTTCAATTTATTGGTTTTGATACTGTATCGTGGTGGAGTAGGCATCTCTTTCTCGTCGAAGCTGTGCGATTTCTTTTTGTGCTTGAGCTTCTTTTGCCAAATAGTGTTTCAGCATTCTGTTGACATCTGTTAGGGCTTCGTTTGTTCTATGGAGTTCTTCTTCTATCAATTTAGCCTCCCTCTACTGTTCTTGGCTTTTCTTTACTTCTTCGTCTAAATGCGTTTTCGTTTCTTCTAGTAGATTGCCTAACGCCATTGTTGCATCTTCTTTATCCTTGAGTAGCTGATTCAATCTAGTTATTTCTGCATCGGCAACAAGCAGTAATTCCTCCTTTTCTTTTGTTGCTGCCAGGGCTTCATCTCGCTGAGTTGTCATTCGTTCCTGTTCTTGAATTCTGGTCTGTAGTTGCTGTAATTGTTCATGAAGCACGTGATTTTCAGTCTTTACCGCCTGTAGTTCCTCCTGGAGGGGAGTGATATCTGCCTCCATTACTTCCAATTTGTGTTGAAAATCTTCTCGAACATTGTCTCTGATTTGCTTCAATTGTTGCGGTAGTTGTCTTGATAAATCTATTAGCAGCTGACCCATAGATTCCAACTAGGAAAATACTGGAATGGAGGGTGGTGGAAGAGGGGGACGAGGTTGGGAAGACGATGCAGTAAGCAGTTGCTATGAGTTCGGTGGAGAGTAGTTGGGGGATGAGGCTGAAGAAGCTGCAGGTTCGATTGGTGCATTGGATGGGATAGGAAGGATGGGGTTGAGTGGAGGTTCCGGTGGTGGGGTGGGAATGGCAGAGTTAGATTTTGTTACCTCATTTGTGGTTTGTTGTTCAGTTTCTGCGGCTGTGGACTCAACTGCCTTAAGCAGCTCTTCAAAAACTTGTTTTGCAATTTGTTGTTCATCCTCTTGTTGTTCCTGCTCAGTTTGTTGTTGGGATGCTTCTTCGGTAGAGCTTGTTTCTGTTTCAGTCTGCTTCTCCTGTTCTTTTTGCTCAGATGGTGATGATTGCGCAGAGGAATCATGCTGCATTGATGTGGCAGTGTCGTGAAAGGTGTCTTCTTCTTGCTTTTCTTCTTCTTTATCATCTCCGGCTGAATTCTGTGCTTCACTCTCAGATGAGCTGATTCTGATTCTTTTTTGGAAGAAGAGCTGGTTGAGTTCCTCTTCATCTTCTTCATCATCGTCCTCTAGCAGATGTACCGATTCTTCATGTCTCAGAACAGGCCCCCGGGGTGGTGGTTGGGCTGCAAGGATTGCCGAAAAGAGGAATGATAGGATGTGTGGCAATCTAGATCTAGGCGTGCTTCCCTTGTTTACTTGTTTGATTATTGCTACGCACTCTTTGTGGATACGGTGGAAGAAGTATGATGCGAAGTTGATTGGCTCACGGGCAACTAAGTCTATGGTAGAGTAAAATGGCCGGGATATGCCGTAAGTGCGCTTCTGTAGATTTAGGATTGCTACTAAGAATTGGAGGGCGGATCTTTCTGGTTCCGGTCGACATAGGATGGCGTATTCATTGGATGAATATCTGGGGAACAACTCTATCATTCTAGCAACTGGTAGACTCGGGCCATTTTCGCGACCTTGCGATGGGAGTCGAAACGACTCAGTGAAGGTTTGGAAGGTGATTACTGTTCGGGAGGGTAAAGATGTGAAAGCCCAACTTTGATCGTTGGCAGGTGCTTGAGCGATGGCGGAGATGATCTGGGCAAAGAATGGGTGGGACTCCACTGAATGCCAAGGCAGTTCAGCGAAGTTGTTAAGCCCACGAATGCGTAGGAACTCTCCTACGTCTGCAGGGAGTCCATCACGAAAGGCGGCGTAGTTAGCCAAAGCTTCCATGGCGCACAGAACGACAGTAAACACAAGCACGCAAAGCACAGGGTAAGCACACAGAGCACAAATCACACAAACACAATAGCGATTTTTGGCGAAACAGAAAAGGTTAAGTAGATGCGTCACAGTGGAGAGCAATGAAGGATGATTAATCATCGTGCGGTATTGAAATGATAATTCTTAACTTCGGTGTGCATGCATGAGTAGCTGGCAAGGGCAAGGCGGCCGTGGACATAATTAGGTATCAAAACACGGATATTTACAGATTTATTTATTTAAGCACGCAAAAATAAAAGAAAAGAAAAGAAAAGAAAAGTGAACGCCAAAAGACGCGGCCAAATGCAAAACGTTTCAGTGCGGGTTAGATGTGTGTTGATACGGGTGCAGCTTCGAACCGTTAATGACTTTTGGAAGAGGGATTCCGATCAACATAGTCAACCGAAAAGTTGCTAGACCCACTTGTTCAGAAATCCGGTAGGGACCAAACCATCGTAACTTGAATTTGTCAGCAGACCGATTCGACTTTGCATTATAAAAGAGTACAAGTTGTCCCACCGAAAAAATTGGAGTCTTTAGATATCGATCATGTGTTCGAGCTTGTCTTAGCTGTACTTCCTGCATAGTCAAAAACTGTGCCATCGATGCTCGTCTAATTCTCTGAGTGTATCCAACCGAAATGACAGTGAGTCTTCCGGTAGCAGTTTCTGAGCGATTGCTACTCGTAAGCTTGGTATAACTATCTCCATCGGTGCTATTGCTTCTAATCCATAAGCTAGTTTGAAAGGGGTTAATCCTGTTGTTACCTTGTATGTAGTCCGATATGCCCATAATACTGCAGGCAACAGTTGATCCCATCTTTTCGGTGCTTCTAAAATGAGTTTCCGAAGCATATTCAACAAAGATTTGTTTGTACTCTCAGCCAGGCCATTTGCATGAGGGTAATATGGTGAACTAAATTTATGTGTGACCTGAAACGAATGTGTGAGTACTTTCATTAAATTGTTGACAAAATGAGTGCCTTGATCTGTAACAAGTTCCAAGGGTAAACCAAAACGTGGAAAGACATCGGTTAGCAGACACTTTGCTACCGCAACAGCTGTAGCAGACCGTAAAGCCCAGGCTTCTGCCCATCTGGTAGCATAATCAGTACATGTCAAAATATAATGATTGTTACTGAAGATTGCTGCTGGTGTAATGGGTCCAATGAAATCTAGACCCCACTTCTGAAAAGGTTCTAATGGCAGGACAGGTTGTAGTGGAAAATAATGACGTGGTAACGGCTGTCCAGACCTCTGACAATTATCACATTTTTTTACAAACTGCAATATATCCCTGTACATAGTAGGCCACCAGAGACCACTTTGCAGAATTTTCCGGTGTGTTAAGTCTGCAGCAAAATGGCCACTGGAAGGAATTGAGTGAGCTAAATTAAGGACTGAGTTAACCTCATGTGGTGGAATACATCGAAGTAAAATTCCAGTATTATCCACATAGTATAATTCTCCAGCAATCAATCGAAATCGGCGGTTAAAAACTGCAATTTTCCTGCATATTGTCGTAGAAGTCTGAGATGGAAGGCATCCATCAGTGAGAAAGGTCAATACTTGATCATAGTATGTAGATGTCATAGGTGGGTCTGTAATTTCATCATTCGTTGGTTCCAAGACATAAATTGCTAGTGTTGTGTCATCTACACCGACCGGAGCTTCACCAGAATTTAAGCGAGACAAAAAAATCTGCTAAGGCGTGTGAACTGCCTGCTCGATGAATAACTTCGTAGTCAAACTCTTGTAAAAGCAGAACCCATCGTGCTAATCGTCCTCCTAGATGCTATTGTCGAACTAGATAAACAAGTGCAGCATGATCTACATGAAAAGTAAATTTACGGCCCAGCAAATAATGTCTGGATTTCTTGACAGAATATACTAGACCTAGACATTCTCTTTCTGTTACAGAGTAATTCTTTTCAGCAGGGGCCAATCTTCGACTTGCATAGTACACTGGTCTGAACCACTTATCGGTTTGTTGCATTAGAACGCTTCCTATTGCTATATCTGAAGCATCAACGAATACATGAAATGGGCGATCCCAGTTAGGAGGCTATAATATGGGAACTTGTGTTAATAAACATTTTAAGCGATCAAATGCTATCTGACATTCCTGAGTCCACTCAAACTGTCAAGGAGTCTTGGTGATTAATTTGTTCAATGGTATTGCCAAGTGAGCAAGCCATCGTAGGTGTCGTCCATGCCATCTTACTTGGCCCATGAAGCGCATTACTTCCTTCGGTGTAGTGGGCACTAGAGCTTCTAACACAGCTAAAATTTTATCTAGATCCACTTGTATGCCCTGTGCAGATACAATATGACCGAGTAACTTGCCACATGAAACCGCAAACACAGATTTGTTTGGGTTCAAACAGAGTCTGTATTCTCTGCATTTTTCAAAGCAGCACCGTAAATGGAACAGGTGTGCTATCATCTTTCCGAAAATTGAAAAATCATCAAGATATACTTGCATAAAAGAGGTAAGGTAAGGAGAAAATATTTCCTGCATACACCTTTGGAACGTACTTGGGGCATTTCTTAATCCAAACCACATAACAGTACATGCAAAAACACCCCAGTTGGTAATGAAGGCGGTCTTCGGTATATCTTGTTCAGCCATTCTAACTTGATTATATCCACTGTACCCATCTAAAAATGAATACATTTCATGTCCTGCTACTCTATCAAGCATTGTGTCAAGAAAAGGAAGTGGAAATGGATCAGGCACTGTAGCTGCATTCAGTTTCCGGTAATCTACACATATTCGTAACTGCTTATTCTTTTTAGGGACAATAACAATTGGAGAGATCCATTCAGCATGCTCTACTGGTACAATAAATCCGACTTTGAGTAGCCTATCAAGTTTTGCCTTTACCTGTGATGCGTAGTTTGGATTCATCTGGTAGCTGGGTTGCTTAAGTGGTTTTGCTTTCGGCTTCAGCATGACCCTGTGTTGATAGATGTGCGGGTCTAAACCCTTCATATCTTTGTAATCCCATGCAAATACATTAGAAAATTCGCGAAGTAGTTGGATTAGATCTGCTTGAAATAATTCCGGTAAGTTTTGCTTTATCCTAACAGGTCGTGGATTTTCTTCATCACCTAAATTGTAAGTGGTCAGTTGATCTTCTGGAACATAAAATTATCGAGGCTTCTCTGTATTCTCGGCTGGGTTAAAGAGTTGTTGTAGATCAGCGTCATCTATGGTAACCTTATCTTTTTCCATATCTTTTTCTGTTACAGTCATCACCGTGCAAACTGAAGGATTCCAGTTTTCTACAACAGATTGTAGATCAACAGTTCCTAGGGAGATCAAGTCAATGTTATTTTTTAGAAAATCTTCTTCTTCTTCATCATCTGACAAACCATCTAGCATATGAACTGGTTCCGCAAAGTACGGTCTAGCATGCAACTCGCAAGGTTGTATAGCATCTAATTTTACAACGTATTTATGATTTTTATCCTTGAAAGTGAGCTCCTGTGCAGACCAATCCTGTATCACCTTAGCATGCTTCAGCCAAGGTTGGCCGAAAAGGAGGTTATAATCAAGAGTGGATTCCGGTAAATCTAGTATGACAAAGGTCATTTTAAACGTTGTACCTTGTAAAGTAATTGGTACATTTCATACAAGTCCTATGGGATGGACTCTTGATTGATCGGCCATTCTGACAAAAAATTGAACTGGTTCGATTTCGATCCACCCTAACTTTTTACATAGTGCAGCAGTAGCAATGTTGACTCCAGATCCTCCATCAATTAGTACCTGTGTGATTTTATGATTTTTATACCATACCGTAATCAAAGGAACTGAATGATTGACCGTAGAATCAGGTTTTGGTTTCACTGTTGTTGTCGCTGGAATGCAGGAAGGCACAGGACTGAACTGTTGTTGGAATTGTTGTCTGACTCCTGGTACTAGTGCCAGCAATTGCCCAAGGGGAAGAGTAATGGATGCTTTAGATAAAATCTCCCAGGCTTTTTGTGATTGAGTTGTATTTTCTGCTGCCTCGGAAGATGATGCACCGGCTGAAGATGATGTATCAGCTGAAGATGATGTGCTTGCTACGGAGTTAGAATCTTGTTTGTGTCCCTTCATCGGTTAATGGTATCTGGGTTACCGGAATAGGATCTGGAAACACTGGGGGTTCTACGGTGGTCCATTGACTAGCCTTATTATACATTCTTTGTTGTTCTCTGATGCCTGGTTCAAATATTTTGGCTGCTGGTTGTAACGGCCTTCCAGATCTGGTATGAACTACTGCAGCGTGTGTTTCTACTGGTGTGATTTGCACCATATTATTCATCGGGTTTTGTCTTTCTTTCTTCCTCTGATCATACTCAGGTGCATCCTTACAAAATCTTCTAATGTGGCCAAATTCACCACAGAAATGACAGCGCGGTGGTGGCAAATTGGGATTTTCTGGTGGCGGTCCGGTCTGCCAGCGGTTTGCATTATAGTTATTATTTCTCTGTCCTTGGTAATTTCGATATCCTTGTTGCTGGTTGTTTCTCATTTGCGGAGGAACATAGTGATTGGTTGGCTACCCTGGTTCTTGTATAATTGTATTGACAGTCGCTGTTCCCTGCACTTTGGCGTTATATGCGCAATTTTCGGTGGTGTGTCCGGTAGTGTTGCAGATAGCACAAAACAATTGATTAAGTGCACAAGTGGCACTAGTATGGCCTGAATTCTTGCAAGTCGTGCAGTACATCTGTCTGGTCGAGTCTTCGATGACAATTCTATTTGCTTTTAACCACTCCAGATCTTCTATAAATCTGCCAACCTTGTTTTCCAGCTGCAGAGCCATTGCAATCACTGCATCTAGCGTCATAGCTCCTACACAGCGTATGATCATAATCTGTTTAAGTTGCGGGGTCAATCCATTGATAAACCACTGAGTAATAACTTCGTCCGGTAGGTTGGCATGTGCTAGTGGTAACTGCCTCAAATGAGTCCTGAATAGAGTGGCGTACTCCTGTATAGTTTGATTTATCTTCTGTCTATTGTTTTGCAGATAGTCAAAAATTTTGGCTGGATTCTTCTTTAGCCTGAATCTCTGCAAAAAGGCATCCCTTACTGCTTCATAGGTGCCGAAATGGTTAATATCATATTTTGTAAGCCATCTAGCTGCTTCGTTGACCAATGTCGATTGGAAAACAATAGCCTTATACGCCGGATCAGGTGGATGGTTGAGTACTGCGTAGCTTATCTCAAATGTGCGTACATGAGCATCCGGGTCATCTCCTGGGAATCCACCAAATTTGGTGTACGTTACTCCCGTTGGAGTCGGCCTGGGTAGACATAGTTGTTGTTGTTGTTGTTGTTCGTTCATTGTGCTGATGGTTGTATGGTGACTATCTCCTGTATCCCAAGGCTGAATATCTGAACCGTCGGAGTCTGTATCAGTCTGTGCACTTTTCGGTTCGATAATCTTGTTCAGTATGCTTCGAATCTCGGTTTCAAACAAGTTTCCTTCCTTCTTGATGTCAAATGTAGGGGAGTTTACTCCCAATAGCGGTGACTGGGCTAAAGATTCACCAAGGAATGGTAACTCGTCACCGAAAAACTCTAAATTCTTAGTGACTTGTACCGAAATGTCACCGGAGGGTGTCGATTTTTCACCAAAACAAAGTACTCCTTCTTCTTCACTGGTTTCTTTGGCTAAGGCATTCCTATTCGTCAACAAATTTGAATCTTTACTCAATGTTGTTAAGTTAACTTCAGGCTACGTTCTGGTGGATTCCGGAGTTACTATATTTTCGACAGACTGTGCTGAAATAGTACCAGAATCTATCAGAGATGCAGTACGTTCCACCGGAATATGATCGGAATCACTGCTAACGTTCTTTACTTTCTTATCAACTGGTTTGGTTCTCGCGCTTGTACCTCCTGGAGGCGTCTTTAGCAGGTTAGGTACCCCAGGCTGTCTGTTCTTTGGATACGTTTTACCGGATCGAGTAACCGGCATGTATCATTTTTTGTACTAATCGCATACTATTACTGTCGAAAAAATTTTACAGTCACGTTTCCACAACAGGTTTGCAACAATTTGATCTGTTGCCACCTTCCCACAGATAAATGGCAATCTTGATAACACTCTCGACAGATAAACGGCAATCTTGATGCCACCTTCCCACAGACGGCGCCAGTGTTAAATGCTTAAAACGCGAGTCTAACTGTCAGAAACACATCTAAGCACCTAAGTGGGTTCTTGGGAGTGGTAGGGCTCTGTTAAATAGAGGCCCTTTACTTAGTTCCCAAATACAACCACTTCAGATACAGAGAGATACTGAAACTCTAGTAAGATTTCATTATACTCAGACGATCACTGTTCACGTCTTAGCTCGGCCATCATGTAATGAATACAGTAAAATACTACAGTGATAAACTTACTGAAGATATCAGAGACAAGGGTAAGGGTTCAATCTTTACCAGATAGGTACCGCAATCCGCTCATCGTCCGAAACACAGAGAACTAAATCATTCAATTACACCGCACTAAAGACCCATTATGCAACTCAAGATCCCTTATTGCAACTTAACCCTTACCGTATGATGACAGATTTCAACACTGAAGACAGCACTATACTTTGCAGTGTTAGCGCACTATCACAATTCTACAGACCTCACCCAACAACTTGGCAGGTTATTCCAAGAACTAGTACTAACCCAATACGCGCTCTTAACACACGATTGCAACAAGAATTTGCAGACGATTCACTTCAGACAACAGTTCGATGAGTACTGTATGATGAATAACACTCACAACCACAACAAAGATCAAGAGATAACAGACACAGACAACAGATACAGACAAGGAGATAACGGATTACTCAGAAAAAAACTCAAAAGTTTTTCAAACAAAGTTACAGTAACGCTTCAGACAATCACCCAGACGAACAGTCTGGTGATCCCACGACTCGTCGTCTCTGAGCATCTCTTTACATTGCTTTATATAAGAAATTACGACTGTTGTGTAACCACTTTTTGCACATGCGAACACAAGATTCAGTTTTACATTTGCCAATCCGGCGACCGACTAACATACATGAGTGCCAGCTCCTTGTTCACTGCATCACTCCTAGGGGGGATTTGTTGATATATTTATGTAGTGATGTGTGAACACACTAGGACCGCCAGGGCACTTTTTTCCCTCTTTAGGAGGTTTTTTTCCTCGACTTGTATATATGCCTATAGCCCTAATGGGTTACTTATCTTTGTACATTCTAGTGGTAATACATTTTGTATTGTGTGTTGTGCTCCAAGCTTCTCCTTCTTCTTCCTTCTGTTGTTCACGTGCTTCCGCAGATGTCTAACTCCAACATCTGATTCATTCCAATAGCATAGTTTACTTATTCCTTATACTCTTGTACATTCTATAAACTCAACCCTATGTGTATCACTTCCATAGAAGCATTTTTTTCTAATTGCTTCTCCAAGTTCTTTCGGTGGTATCAGAGCTAGATCAAGATGGGTGATGGATTTCCCTCAATGATCGAGTAGCTTGATCGAGACAACTATGCAGCTTGGCAAATCAGAACGGAGGCCTATTTGCAAGGTAGAAATATTTATGGAATTATAGTAGGTGATGAAGCTATGCCTATTCCAAGTTCCAAAGGAGGACCTACACAAGAGGAGATAGATAAGCTCACACTTTGATGTGCAAGGGATGATGCTCAAGAAAATTTGTACATACAAAACTCTATCTTTGATTTTCTATTACCATGTATTAGAGGATGCAAGACATCTCAAGAGACTTGGGATGCCCTCCAGACCTTCTTTTTTGTTATTACCAAAGCAAGAAAGAATCATCTTTGGAGCGAGTTTGACCAAATGAAGGAGATACCTAAACAAACTATTATAGAGTTTGTTACCAAGGTCCAGGAGGTTGCAAATCAATTACCATCCATTGAAGAGCTGATTGAAAAAGAGGCTATCATGAGGCAAATTCTCAATGGGATTCGAAGTGATAACCAATGGCAATCTTTCACCACAACTTATGATCTCATCATGGATGTATAAACTCCAGACTTCAACATCTTTCTTGGAAAACTCTTCAATCAAGAGGCCAACAATAGCATAAAGGAAGGTAACTCCTATTATGATAATTCAACTAGTGCTCTATATATAGATAAGAAGGATAAAAATCTCAAAGGCAAGAAGAAGGAAGAAGATGAAGAGGAGACTTCCCAATCCAACTTCACAAGCAAGAGCAACTGGAAAGGGAATAAGAAAGGATCAAAGCATGACAAAGCCAAAGGTCAGAATGTTCAACCTTGTGCCATCTACAATAAGACCAACAACACCACTCAGAATTGTTGGTTCAATGGGAAGACCTAGCAAGGAAGTGGAAGAGGTGGATATGGCAACAGTAGAGGTAGATGTGGACACAACTTCAACAATAACAATAGGTTATAATAGAAGGGACTTCAATAATTATTCAAAAGATCAACCACATGAAGACTCATTGCTTCTTATGAATCTAAGCCACAAAGAAGGTTAAGATGATCATTTGTTCTACATAGATTCCAGATGTTCAAATCATGTTGCAGGCAACATTGCTCTTCTATCTGACTTGGAAAGTCCAAAGCATAGACATGAAGTTCACATAGGGGATGACACAAAGCACAATGTGGAGAAAATTGGTAATGTCAAAGCTTCCAATGGTAGGACAAACATTCTGAGTGAGGTTCTCTATGTACCCACTATCACTAAAAACCTAATAAGTATAGGCCAAATAGTTGAGAAAGGCTTGCAAGTTAGGTTCACTCAGCATGGAGCTTTTGTGGAAGATCCATGTCAAGGCTTCAAGAAGATAGCCAGAGGTGAGAAGCATGGTAGGCTCTTTACTTTTGAAGTAGGAGAAACAGGAACATAGCTCTATTCACTTTTGGGTCTCCAACCCTAAGTGAGCTTGAAGTGTGGTATAAGAGACTTGCTCATGTGAATGAAAGAACCTTGAAGGATATATGCAAGGATCAAAGTGTTCTTGGACTGCCAAACATATCAAAGCAACACATGATCAATAGGTGTGATGCATGTTAGATTGGGAAGTCACAAAGACAACCGTTCAACCACAAAGGCTACATCCACAACAACTTATTGGACTTAGTACATACAAATGTATGGGGACCAAGTCAAGAACCTTCATTGGCAAGATCAAGGTATTATGTCTCATTTATTGATGACCATAGTAGATTGACTATTCTTTACTTTATCAAGACTAAAAATGAAGTGTTTGATTGCTTCAAAAAGTATCTAGCACATATGGAGAATCATACAGGTAGATCACTCAAGAAGCTTAGATCTGATGGAGGGGTAGAATACTTCTCCAAAGAGTTTGATGAGTTCTTACAGGATAAAGGTATCAAAAGAGAAGTGACTACTAGGTACTCTCCTCAAATGAATGGAATTGCAGAGATTAGAAACAAGACATTGGTTGGATCAGTCAGAACAATGCTTGAAGAGAAGAAGTTGCCACATTATCTATGGGCAGAAGCTATTTCAACTGTTGTGTACCTTGTCAATAGACTACCATCCAAATCACTTCAAGGTATGACTCCTTATGAAGCATGGTATGGAAGGAAACCTAGGCTTGGACATTGCAGGGTGTTTGGTTGTTTAGCTTATGTTCATGTACCATCACAAATAAGAGGTAAGATAGACGAAAGGGCAACAAAGGTAGTGTTTATTGGGTATGATTCAAGTCAAATGGGTTACAGGTTCTATAATCCTTCCGCCAAGCAATTCACTAAAAGTAGAGATGTTGTGTTTGAAGAACATGGATCTTGGTATGATGAAGACAAACAAAAGGTAATTCTACCATATGATCTTGATTCTTATTCTCATCAATTAGGAAGAAAGCATGATACACAGTCTAGGATCTAAGAAGTGATACAGATGATGACCAAGATGAAAGGGAAAATGATTAAAATCTATGGAAGTTAAGATGCAAAGCAAAGATGCAAGAGTGTGGGGAATGCTCCAAGCAAGCACCTAGAAGATCAACAAGAGAGAAGAAACAACCAAAAAGGTATGGATATGATTCGACATTTGTTAAAAAGCATTCAATATGCTACTCATACAAGGGTAGACATGTCATATAGTGTGGGAGTGCTTAGTCAATTGATGCACTCACCGACCACACATGGATGTAGCTCAGCGGGTACTTAAGTACCTCAAAGGTACAATCAATGAAGGTATATTCTATCCTTACTCTTCAAATTTGGATATCAAAATCTATTCAGATGCAGATTGGATAGGAGTGAAGGATGATAAAGGAAGTACCTCTAGTCACTTAGCATTGCAGGTTCAAAGTTAGTGTCATGGAGTTCCAAGAAGCAACCAACAATTGCTTTATCCTCAACTAAAGCAGAGTATATAGGTTTGACCATAAAAAATCAAGAGGCAATATGTTTGAAAGCATTGTATATAGATTTGGGACTTGTGAGTTCCAAACCTCACATATTTGGAGATAATGTAAGTTCCATGCATCTAGCAACAAACCCTATTTTCCATGCAAGAACCAAACACAGAGGTTCATTACCACTTCATCAGAGAGAAGCTGATGGCAAAGGAGATTGTCATTTCTTTTGTTCCTACTGAAAAGCAAGTAGCAGATATGATGACGAAGGCACTTGATGGAATAAAACTTTGTAGATTCAAAGCTATGGCAGATATTCAACCTATTAGAGAATGAAGACTCAAGCATACTTTAGCTTGAGGGGGAGTTGTTAGAACATGAAGCTAACACTATGCTTGAGATGGATTTGATCTACATCAAAAGCTATCACTTGGACTACGTCAAAGGAATATCCATTGGAGAGTTCTTTTTCTTATGCTCACTTATTGTATTTTTTTTTTAAAGATTTTTCATGGATCTTTTAGGATTGTAAAAGACTAGAGCTTTACACATGTAAAAGTAGAAAGAGAGAGATAAACTTCCACGAATTTGTGGTAGTTGAGTTGCAATCAATCAAGCAATCAATCACCTAAAAGTAGATCAAACTAGATCTTCACTTTTCCTAGATTGTAAGAAAATGAATTGATTTCCTCCAACAACTCTTAGCGCCTTCATTTGAATTCAAAATCCACTTGTAGAAGCCATGGATCACTTCTAAAGTCCATATAAAAACTTCAAAACACTTGTACAATACATGGAAGCAATATACATACACTTGTGACCATCATTGTCTTGCTCCTTCATTTTTCTACATCATCTTCTTCGCCAACAGTAAGCTTACAGAGGCTGCTACTCTCTCTCAAAGCTTCAAATTGGATGAGAGATGGCTCATTGGAAAGATATTAGTGTCTAGTTTATGCTTATAAATGTTCATAGCATTTGGTTTGGTAGATTGGGAGAAATCTCAGTTTCTCTATCTCGAGGTCAATCTCTACGTATTCCTAAAAAATAGGAGGTACCACAAAAATTGAGTGTCTGATTCATTCCAATAGCATATGTTGCTTATTCCTTATACTCTTGTGCATTCTATACACTTAACCATATTTTTAACACTACCATAAAAGTATTTTTTCTAACTGTAATCACATTGGTCGCCATGATCATTTGAAGTTCATTATCTCATTCAAAGATAGTAAGTTTTTTGAGCTAGTCGATGCACAAACCTATTTGTTTTGTATTGAATCTTTCTCCTTGATGCTCCAAAGTACATAGTGCATTTTATTGCACTTATCTCATGCATATAAGTTCTATTTGAGTCTCCATAAGCTCAAGAGTTGGTCTTGTGTCGGGTGGCTGGACCAAACTTCATCGCTTTGCAACTCACTTTTCTACCTCATACTCACTTTTCATCGCTTTGCAACTCACTTTGCTTATTCCTTATACTCTTGTGCATTCTATACACTTAACCGTATTTTTAACACTCCCATAAAAGTATTTTTTCTAACTGTAATCATGTTGGTCGCCATGATCATTTGAAGTTCATTATCTCATTCAAAGATAGTAAGTTTTTTGAGCTAGTCGATGCACAAACCTATCTGTTTTGTATTGAATCTTTCTTCTTGATGCTCCAAAGTACATAGTGCATTTTATTGCACTTATCGCATGCATATAAGGTCTATTTGAGTCTCCATAAGCTCGAGAGTTGGTCTTGTGTCGGGTGGTTGGACCAAACTTCATCGCTTTGCAACTCACTTTTCTACCTCATACAAGCTTCTCCAAGTTCTTTCAATGATGCCTAAGGAATTAGAAAAATCAAACCAATTGAAAGAATAATTCAAGACCAGTGATCTTCATTTGCTTACATACTTCCCAAATTTTGAAGTTTTGTATACAGAAAGAGGTATGTTTCTCACTCAAAGGAAGTACATCAAAGATATGCTTGTCAAATTCAAAATGGAGAACTCAAAGGTTGTAGGTACTTCTATGGAACTGAACCTAAAGCTAAGTGCCCATGAAGGTGAGTTGATTGAAAATCCAAATAGCTATTAGAGTCTAGTTGGAAGCTTAAATTATGCCACAATAACTAGAGTGGACATTTGTTATGGAGTTATTGTATTAAGTCAATTCATGCATACTCCAAGGAAACCTCATATGTAAGTAGCCAAAAGGATCCTAAAGTATTTCAAGGGTACATCAATGAAGGTTTGTACTATCCCTACACATCTGATATAGATATCAAACTCCTTTTTTATGCAGATTGGGCAAGTTCTGAACATGATAGGAGGAACACATACATATACCTTACTTTTGCAGGTACAAAGTTAACTTCTTGGTCTTCAAAGAAGTAGCCAATTGTAGCACTCTCATCAACAGAAGTTGAGTATAGAGGACTTGCAAATGCTAACCAAGAATCAATGTGGATTAAGACCCTATATTCTGTTCTAGGGATTAAGTCTTCCATGTCACATATTTTTGGAGATAATATCAGTTCTTTACATCTTGTTGCTAACCCCATTTATCATGCAAAGACCAAACACATATAAGTACATTATCATTATGTTAGGGAGAAGATCATAAGTAAAGAGATTCAGATTTTATATGTTTCTACACATCAACAATGTGAAGATATGATTAAAACATTGGATGGAAGCAAATTAAACGTTGGATGGTAATGACTAAAACGTTGGAGGAAGCAAATTAAGCAGATTCAAATCAATGATTGGATTGCAAGAAATCTTGAAGGACTAAAGAATCAAGTTACTTAGGCTTGAGGGGGATTTGTTGCTGCAATTAGCAAGCCTAAGAGCTTTGCTAATACTCAGGACTATTCTCGTGAAGTACATCTACTCAAAAGAGTTCACATGGGAACGTATGCTTGTGAATTTCTCATTGTATTTACCTTGTTTAAATATAAAAGTTGAATATTGAAGAAAATTTTAGGTCAGCAAAATTCAAATACAAATTCAATATATGAGATAAATATACTCACTCCTTAGTCTCGGGTAACCATGCCCATTTCAGAGAGATTAAGCTACACTTTTTAGCATATATTATGCTCACTTCATGAAGGAGTAGTCATCTACACTTCCCATGTATCATGTGTGCGATAAACATACATTTTGAATCATTAATTGTGTAAGTTCTTCTCTACATGTTGTTGTACTACACTCATGTACACAGTGAACTTGTTTTGTCTATTTCTCTATGCATGAGTATCCATTAGTTATAATTTCACTTTGATTAGTTAGATGGTATACACACATCACGTTTCATTATCATTCATGTCAAAGATCTTGAGATATGGAGCTTTGAAGCTGACTATGTTTGCACATTTTCTTGTTCCTAAAAAGTCGGAGTGACCCCCTAGACGTGTTAAATTCATTTCTCAGTGTATGGTGTAGGTAAACTCATCAAATAACTTGCTTTAGTTAGCTATGAACTTCAATTAGAAAATTGTACATGATAATCTCTGTGTGTTGTTTCCCCGTATCCTTCCTCTTAAGAAGTCTCATAAAAGATCAATTTCTAGAAGCTCTTTGGTTGAATCATACTAGATTGTGAGCTCTGAGCATAACACTGAGACCTTCTCATCCCAAAATAGAAGGTTTTCTTCACTCCTCATAAATTAGAAGTTAATTGTTTTGATGCAAAAATTTGGAAATGATGTTCCAAAGGACTTGATGGATTATTATACATTCTTGAAAAGGTAAAGGATTTTACTAAGCATTCGTGGAGTTACTTTAGATGGTGAAGAGAAAGTTTGTTCGAGCACCTACTCATCTCTAGATATATCACATCGCCTCTTCACATTATTGCATGCAAGCACATGCATTCACATGAATAGAATTTTTTTTTTCTCCAAGCTATGGAAAGTGTAGCTTTTTAGTAACTAATATTTTTTCCAAGTTACAACAATAAATTTAAAAGGAAGTAAAAACTAGGAATTCGAAAAATCATGCTAGCTAGATTTTGCAATCCTAATAATGACCAATTATTTTTCATAGTAATATTTAGTGTAAATTTTTAACTAAGTAAGAAATTATGCCTCTTTTAGTAAAAGGTGGGTAGAATTAAGGCAATAAGGTAGGAAGCTATAGTCAAAGACTTGCTTTTTCTTGTCATATTCATGGCAAGGAAATAATATGTACATGGAAAAGATGATACACATTCATATCTAAGGAACCTTTGTAAAGAAATCAACTACTTAAAATATCATGGTGACTTAGAATAGCTATTTAAAATATTTTCAATTCAAAACTTCAGAATATGAGATGATCCAAGGATATGTATAGTTTAGAGGGCATGGAATTTTCAATACTCACTCTAAATAGAAGCAATAATAAGATCAAAAGAGTGATTTCTCATTTATCCTAAGTAGGCTGACAACCCAAGTTAGTTTTAAAGTTTCATAAATACTTTGATATAGATTTCTCATCCATTTCTATCCAAGATAATGATGGAAATAAGATATGATCTTAATGTTCAATAAACATGTATTAATTTTACTTTGAACTTATAGGAATGGTGCATAGTACCAAGGAATCATGAAACTTTGAAAAGACCTTCCTCTTAGAAGAGTTTCACATTTCTTTTTATGGCGTCATTCAATCAAGATACTTTCATCTCAAGGTGAAAGCCTTAAGAATTGGAAGTGTTCCTAAAACAAGGAGCTTGAGGTTCTTAAAAGTGAAAAATTAAATGCAAATGAAAAGCTTACTTATTTCATGTTAGGAGGATAATGACGTCTTCCAAATACTTTCTATTATTATACTAAAAACCTTGAACTAACCCACTTCACCTCACATGTCCAAGGATAAGGCAAGCATAGCCTGATTTAGCTATGAGACTTCAAAGTAAAGAATTTGACCAAAAATTCCACATGATTTTTTTATGAGAAGATCTTAGAAAGATCCCTTCAAACAAAGTAAAATAAACTAATTTGATTCACAACATAAGAACCAATTTTATAGTCCAACTAGGCAAATCAGTCTCTTAACTCAGCATCATATTTCAATTCCAATATATGATAGTAAATTAAATTTTAATTATTTGATGGTTATTTAACTTAACTCATGAATTCCCATAAAGATAGATAAAATGCTTGAAAACCTTGACTTGAATAGATTTATGAAGACTCAAAACTTTGAGTCTCGTAGATTTTGATTCAAATCAAGTTTAGTGTCTTATAAGTTTAATATGATTACATAGAGTTTTTGTTATTCCTTTCGGCTTCTCAAAACCTTGGACTTGATTTTGATAAAGTGTCTGAGTCACTTCTGCAAAGATCAGGTTTAGCTAGTTGGAAAAGGTAATTGATTTAAACATCAAAGGTAGATGTTATGTCCAAAACCTATTCAATCTTAGAAGTTGCTTTTTGAATATCAAATATAAGTTTCCTTTGAACAGATGATCCTAGAAAATTACAATGAATGAAGGTAGATTTCATCATTTTCTAAGAGAGTTTAAGAAAACTCTTGAAGAAAAAGGAGTTAGGAATTGTTCATAGATTTGAGGACTCCAAAAGAAGTTGTCTTTGAGAAATTTGTTCAAGTTCATTTAGTATTTTCTTTGGTCAATTTGAAGTTGGCTTGATAAAGGTGATGGAACACTTCTTTCCTACATTTTAATAGGACCCTAAAGCTCAGATTGGACACAGTTGTCCTCTAGTTGGGTAATAGGTCAATGGATGTTGGTTAGATGTGAATCATAGTGGAAGCATCTAAGTTAGATGTTTTGGTGAAAATAAAACTGATGGAGAGTGTTAATCTCCAAAAGAACAACCTACTCTTGTGACTAGAACACCTCTATACCAAGAGTAAGTCAAAACCTTTACCAATTTAGAGGTCCAATCTCCAAATTATCAAATGTTGAAAATTTTTGTGAAGAAGATGAAACACAGAAAGTCTGTTGCACAATTTCTTCTCATTGACTTATCAAACCTTTAAAGTTTTCTATGAAAATTTGTATGGAGTGTCGTCTAGACATTGCGCATCTCCTCCAAGTTAGAGTTCTTCAAAAGGTTTAGTATAACTTGAGAAATCAACTTCACAAGTTACCTATGTCCAAATCTATACTTCTGAGAAGTCGATTTGACACCCCTAACTTCTTAACTTTGGTTCTCACAATGTCGAACCCGTTTTGCCAAATCCTTTTGGCTGTAGATAGCTTATCTCTCAACTTAGATTTTGAGCTATCATATGTGCAAAACTTTACACTGTGCACTGAGCACTACTCATTTCTTTAGACTCAAAAACTACGCCTGTTTCAGGAGACTGTGAACACTCAACACATATGAATGTTCCTACAGATAATTCTCCTAACCTGTTTTCAATTAGACTCTAAAACTTTGGTCATAGATCCATCAACTATCAACTTAGATATTCTCAAAAGGATTTCACAAATGATTTACCACAGAAGGAGCAGACACGAAAAGATCGGGCGCAAGATTTCTTTCATTTCTGGAGAAGACTACAACTGAAAGTGAGAGAGAGACTTCCCTTTACTTCTCATGTATCTACTTACATTTTCAATCACTTATTTCTCTATTCCTATGCTCATACATAGTCTCTCATTGTCTTCTCTCTATGCCTCGACATTTTTCAAAAGTATTTATAGGCAATTATGTACAAACTTTTATCAAGGCATAAGTATATGTAACCTATGTCATAACTAATGTACATATGTGTACATGTCCTTCACTCTTGTGAATGTATCCACCTTCTTTGCTTCTAATCTTCAATTGGTGATTGATCTGCACCAACAGCTCCCCCTCAATCATCAATTGAGGTTTCTCCTTTCTTCTTTATACCTGCCATGTCTTTAAACTTCTGTAGCTTTGGTCCATCCAAGCTCTTTGTAAGCATATCAGCTATTTGATCTTTAGTTGAAGTATGTATGACTTCAATCTCCTTGTCCATCACTTTCTCTCTTAGAAAGTGATACTGAATCTCAATGTGTTTGGTCCTGGCATGAAAAACAGGATTAGCAGCTAAATACAATGAACTCATGTTATCTCCAAATATAATTGGTATCCCATGCACAATCTCAAGACTCTTCATTAAGGTCTTGAGCCAAATCACTTCCTTTGCAGCTTCAACCATGCCTTTGTATTCTGCTTCTGTAGAAGACAAAGCAACTGTATGTTGCTTCTTGGAACACCATGAGATAAGTTTATCTCCCACATAACACATGTATCCAAAAGTAGATCTTCTATCATCTGGATTACCTGTCCAATCTGCATCACTATAGATTTTGATATTTGTATCTGAGGTAAACCCATAATACAAACCTTCATTGAGTGTACCCTTAATGTACCTCAACACTCTTTGACCTGCAATCCAATGTTCTTTCCTAGGACAATGCATGAATTGAGACAAAACCCCTACTGCATATGATAAATCAGGTCTAGTTAAAGTAGCATAGATAAGACTACCAATCAGACTCTGATATTGTCTCATGTCCTTGAACTCTTCACCACCAAACTTACTCAATTTGTGATTCACCTCCATTGGTGTAGGTGCTACCCTGCAATCATCCATTTTAAACTTGATTAACAAGTTCTTCAAATACCTTTCTTGGGTTACAAATACTCCATGTTGAGTATATGTAATCTCCATGCCCAAGAAGTATGATAAGTCTCCCAAGTCACTTATTTTGAATTCCTTTTCCATCTGCTTCTTTAGTCTTTGGATTCCTTCTTCATCTGTACCTGTAAGAATTATATCATCAACATATATGCACATGTATATGAAACCATTTTCACTTGCTTTGACAAGCAAGCTACTATCTGCTTTAGACACCTGAAATCCAAGTTCTTTCAAGAACTTTACAAGTCTATAATTCCATGCCCTTGGGGCCTGCTTCAAGCCATACAAAGCTCTCTTGAGCTTGCACACATGATCTGGATACCTTTTATCTTTGAACCCTTGAGGTTGCTCCATGAACACATCATCTGAAATATAACCATTCAGAAAAGCATTTTTCACATCAAGTTGACATAACTTCCAACCTTTACATGCAGCAATAGCTATAAGTGTCCTGATGGTTGTCATCTTTGCCACAGGACTATAAGTCTCATCATAGTCAACACCATAAGTCTGAGCAAATCCTTTGACAACAAGTCTAGCTTTGTATCTAGACACACTTCCATCTGCAAACCTCTTGGTTTTGTAAACCCATTTGCATCCAATAATTTTCTGACTATTTGGTTTTGGAACCAAATCCCATGTTTGATTCTCCATCAATGCATCATATTCTTCCTGCATAGCTTTCTCCCATTTTTCCTTACCTCTTGCCTCTTCATATGTAGAAGGGTCTTCATCTGTATTCATCATATAAGCATAATCTTTTGTGGCCAAAAATGAAGTATCATAGCTATACCTTGTAGGTTGCCATCTGTTCCTTGTAGACCTCCTAAGCTCTCCACTTCTTGAGGTTTCTGGTTCTTCATATTCAGGATCAAATCTTGGTATTTCTTCCACTTCAATCTGCACTTCATTATTCTCTTGTTCATCAAATATTTGAACCTTTGATTTACCTTTCCTTTGGCTCACTTCTTCTTCATTACCTGTATTGATATTAATTGTACCTGCATACCAAGTGCTCTGCTCATCAAATGTCACATCTTTAGAAACCATGAATTGCTTTGTAGATGGACTCCACAATCTATAGCCCATTTGCTTGTCATCATAACCAATGAAAACATATTTTTCAGCTTTAGGCTCCAACTTGTGCCTTAATTGTGATGGCACATAAGCATATGCCACACATCCAAAAACTCTGCAATGATCCAAGGTAGGTCTCTCACCCCACCAAGCCTCATATGGTGTCATACCCTGCAAGGCTTTACATGGTAATCTATTAACCAAATAAGTAGCTGTATTTACAGCCTCAGCCCACAAATAATTAGGGCAATTTTTCTCCTTCATCATAGATCTTGCAAACTCAACAAGTGTTCTATTTCTCCTTTCTGCTACACCATTTTGTTGAGGAGAGTACCTGCAAGTAACTTCCCTTTTTATACCTGCATTCCACAAATAATCACTGAACTCATTAGAGAAATACTCTCCCCCTCCATCTGACCTTAGTCTTTTCAACTTGTGTCCTGTAATTCTTTCTGCATATGCATGATAGTGTTTAAATGTATTAAACACTTCTGACTTATCTTTAATCACATAAATAGTGATCCATCTAGTAGCATCATCAACATAAATCACATAATACCTTGACCCATTTATACTGAAATCCTTTGATGGCCCCCACACATCTGTGTGTACCAATTCAAGCTTCTCTGAGTACATGAAACCATGCTTGGAGTAAGAATTCTTATGAGCCTTACCTAATTGACATGCCTCACATCTGTATGTCATATGTTGACGTGCAACATTAGGCAATCCAAGCACTGAACCATTATTAATCATGTCTTTAATACCTCTTTCATTGAAATGTCCAAGCCTCTTGTGCCAAAAATCTAACTCAGAGATCTTATGTCCTCCATATGTGAACATAGCATGACCAATATTGCCTTGAATCTTCAATGTAAATAGTCTTCCTTCTTTCTTCCCTGAAACAATTTGTTTATACCCTTGACTAGGGTCTTCCACATATACTCCATCATTAGTGAACCTTACTTCATATCCCTTTTCAACAATTTGTCCTACACTTATCAAATTCTTAGGAATTGTAGGAACATACAAGACCTTACTCAATAAGGTACTACCATCCTTAGCCTTCACTGATCCAATTGACTTCACATTATGCTTTGTGTTGTCACCTGTTTGAACAACATGATTAAACACCTTATTCTCCAAATCAGTCATCAAAGATATATTACCACTCAGGTGGTTGCTACACCCTGAGTCAATGTAGAAGACTCTCTGATCTTCACTCTGACTTTCACAAGTAGCATTCATTATTAATGTTGAATCCTCCCTTTGATCTGAAGCATAATTGTAGTAGGTGTTGTTGTATTGTTGACTTTGGAATCCTCTACCTGCATTTCTTCCAAAGTAACTCCTACCACCTCTACCTCTGAAATTACCTCTTTGATTTCTGCCTCCTCTTCCTCTAGAGTTATAGTTCTGATTATATCCATTATTATTCTGAGTATTATGCCAACAATCATTAGCTAAGTGATTTTTCTTACCACAAATCCAGCAAGCTTTGCCTCCATCTTTGTTATTCCTGCCTCTTCCTCTACCTTTGCCACCTCCTCTTCCTCTTAGGAAGTTGGCTTGACTAGTTGTACCTTCATCTTCACCTGCTTGTTGCTTTCCTTTGCTATTCTTCTTCTTGTCCTTTGAGTACATTGCATGACCTGCACTCTTGTCACTATCTCCTTTAACATCCTGCTCAAATGTTAGCATATGACCTAGCAACTGATTTAAATCAGGAGTGAAATGATCAAGTGATAACTCTGTAGACAAAATGAATAGCTTCCATTTGTCATCACCTCTTAAGCCTGTAAGAATTTGCCTTACCAATTTATCCTCCTCAATGTCTTCATCAACAGCTCCTAATGCATCTGCAATGTCTTTCATCCTTGTTACATAGTCTGAAATAGATTGAGAAGCCTTCTTCTTGAAGGTTGTAAACTCTGCCCATAAGGATGCCTTCCTTGACTTTGTAGTATTCTGGAAATGCTCCTCCAAAGCATTCCAAATATCAGTTGCACTTTCAAGACCTCGAATATGAGGCAACAAGTAATCATTGACTGCCATATATATAATGCTCCTAGCTTGAGCATCTTTCTTCATCCAATTCTTCAAATCTGCTAACTCTTCCCTAGTTGGAACACTAGGATCTCTGAAACTTGGCTTCTCCTCTTCACCTGTGATGTAGGCTATTAAATCTTTGCTCATAAGATGAGCTTCCATCCTCATTGACCATGCAGGATAGTTTTCCCTATCCAATTTCTCTATCTGAAGAGAATCTCCCATCTTGTGTCCTCCTGTGTATTGAAAACTTCAACCTTTATGAACAATATGTGTACCTTTACTTCGAATTAGACTCCTTTTGTCCTTCTTGATGTTGTATGGTCTCCTCCTCAAGCTTTGCCTTCAAACTTTCACCTTCTAGCTCTTCAATTGTTGAAATTCTTGAATCTGCAGCAGTCGGGATCCTCCTTTTCTTGATTTTGATGTCTCCTGCTCTGATACCACTGATGGAGAGTGTTAATCTCCAAAACAACAACCTACTCTTGTGATTAGAACACCTCTATACCAAGAGTAAGTCAAAACCTTTACCAATTTAGAGGTCCAATCTCCAAATTATCAAATGTTGAAAATTTCTGTGAAGAAGATGAAACACAGAAAGTCTGTTGCACAATTTCTTCTCATTGACTTATCAAACCTTTAAAGTTTTCTATGAAAATTTGTATGGAGTGTCTTCTAGACATTGCGCATCTCCTCCAAGTTAGAGTTCTTCAAAAGGTTTAGTATAACTTGAGAAATCAACTTCACAAGTTACCTATGTCCAAATCTGTACTTCTGAGAAGTCGATTTGACACCCCTAACTTCTTAGCTTTGCTTCTCACAATGTCGAACCCGTTTTGCCAAATCCTTTTGGCTGTAGATAGCTTATCTCTCAACTTAGATTTTGAGCTATCATATGTGCAAAACTTTACACTGTGCACTGAGCACTACTCATTTCTTTAGACTCAAAAACTACGCCTGTTTCAGGAGACTGTGAACACTCAACACATATGAATGTTCCTACAGATAATTCTCCTAACCTGTTTTCAATTAGACTCTAAAACTTTGGTCATAGATCCATCAACTATCAACTTAGATATTCTCAAAAGGATTTCACAAATGATTTACCACAGAAGGAGCAGACACGAAAAGATCGGGCGCAAGATTTCTTTCATTTCTGGAGAAGACTACAACTGAAAGTGAGAGAGAGACTTCCCTTTACTTCTCATGTATCTACTTACATTTTCAATCACTTATTTCTCTATTCCTATGCTCATACATAGTCTCTCATTGTCTTCTCTCTATGCCTCGACATTTTTCAAAAGTATTTATAGGCAATTATGTACAAACTTTTATCAAGGCATAAGTATATGTAACCTATGTCATAACTAATGTACATATGTGTACATGTCCTTCACTCTTGTGCATGTATCCACCTTCTTTGCTTCTAATCTTCAATTGGTGATTGATCTGCACCAACAAAAACTTCGTTTTTACAAATCAAATTTAAGTTAATTTGAGAAGGTTTCTTAAAAGTTTTAGACTATCTATCCAGTTTTGCAGGTCCATGCATGTGGTGCATAGAATGGAAAAAGATAACAATTTGGTTGGAGATATTTAGAATCCATCTATTTCACATCTTTGTGTTATGGATGTTAGTCCACACATAGCAATATAATGAATTGGGAAAAGATTTTTAATCCATACTTTGCACTAGATTCACCCTCAAGTGCAAAAGATAATTGGTATTATAATGATTTTATCAAGGATGAGACCATACACATATTTCCCTCTTTTTGAATTGATTCCAAGATAGGATCCCATTCTAATTAAAAACGAAAATCAGAGAGATGACATCCATGTTTAATTTGAACCATGCCTAGAAGCGAATGTTACTATATAGTTATAACTTGAAGCATATTTTTAGGATGAACATTTTCTTCAAGGGGGGATAATGTTATAAAATAGCTTGGACAAGATGAAAAGTTATGATAACATTAGGCATTTTTGGACTTAACACTTAGCTTAGTGGTTAAGTCTCAAGGATATGGGAAGGAATAGGTCTTGGGTTCATCCCCATGTGGATCATGGGGAGATTATTTTTCCCAAAGACTCTCTAAATCCTTCTAGAATCATCCACTCAACTTAATGTTATTTAACGTGAGTTATGTGGGACTTAATTGAAGTGGTCAGTAAACCTAACACGAGTAGAATCTAATGGAAGGTGTAAAAGCAATGGTGGATGTTGCAAATGCATATTTGGACTTAAATTAACTTTAGAGGCCATAGTTAGTCCTATTATCTATATAATGGTAGGTTGGGTGGAGATTCATAGGTCATTCTCTCTCATGTGGAGACTAGGTTCATTACATCCCTTTTTCATGGTTTCAGGCCTAGAGGGAACTCTAAGATCAACTTGCTTTCCTACCTCAAACTTGATTTCTTTCTTTTCTTGTGTTACATAGGGTCTGGATCTATCTTGAACTCTCTTAATGATTCCTTACCAGCCATTATAATATCATTCATCTCTTCCAAGAAGTCCTTCAAAGCTTGGAATTTGTCGTGTTGCGATCCCATTGCATAAGGTGCTCTTTTTTGAGACCCATACATAATCATAAATGGAATATGCTCATAACATATCCTCAAATATTTGGTTAACCCCCTTAGTTTTCCCATACATTAGTTGATGCTCGATCATACTCATGCTAGGTTTGACATCCAAACTTTTGAAGACCGCTCTCAAAAAGGGAGAGTGCATAGTCGATATAGGTTCTCTACATAAAATCTAGCTAGTTTTAGTGTCATCACTATACTATGTTTCAAAATAAATCTAGCAATCTTGGTTAACATGTCCATGATTATCCAGATTTCTCTCTTTGTGTCTTAATTAATCCTACTATGAAATCCATGAAGATACTCTTCTACTTCCCATTGGGAATATCAAAGGGGTGGACAAGACCTATTCTCAACCTCTCAAATTTATTAGCATGGCATTTTTTGCACTTAAGCACATACTCTAGGACATTCTTATGAAGGCCAAGCCAATAAAACTTCCTTTGAACAAGATCATATGTATTTTCACATTTGGGTGTCCCACACTATGTGTGTCATGAAAATCATAAAGAATATTCCACTTCAATCTTAAGTCTCTTGGGACACACACTTTCCTTTATACGGTAGATATCCATCATGGATATTGTAATCCTTCCACTTGAATCCTTTATGAGTAACCTTCAAAAGTCTGTTCTCATTGGTAACCCATGTATCTAGATCTCCTTTCTCAATGGCTTCTTGTATCTCAAAATATGCAAGATCAAGCCTCCATTTCCCTTTAATGGACTCATGTAGCTTACTAGTGATCTCAGTAAAACTTATTCCATTGAGCATACACATGTGACTAAGTGAATAAGTCACCACATCAAAATTTCCCCTCCTATATCTAAGCTCATAATCATATGTTTGATTAGAGATCCACTTGATGATCTCTTGATCAAACATTGTAGTGACGTTGGTACCATATAAATAATGACACCACTCTTGAAAGCATGGTCAATTGCATACAAATCCTTCTCATAGATGGACTAATTTATTCACGAAGCTCTAGTTTTTTGCTCTCAAAAGCCACTAGTCAACCATCCTATACTTGAACCAATCCTATAGCAAAATCCCTCATGGTAGTCTCAAACACAAAGGGATCATCGGGATGTGCTATGTGCAGAATGGAGATGGAACAATTTCTACTCAACTTTTCCATACTTTGCTTATGTTCATCTACCCAATGAAAGATTTCTCTTTCCCTTTGATATGTTTGGTCATTAGGACAAAAATCTTCACATAACTTCTTATAGAACTTTGATACAAGCTTCAAAAACCTAGGAAGATATGAAGCTCTTCTAGGTTTATAGGAGTGGCCATTCCATAATATCCCATACTTTGTTATGATCCATCTAGAATCCATCTTGGGAGATTAAGTGTTTCTCTTTTGATCAACTAGAGATCATAATATCATCTAAGAAGTCAAAAAGAACTACCGTAGATATGGCTATAAAAAATTATTGATGAGTATCATGAATGTGGTTGGGGCATTGGTGAAACCAAATGGCATCATCAAAAATTCATACTGCCCATATCTATTCCTAAAGGAATTCATATGGACATCATCTATCCTAAGTTGATGCTATCATGATCTAATATCAAGCTTGGTAAAATGCCTAGCAGGATGTAATTGACTAATTAAGTCTTAGAATCTAGGCATTGGAAACTTATTTCTAATTGTTATCTTGTTTAAGTCTCTATAACCTATACAAAGCCTCATAAAGCCATCCTTTTTCTTCATGAGATTGGAAATGCCCATGGTGAGTTACTTAGTCTAATGAAGCTTTTCTTTATATGACCCCGGGTCTTCTTTTCTACTTCTTCGTGTTGTGAATCACTATGCCAATGACATGGTCTACGAATTGGATTAGTGTTAGTAATTAGTTTTAAGACATGTTCAATGTCCCCTCTCTTTGGTGGTATCCCGCTAAGACTTGGAACATCAGTGGAAAAAACATATTTGAATTCAAACATTTGATCTTAAACCCTTACACAATAGGCTCTTGAAAAAATGAAACGTGGAAAGTCTTATACTTCATGATTATATGCATCACATTAGCTATACATACAATGATCAAAATCATAACTATACAAAAGATAGATCTCTTGTACGTGATGAAGATGAAATCAAATATCTGACTCTAAAGAGGAATTGAGAGGTCCACTAGGTACGTCTCTCTCTCCTTGGATACAAATCTGAATTCCATTCTTTATACATTCAAGTGTGTTTTGTGTATTTTAAGTTTGTCTCCAAATCCCCATAACCAATCTATTCAATACTATATTTTTCCTCTCCATATTCACTCTAGATGTGGACCTTCGAATTGGACATTGTAGTGCTCCATACTCTCTTATCCTCATCTTGGACCATAGATACTACGTATTTGTGTGCAATGGCTGCTAAGGAATCTTCAATTTCTTGACTAGAGCATAGTTTATGAATTTACGAACAGCATAGTCATCTATCATGACTCTTACCCCAGTCTTGTATGTAGTATCATATAGTTTAACTAGGTCATGTGGTCCTCAAAATGTCTCCAACAAGTGGCCCAACTTTTTGCCCTTATCGAGAGTAGTATTATTTTGTGGTCCTCCTTTTTTTTCCCATTATGCATTGGTTAGTTCCGCTATGCATCATTAGGAGATAAACACCTAAAACATAGGTGCTCTTTCTTGGCCTTTTGATATTGCGTTGTAAATAACCTAGGTCCTAGTTTATTTTTATTAATGATTAAACCTTTTTACCTATGGCTATTCGTTTTTTAATTTTGTGGTACTAATAAGTTTGCAGGGTTCATTCATCTCCATAGGAGTATATTGAGTATGGTTATGTTCCTCATATATGTGTGCATATTTGATTGCCTCCACAAACATCTTTGGAGTATCTCTTCTCACTTCTCTCTTGATTGTTTTACCTAAGCCTCTTACAAACCCCCTACTCTTTGAAATCCCTTGTCCTTTCAACTTAAGAATCATCTCTCTAAAGTGGGTGTATATATATATATACACCCGTTTAGTAGTGGGTCTTGATGGCTTGGAAAACAAAGACAATGATTCACACCGGCTAGGAATATGAAACTCAACCATATAGAGAGTAAAAGCTCTATATGTCATCCAAGCCACGTACAAGAATCTTCAAATACCTCTTTCTCTCCATGTGATGAATTATCCACATGGATCTTCACATAGCTCATGTGAGAGCCCATGTCTGCATGGCTCTAAGGAAGGGTTCCCACGTCCTTATTCTCATGATCCCATATAACAATATGTCTACAAAAAGTTCAAAGATAATCTAGCAAGGGCACGTTCACTTAAGAAATAATCCTAGCTTCTATTAAATTAGGCATGCACTAAGGAAACTAATACATACCAAGGATGTTCATACACTCATGCATACTTGATGTGAAGTAAATATAAATCCCATAGAGTCTTCCTAAAATTTTGGAACTAACTCCCAACTACACGACTTGATTTTCATATTCCTAGAATTTTTTCTTTAAAAAAATAGCTTTAGGTTTGTCTTTCTTGATTCAGTATTTTCCACTTTATTAGCTTTCATTTACCTTAGGTTGATGCTTGAATTTTAATAACATAAATAGAAACCCAAGATATTTTATACAATTCAGGAAACATATACCATGGATGTGGAGCATATTCAAAAGATCTTTGACATGGAGTAGCTATAATGAATGGTTGACACATTAAGAATAACTTATGAAACAAGAACACTCTAGAACTATATTCAAACAAGTATAAAATTGATGAAGCTATTGATGACCTCCACAAGGTTATTTTAAGCATTCAAGAGTATGGTTTCCATGCCCACTGTCTCCTATTGATTTAGAAAGAAGTGATAAGATTTTAAGTTCTAACTTCTTGTATTAAAATAGGGGTGATTAAATTATTTCACATAAAATAAAAGAAAAAAGGTTGATATTTTCAATTATAAAATCCTTCTTGACTCTAATTATTGGACTTCTCCATATGTGGATAAAAAGAAAATAAAATTCCCTCATAAGAGGTATATATTAATAAATCTAATGTGATAATAAGAACAAGAAATCCTTTCTATTTCTCAAAATTTATCTTGACAAGGCATGTGAGCTAGATTTAAGGTTTATGTACATCTAGGAAGGAATTTAATATGCTTAAAATAAAAGATTTTGGCTGGGCTTTTTCTTAGAATATATTTAAGATGAGGATATCCTTTGGCCTACCCCTCCTTGTCATTGTTTATGGCCATGGTTTTCTAGTGGAATAGAAATTTTTCATATTTTTCTAGAGATAATTGAAATCCCAAGCAGATGGAAAGAATCTTTATTAAGCTTCTTTGTAATCATCACTAACATGATGATTACATATGATGAAAGAAGACCTAGATAGTTCTATTCCTTCCAAGAAAAGTTCTAACTTTTTCATGAATGAAAATCAGCCATAAAAAAACAAGTATGAATTCCTCACTTAAACCTATAACTCCATAAAATTTGGGTCAAGAGCGTGATAAGATGGAATATTGTAAAATAATTCAACTCTTTTGTCTCAAAATGGTATTCCATCTCTCCATAAGTAGGCTTCTAATTACTCAATAAAAATTCCAATATATAGAGGGATCCATGGGGAGCAACACTCCCCGCCCCCCATTTCTCTTCTCCTCCTCTTATTATAGATCCTAAAACAAATCTCTTCAAAAATTGGTTGATTCTTTCAAAAAACCTCTTTGGGATAGAGATATTAACAAAGGGGCATCCAAAATATCATCAAGATCTATCACATCCATAGAATAAAAGTTCGGTTGGGTATCATGGATGTTTAAAAATATGGTAAAAAACAATCTACAAAATGTATGTTGAAGTTGTGGATAGATGTTGTTGGTATTTTGGGCCCAAAAATGTACATAAGTATCTTGAGGGAGAAGAAGAAGCTTGGGAAAACAATGCATAATGTATCACTAAGTTTGTATTGTACAAAGATAAATTAGCTATTAGGTTCATGAGCATATACTTGGGGGCAAAAACCTCATAAGAGGGACAAAAGTTCCCCAATAATCCCAAGTATGTTCACAGACACCTCTACCTAAATATATTTAAAAATCCTCCCTAGAAGTGGCATCAATCCACAAAAGAGAGTAAGCCTAAATAATTGTAAAAATCTTCAACAAAATGAGTTCTTTTCATGTATATGTGGAAGCTTCTAGGATCCTAGAGACCATTTTATAACCCTCTTGAAGTGACCGAGGTGAACCAATATGTGGACCTTCCAAGAATCTTTACCTCGTCAGAGCAATTAGATATCCCATTGCCAACCATTTCACATTATGGGTCTCATCGTCATGGAGAGCAGGCCATAATTCAGCATGAGCATATACTTGGGGGTAAAAACCTCATAAAGAGGGAGAAAAGTTCCCCAATAATCCCAAGTATGTTCACAGACACCTCTACCTAAATATATTTAAAAATCCTCCCTAGAAGTGACATCAATCCACAAAAGAGAGTAAGCCTAAATAATTGTAAAAATCTTCAACAAAATGAGTTCTTTTCATGTATATGTGGAAGCGTCTAGGATCTTAGAGACCATTTTATAACCCTCTTGAAGTGCCCGCGGTGAACCAATATATGGACCTTCCAAGAATGTTTCCCTCGTGAGAGCAATTAGATATCCCATTGCCAATCATTCAACATTATGGGTCTCATCGTCATGGAGAGCAGGCCATAATTGATACTAGAGCACTCATCAAGAACTTTGAGAATCATTCTTATTATTAAGCATCTACTTGACTCAAGCTCCAATTCATAACTAACATCGAGTTTGAGGAAAAAGGCTCAATACATATCCTTTGTAGTGAATCATCACCATGACATAATCTTAGTACTTTTGTAACACTTCTACAAGGTTGTCTTGTGTGGGTACATAAACCAAATTTATCTCTTCATTAGAGAGTCACTCCATGGCATAAAGATAGTAAATCTCAATGTGATTGATGCAAGCATGAAACATTGGGTTCCTTGCAGGTGCCAATGTGATTTGACTATCAATAAAGAGATTGATGGAAAAATTTTAACCAACAACTAGATCATATTCAAGGCATCTTAGCCCCACACACAGTTGTATCTATGAAGCTTCCATTTACCCAATCTCACAACTAGAATAGACTATATATGACTATTTCTTTCTCAGCCAAGATACACATGATCTGTTAAGCATGAAGCAAAAAAACGTGTGGATACAAAAGTTTCATAAAATCCAACCCAACCAAAGTTAAAAAATCATGTAAAGATAGTGATAATAATCCTCTCATTACAATAAAACAATCCAAGTTATCATTGCAATAAAGATTTTAACCTTTGTACGAAAAATTTCCTTAGAATCATCTTCTAATTTATGCTCACTCTTTAACTATTCTCAAAGGTATGCAACACGAGCCTCATTTCTTGAGTACTAAAATGTGGCAAGAGTATCCTTAAGCATTATTTAGCTAGTTTGTGTGGCGCAATATGAGGGGTAATTACATGCTTGATATCAAAGCATGTGCTAGTGCATCTCTACCATCCCATTGAATTTTATACGTTGTGATCGGGTGTTGGTGGTGCACCTACCATAGTCAAAACAAGAGTTGGCAAAGGACTATAAATATGAATCACACAAGAACTATAACTTGCAACGTCATCAAAACCACTTGCATCAACCACAATTAGCTCATTTGTAGTGACCAAAGATGTAATTCAACACCTTGCACAACATTCCAGAATCCCTTTGCAACCAATACATGGCACATCATATATGCCCACAGTGGGTAATTTGAACTATCCATCTTATCCTCAATAGCCAATATATGGAATACACCATTGCTCTTAAATTTGGTTGGTGATTGTCCCCTAATGAAAAATATATATATTATTTCTTGAAGAAATAAAATAGAACTACCATATTGAGTTTCACTGCACCTATATTACACTTTGAATGTTTTTATTGGCAAGAAAAAATCCAAACAAAAAATTGGCAAAAAATGATAGGATTGTTTACAAACTGATTCATTTATTGCACCAAACACTTTAGACTCACCTATAGCATTCTTTACCCTAAGAATGCTCAATAGATTTGTGTCATTTGCTAGATTAGAGAAACTAACTAAGCAGAAAAAAATTTCATTTAGTTGGATCTTTGGATGCATTGATAATAATACTAAAATAAAGGATAACGATGTTCCCAAAATATCATTTAGAACTATAAATTGACACAAGTTTTGAGTATTGAATGTCATATTCACCAATGCACCTACAACGTCTATCAAAGGCATGAATAGTTTATTACATCTCCACGTAGAAAAATATCTTATGGATTTATTAGATGATTATCATTTACAGCCATAATGAAGAACATCACATGGAGCATTTAAAAATTTTCCTCCCAAGCAAGGATAATTTTCTACATCACCAAGAATTCAAAGATGAAATTTCGTAAAAAAATGTCAAGTAACTCAATCAAATAAATTTTGAGGATGGAAAAAGGATGTATCATGAGAAACTACACATTACTACAAAATGACCACATCCTAGAAATATATGTGGTTACAAAGACTCCTGGAATTCCCATAGTTATGTTTCCAAATCGTGAAACATCAAACAAAGGTAGAAATTCAAATGACATACAAGCATAATGGAAGAAAAAAAGTTTGTTCAAAAGCAAAGAAAACAAAATCAAGATTCACTATTGCAATTATTGGATCTTCAACCAACCTTAATTGAAACAAGCGTAATTGATTATGCTCTGAGAATTATGCAGATTTTTCAAAATACAAAAAGATTTATTTATAAGTAGATGATCGATATACTTTTATTCACTATATGGAAGAGAGTTATATGTTTAGTTCATGCTTTCAAAAGAAGTATCATTGTATATTTTGAACTTAGTTTGGCAGAGTTTTTTTTTCAAAAGGAGCTTGGCATAGTATTTGTCCAAGAAGGCATTCACTTATTGATTAGAATTAAAAGGTCAAGTTACTAGAAATATTTTTAGGATGTTAACAATGTACTAAGGGAAAACTTAATGTACTTCATGATTCGTGCAACACAATGGACAAGCAAAACATACTCCATGTGTGGTAGATTATTGATAAAAGTAATAAAAATATAAATATTTTTAGTTATATTGATAAAAGCACTACATTATCCATGAAAACTTAGTTCAATAATATATACAAAAATTACACCAAGATTTTAAGGAGCGTGATAATTTTAATGCACACTACTAAGAGTGAAGGTGACTTGTGATCTTGCAAAGAGGTAATTCTTTGTTCTTCAATTTGCAAGAAATCCTAGATAATGGCATTAAATTCGATAAATATCAACTCAATAACCCTAAAAAATTGTTCTCGCATGCTAGTTTGAATGGTTGGTATCTTCACCTCTGCCCCTCAATATGCTAGAATGATACCACATGTTGGCCTTCTAGTTGGGGTTTCAAGCATTTCAAACTAGTTATCATGTCTAGCCTTAGGTTCATCCCTTCCCAACTACTACCTTAGTGGGACTTTAGGCTCTGTATCCTAGTTTTGTTAGGCATCTTACCCCTACTTTGTGGGATTCAAGGGCTCCGATGGGTGCTATGCCAACCTTTCCTTGTACTTTAAAATTATTCTAGCTTAACTAAAAAACTAGGTCTCTAAGATTAAACTTCCCTTTTTTTCTAAGAAAAAAAAACTCTAAAAATCTCCTGGACACTTTGGAATCATCAATAGGAATAGAATAATATCTTGATAGGCTTCACAATCAAATTACCCAAGATGCAAATTGAACAATAATGCTTACAATGAAAAATAATAAATAAATTTTTTATTTATATTCACTTATATGAATAACTCAAAGGATATTTGAATATTTCCCAATGAATACACGTTCAAAGTAAGGCTTACACTAGTTGTTGTCATTAATTGTAATTGAAATTGTGCTAACCATTTTTAGAGAGTTGTCTTCAAAGTATCAAATACTGAAAATGAGGAGGCATAAAGCATCAACCATATGTGAATGTAGTATAAACTTATTATAGAATGCTTCCTTGTAGCAAAATTCACACATTATGCTACCAAGGACTCTTTGAGTGGACATATTTCATTTATATTTATATAGGTTTTAATCAAGATCTTCTTACAATGTAAGGTTATAACATAAAAATGCCCAAGTTATCAAGGTTCTCTTGAAATAATTAAGTAATGCAATTTATGTGATAGGAGAAGAAGAAGAAGAAGAAGAAGATCATTCTTCCTTGCCTAAATCTTTGTGTGCTCCTCTTTGAGAGTAAGAGTGTGTGAGTGAACTCTCTTCCTTATCTCCTTTCTTGTGACATGGTATCAGAGCCAATGTGGTTGTAGAGAGCTTATGGAGAAAACAAACAGTGAAGAGTACTTGAGAAGGCATGGAGAACATGTGCACAAACCACCTTAGATCGCTAAAAAATTTGGTGTGAAGATAGAAGGCATCAAAATATCTTCGAGATATATCCCTTTAGGGTCACTCCTTTTTCTCAGATTTCTATTTTAGAGCCATCTCGACCTCTATTTCTAGCCTACAAGATGGGGCCCATGGAAAAACTAGGTGAATTTCCAAAATTTTAACTTGACGTAATATGGGTAATAACTATTGCCCAAAAAGATTTCAATGATATCGGAGACATAATTGATTTATGTGTCTCTTAACAAATGTATCTCTTGCCTTTAGGGTGGGGGAGCATGGGTTCAACACCCACTATGGACACTCGCCTATATGGGTAGATGAATGTAAGCCTTTGGGCTTCTTTAATGTTGGCCTTTGGGCACCTAGCTTTTGGGCTCACTTTCGACTCCCGTCTTTGAGAACCCTTCTATATGACCTTCATGCTTGTGAAAAATTGTCTCCTCAATGGGCCTTCAAGATTTATAATCATGGTCCTATCGATCATCTTGTTAGAAAAGCTAAATGCCTCATCTTTATGTATCACCACCATTGTTCCATCATAATCTATCTTCAAAGATCTTCATTATGAAAAGAAACCATGTGTAGTTCCTAAATTGGAGGTCACATGAGGTATAGAGTAGACCCTGAATGGATATTTTGGAGCCTTACTTCTAAGCCATTGGATTTGGGATTGATTCTATGTGAAGATCAGTCCAAATGAAGGGCGAGAAACAAAATTAGCTTTCTTAACTTGGGGAAGGGTTCATTTGATGTGATCCATTGGGTCTAGACTTGATCCTAAGTGTGGATTAAGCAAGATTAAGGGCTACAAAGGTTTGTTGGTCCATCCTTTCTACCATTGGATTTGCATAAAAATCAACAGTGGAGATTACTTTGGGCACAAATCAAGCTACCATGACCCTAGAACATGGGTAGGCCCAATTCGTCTTGCCATACCTAATAAGGATGGTCCCCTTCCCTTTTAGGATCATAGTTTGTAGTGTTTGGAACCATTAGGGCATACATGTTAGTACCCATTGTGTTGGCCTATAGCCCTTCACCTAGCTTCTATCTAGATCATCATCTTAAGCTAAACAAAAGCCCAAATTAGAGCTAGGGTTTATATTAAGATCCTCATAAATAAGAGAGAAATGTTGATAGTAAGGGAAGCAACTCTGTTTCTGAAATACAAATAGGTAAAAAATTATAAGAACAAGTCCATGCTTGATATTTGACGTATTGTAGTTTGTTTACAATGATCTCAACTCCCAAAAGAGAGTCAAACCCATCCACTCTTTCAAGCATCTTTGCATTATAATATGTATGTTATAAGAACCTATTTTTAAATTATGAGATTATAGAGCCCACTTCTATTCAATCTATTCCGCATCTACTAGAAAATATATAATGCACTCATGAGAAAAGCACAAAAAGTCAATTACATATAGAGTGCTTAATGTTATAAAAAGACAGTTCGAAGATGGTGATGAATGGGGGTATTAAACTCGTTTGGAAAACACCCTTTGAAATGTGAATTCAACTCCTAAGGTAGTTAATAAAAGAGAAATCAAGGATATGACATACACAATAGAGAGATGATGACCAGGCCTAGGAATGGGATCTAGGGAAGTTATGATTGCAATGGAAAATATTCACTTTCATGGGCAGTTTGAAAGCAATCCAATGACAGTTCGAAAGACAGATAAGAAGATGGTGATGAAGCTCATTTGGAAAACACTGTTTGAAATGTGAATTCATCTCCTAAGGTATTTAAAAGAGAAACCAAGGATATTGCAAGCACCATAGAGAGATGACCATGCCTAGGAGTGGGATCTGGGGAAGTTACAATTTTGATGGAAAATATTCACTTTCATGAGCAAATCGAACGCAATCCAATGAAGCTTTCAACTCCATTTTTTCAAGAGGAATGAGATACAATTGGCTGGAGGATAAGCCTTATCCTGAAGAGCCTTATAGAAGCAGTGTCATATGGATGGATGAAAAAAATAAAACACGCCATGGCTGATGTGGGAGAGGTTCTATAAAGTTTCTTAATGTACTCCTGTGCGACTGTCTGGAATAACTGACCTCAACCGAGCTGTGTGAACTTTGAATATCGCATAGGTCAATATCATCCTCAATAGTTCAGCAAGGTGGCAAAAGATTTTTATCAGTAACACTATCCATTTTCTTTTATTTATTTGCTTTAAGACCATGAATGTAACTCTTTTGAGTGTGTATGTGTGCGTGCGTGCATGCGCGAGAAACTATATAGACCATGTAATCTATATCAGTCAATCCAGTCAAAAATCTGATTAACAGAGAGTAAAGCAGTATCTTCCACCAATTTTGTTCTGATTCCCAAAGAGTAAAGCAGTATCTTCCACCAATTTTGTTCTGATTCCCAAAGATTAAAGCTACCCATTTAGTGTCTTATACAAGAAAGCACGGAGTCAAATTCATCAATTTTGACAGTGTAAGCCTTCAGCACCCTCCTGAAATCATAATCCAAAGCTGCTTTTGAGGATAACTTGAACAATCCATTAATGAAATGAAGAATTTTGTGCATACGAAATAGATGACTGTCATTAGCCCATCATGAGAGTCTTCTTCATTAAGATCTTTTAAGTGCCATATGAGCAAGGATTGCATCATGTTTTCCCAAGCAAGCGGGTAATGTTTTGCATGATCCATAGCTCATGCAGCATGCATGCCTTGATTGCTAATTTTTGGCCTATCTTTACATAGCGTCTTGGCAGATGAGCTGCTGAGACAACAGCACCAGCTACAGGTACAGCCCCTGAAACAGCAGATTCTGCAGCTGTGCTGACCACCTCTGCAATGGCTATATCAAATACAACCCTCCCAAAGATGTGAATCAACGAATCATGCACAGCAGTTACCAAGCCTTCCTTTGTAGCGATCTTGACAGATAGTTTATGCTTATTCGCATCTTCATCCACCTCCTTCATTGCCTTGTCACTATCTTCGATAAGACCCACATCCACACATGCCCTGAGAGTATGCTTCAGTGTTTTCAAGAAGCTAACCATGATTGGGCCAGCAATGGGTAAAAGCACTCCTGCTGCAAGATGCTGTGAGAAGTCTAATGCCTGGTGTCGCTTCTTTACGTTCAGGAAACGCTCCAATGCTTTGTATACCTCTTCCTTGACAAAGGCATGAATTTGAATCTCATCAAGAAGGCCCCTTGGCTGAGAAAGGTACACTTCCAACACGGGGAAATGTAGCTTTTGGCAGTTTTCTATTATATATTGCTCCATCTTATGATCTTTCAAAAATGGGATGGACAGGATGAAGACTCTTACATTAAGATTTTGCAGCAAGCTAAGATCTCGCCTGAATCACAAATCCAACATGTAGAAGTTCTCTCATCCTTGGCTTCTACACTCAAAAAGTAAAAGATGATAGAAAAAGGCCTTAGTTACCTTAATTGTTCCTCGAGTTCAGCAAGCTGTTGCTTCTGTAAATTATCAGCAACCTTTACGAGATGGTCTGCATGCGTACACACAATGCAGAAGAATTTTCGCTTCTCCAGAGCCAACTCCATCAACTTTTCATCGTCTGGAGTGATTTTGCTGTTTATTACAAAAACTATTGCTTTTGTGTCATCCTCAAACAGACCATATGTCTGAATAAAGTCATCTAACTTGAGCTTCCTCCGTTTCTTACCGCTGCTGTGGCTTCCACTGCTGCTACCACTGTACAAACATTCCCAGGAAGCAGACCTTTAGCTGCATTGTAAATATCGATAAGCATGTCTAAATTACCAAAAAAACCATTCTCAACAAAGGATACTGAAACTAGATTATATAGCGAAAACAGGACAGTAGATCCAAAGATGAGATGGTTGCCTGTGGCATTACTAGCACAAGTCCACCCCCCCCCCCTTTTTTCTTAAATCATTGAACCCCCAAAAAGAGAAATTTCTTGAATGATGAGTCACGTTAATGGGTCCCTGCACCCTTCGAGTAAAAATGTGTCTACCATACAAGATTGTCTGTGTGAGTACTGGTTACTAGATTCTAATTTAAACGCAATATGTTAATGAAATCAGGATAAGAATTAATACAAATATTAATACTGTTGGAAATTAGGTAGGCCCATAACAAAATTCCGCAAGTCCCATAAATCCAGGATCTACAACACAGATTCCAGCTTCTTCCAAAATTGACAAACATGAGCATACAACATTTAATCATACAAATGATGAGACAAAGATAGAGAGAGACTAGACAACATGTTCAAAGTGTTACGTAAGCCACTCCTTACTCACACTATCATATATACAAATGTCAAATTACAATGTGGGAGTCAAAATCTCAACCACTCTATGTGAACAGAAATAAATGGAAGAGTGTATGTACAGAATTTACAAGATATTCAGATGTAGGGACAGACATCTGAATATGTATGAGATGTATGACCTGATAGGTTGTAGAAGAGTGTTTATGAGTGACAAAAAGAGGAAAGATCAGTTTAAAACTGATATTCAGCAAACCCTAATCTGAATTTAGGCTATGGAAGACCCTACATCAGAAGTGTGTGTGAAAGATCACATACTTACAGAATTAGCATAGAATGCTAACATGTTGCTGACAGAAATCCTCATACTCATATGGAAACACCTTCTCTAACACCTCATCTCAATGCATGTAGCATGCGCGTACTGAATCTCCTTTATGTATGCCGAATAGGACTCCTGATATGGATGCCACTGCCTCCATAGGCTCCAAGTAGTACCCATGTGCATAAAGAGAATATGTACCTGAATAGTTAACATAAGATGCAATCTTATGTTAAGCTCCATCCAATGTCTTTGAAGTACACCAAAATCTTCATGTAGAAGACAATCTTCAAATACATCATGTAGATGGCTGATCCAAACCACCAAGCTGCTGATAGGTAAGTCTTCTCCATAAGCAAGAGTGTGAGCATACTCTTTTCCAACAAGAACTCCATGAATGCTTTTCAACATAGCTCCATAGCTGCTCCCAAAGTGCACCATGGCTGCAGCCTGCCCCATGAGTGCTTAGAGCACCACCACCTCAAAGAGAGGCCTAAGTTAGCGTTAGCTTGCGTTGGGATAATCTAAAAAGTGACCTCAATGCTCTCTTGTATAGGTTTTAAAGCTCCATGCGAAAAACTCACTAAAAAGCCCTTTATTTTAATCTCATCGCTTTTTAAATTGCTTTTGCTTTATTTTAATTTAATCGTTAAAAAGTGCTTCTTGCTTGCTTTTTCACACTTCTGACCACCTGATGAATGATCTGAAAACATTTCTCTGACCTCCAAGCTGAGGGCTATCAAATGAGGTAAAAACGTTAAATCAGCAGAAAATTAGGGTTAGGGTTTCTCCTAAATCTGATCTCTGATGACTGAATGTCATATACCATTGGAAAGCTCTCTTCAAGCTCTACAAGATAGGCTCATAAAAATTTTACCCAAATTTTGTGCCAAAAATGACTAAGTATCAAAATTAGGGTTTCTGCCCTAATAGGATTTTGGACTGATGTGACATTGATTTCCAACAAATACAGCACCTTTGATGATCTTGTTTTTCATTTACTCTCATCCCCCCTTGCCCGCATCCCATTCCTCTGTGTGTGTGTGTGTGTGTGCACGTGTGCGCGCGTGCGTGTGGGTGGGTGGGGGTGTGTGTGTGCGCGCGCGCATGTCTGTCATGCGCACACACACACGTCGGTACCTACATGGGTGTGTGCGTGTGTATGTGGGTGGATGGGTAGGTGTGGGTGTGGGTGGGTTGTTGTTTGGGGGGGGGGGGTGTGCGCATGCGTGCGCCTCCCTCCCCCCCGGGGGTGGGTGTGCGTGCGGCCTCCCCCTAGGGGGTGGGGGTGTGTGTGTGCGCGCGTGCGCATGCGTGCATGTGTGTGTGCATGCGCGTGCATGTGTGTGGGCATGTGTGGGGGTGTGTGTGGGTGGTTGTATTGTGTGTTGAAAGAGGCCATGGAGAGCTACATGGTGGTCTGCTCAGTTGCTCCAAACGCCGAGGGAAAGGGCTTCTACAGGAGGAGAGAAAGTAGAGAGAGAAACCTATGCAAAAAATTGGAAAAGAAGATGAAGCTGAAGTTGAAGAAGTCCTAATAAATTTATGAGAGATTTGGGACCAAGTCTTATTGATAAGCGAATTTTAGGTCATTTGGGCATGTTCACACATGGCCAATGACTGAAGGTCATAAAAATAATGTTAATGCCTATAACTCCCCAATTAGGGGTCTAAAAAATATAACAAAAATATTTCTGGAAAGCTCTCCGAAAGAGCTTTCACTAGGAAACATCATCCCCAATTTGAGGATGGCATGAACACTTTGATCAAGGTCAATACTTCACAAAATCCTACAGATGCTCTCACGAAATATCTACCCAAGGCACAACATCAGCTATGTATACAAATGGTGGGAGTTAACTTAAAGGACCAAGGAGGCATAGTTAAAAAAACGTGCGATTTTTATTAAATAAAAATCGTAAAAATCGCTATCGCAATTTAAATCTCTAGGAGCGATTTTTATCCAACGATTTTCATCCAAAAAATCGGTTTTTTTTTTAAGGGTTTGATAAATGTGCAGCAAAATCAGATAGGAAAACACACTTATCAAATCTAAGATAATTTTATCAATTCTCATTGTTCTCTAGATAGTCACATTGATATTGTCCAATCAATTTTGCCGAATCTATGAATGTCAATGTTATGTTGTCTCTCACAGATAGAACAAGTTGATTCAATATCTATATAAGGAAGAGGATGTTTATGATATCCATACCTAAACTGGCATTTGGAAATTTTATATTCATCAAAATTTTTTATCAAGAGCCTACGAATAAAAGAGTTCTCTGAGTACTTTATGTATTGATGAAGAATGGCATAGATGACAATCCCTATGGATAAAAATCAACAGAAATTTCAAAACATTCTTCACTTGAATGGAATGTTTTACATTGATGAGATAAAGGATGTAATGGGGTGGGTATGCAAGGTTTTAGACTAGGTATTTTATGTGTTTTTGGCACTAAAATGTATGTATGAGTTGAATTGGTATTGTGCATACCTTAAATATAAGAAAAAATAAAAATCTCTCTTGATGAATAAAAACCTCGATTTTTATTTTTATTTTTAAAAACTCTACGATTTAAATGATTTAAATCCCAATTTAAATCCCTACTTTGTACTATGCAAGGACATCCTTTAAGTTAAGTAACTCCCACCATTTGTATACATAGCTAATGTTGTGCCTTGGGTAGATATTTCGTGATCAGATCTTCTGTAGGATTCTCTGAAGTATTGACCTTAATCAAAGTGATCAAGCCATCCTCTAACACCTCTGATGAAGAGGTACCTCACATCAATATGCTTTGTGCAAGCATGGAACATGGCATTCTTTGCCAAACATATGGCACACTGACTATCGCATCCCAGAACAGGTGCCTTTTTCAGTCATCCCAAACTCAGTGCACAAGAGGGCTAACCAAATGGCTTCCCTCTGTGGCTTAATATAATGCTGAAATATATTCAGCCTCTGTAGTAGATAGTGCAACTATCCTTTGAAGTCTAGAGCACCATGAACTAGCTCTACCTGCAAGGGTGTATACATAGCCACTTGTGGACTTAGGAGTGTCCACATCACCTACCATGTTTGAAACACAGAATCCTTTCAACTCCAATGGACAATTTCCATAACATAGGCATTTACCTTTGGTCCTTTTCAAATATCTCACGATAAATTTGACTTCCTCCGAATGAGCTTTGCCACGATTTGCCATGAACTTGCTAACAACGGCCACTACATGGTCAATGTCTGGCAGACTGGCAACCATAGCATACTTAAGTGAACCACAAGCTGATGCATATGGAACACTCTTCATGTAGTTGGCTGCATCATCACCTTTGGGACAGTCATCCTTGGAAAGCTTAACATGTGGCTGCAATGGCACTCCAAGAGGCTTAGGATCAGCCACATTAAATCTGTACAGCACCTTTTCAATGTACTTTTCTTGGGATAAATGCTAAGTATGTTGCTGTTTATCCCTTTTTATTTGCATACCAAGAATATGCTCAGCTTCCAAGGTCTTTTATTGAGAATGCACAGTTCAGCTGCTGTTTTAGAGCATCTAGTGTGCTCTTTTTCTTCCCAGCCAGCAATTGGGCTGCCATCTTCATCCTTTTTAGTGTACAAACACTGGTCTGTGTGGCTTCTTTTGTACCCATGTTTGAGCACACATGCATCAAACTTCTTATACCATTGCCTGGGGGCTTGTTTCAGCCCATATAAGCTCCTCTTCAGCTTGCATCCAGATTCTCTTTTCCAAGAATGGCATATACTTCTGGCTATTTCATGTACAGCTCTTCGTATCAATCACCATGCAAAAAGGCTGTTTTAACATCCATTTGGAATAACTCCAAATCCAAGGCAGCTGTGAGAGCAAATAGCACATGTAATGTGGTCATTTAATTACTCGAGAGAACACTTCTTGGAAATCAATGCCCTCTTTTTGGGCATATCCCTTAGCACCTAGCCTTGCCTTATACTTGGGTTTGCCATCCACAATCTTGACTTTGTATATATGCAAGAACAAGCCTACATTTCCCTTGGATGGACTCAAGTAGCTCATTAGTGATCTGAGCAAAACTCAATCCCAGTGTTGCATACACAACGCGTTGCGAACGTTCGCAACTTTCGCAATGCAACTTCACGTTGCGTACACGTTCGCAACGCATTGCTAATCTTACCAAAAAAATTCCTTCCCAAAAGTCCAAAAATGGTCCACAAGGGTTTTCAAGTCTTAACCCTTACAACTTATGAACCAAAAAAAATTGGTGATCAAGCAAGAAAGACCAATGCCTCGACAAGAAAAAAGGAGGAGATAAAGAGAGTATACAATGTCCCACTTGCCATATGATCATTCCTAAATCATGGACCATATCACATCATGCATATGTATATATAATATATATGTATGTGCTTATGTAATATATATGTATGTATGTATATACGTATGTATGTATGTATGTATGTATGTATGTATGTATGTATGTATGTATGTATGTATGTATGTACTAACTATGTGTAATCTATGATGTATATTCCTATTTTTGTATGTTTACCCAAAGATATGTTTATTTACTTACCTATGTATGTATGTATGTATGTATGTATGTATGTATGTATGTATGTATGTATGTATGTATGAATCTAGATATGCATGTATGTATGTATGATGTTATTACTAAAATCTATTACTCTATGTTTATTGAAAGACATGTGTATTTACTTACGTATGTATCTAAGATATATGTTTCTATTTTTGTAGTATGTACCTACTATGTACATAATATGTATGCATGTATGTATCATGTATGTATGCATCTATGTGATGTGTGTATATACATAATATGTATATACTGTGCATATACATAAAAATGTATGTATTACGTTACACATGTCTATAGTATATATTTACTGATTCGTATACAATATAATATATTCCATGCATGCATGTATATATGTATATGTGTATGTATGTATGTATGTATGTATGTATGTATGTATGTATGTATGTATGTATGTATGTATGTATGTATGTATCTATGTATGTATGTATGTATGTATGTATGTATGTATGTATGTATGTATGTACGTATGTACATGACAAGACTCATTGACGACCTATATATTTGATATGACCACTATAAATGTTAACATGTCTTGTTTTCATGCCTTTTTTATGAAGCTTAAGTATTATGTTACACATATGTCTGTAGTATATATTTACTGCTTCGTATATAATATAATATATTCCATGCATGCATGTATATATGTATGTATGTATGTATGTATGTATGTATGTATGTACATGACAAGACTCATTGACGACCTATATATTTGATATGAACACTATAAATGTTAACATGTCTTGTTTTCATGCCTTTTTTATGAAGCTTAAGCATCGATAGGAGGATTTTTATACCTAGGATATCTAGAATTTAAAAAATCTAGAATAAAAATTGATCTGTACGCAACTTTATCGCAACTTGGGGTTCGCAACTTGAACCTGTTGCTAACACATTAGCAACCCGTTGCCTACAACGTTGCCATCCCGTTGCTAACCACTATGCTCAATCCATTGAGCATAGGCATGGGGCTAAGCGAGTCAGCCACCATATTAAATTTTCCATCCCTATGCCTAAGCTCAATGTCAAACTCCTCAAGGATCTCTGCCTATTGGGCATTACAACCTTTAAAGTCTGTTTGATTAGAGAGCCACCTAATGCTCTCTTGATCAAACACTATTGTAATCTTGGCACCATACATAGTAAAAAAAATCGCACGATTTTTTGTTTTTAAAAATCGTAAAAATCGCATTCGCGATTTAAATCGTTTTTAACGATTTTTATTCCAAAAAAAAAACATTTTTTTTTTTTAAGGTTTCATATTGTAGATCTCTTTTTAAAATTAAAATTTCATTACTGTGATACTTATGCTTGTTAGTAGTCTATCATATATTACCACTTTGCTCTCGAGGTAGAGCTATATTATTTTCTTGCCTATTAGAGATTTGACTAACTAAATAGAGTTTATATGACTGCAATGTCATCAAAAACTCTTTGGTGGCATCTCACATATGACTGAAGTACAACAACTAACAACCACCCATGTCATATAAACTTTTCACTACTTCCACTACTATCCAAATGTTGGAGTATATATGAGTTGAATAGGTATTGTGCATACCTTAGATACAAGAAAAAATAAAAATCTCTTGATGAATAAAAACCTTGATTTTTATTTTTATTTTTAAAAACCTCTACGATTTAAACGATTTAAATCTCTACTTTGTACTATAGCACCATATAAGTAATGATACCACTTCTTCAAATCATGGAAAACTGCATACAACTCCTCATGGACAAAGTAATTCTTCTTAGCAAGTTCTAGCTTTTTGCTCTCAAAAACTACTAGTCGACCATCTTGAACTAGAACCGCTCTTATAGCAAAATCACTCACATCAGTCTCAACCACAAAGGGTTTATTGAGATCCGCTACATGTAAATGTGGAACCATAGGAATCGCTACCTTCAACTTTTCCATACTTTGCTTCTGTTCACCTCCCCAATGAAAGGTTTTCCCTTTCACTTTAAGTTGTTCCATCATCAAGTCAACAATTTCCGCATAATTCTGAACGAATCTATGATAGAAACCTAGCAAACCTAGGAAGATCTGAAGCTCTTCCAAGTTTCTAGGATGTGGCCATTCCATAATAGCCCATACTTTGTCAGAATCGATTTGGATTTCGTCTTGGGAGACTATATACCCAAGGTATCTAACCTCTATTTTGAAAAATTCACACTTTGATTCCTTAACAAAGACTGAATTTTCCTGTAACACTTGGAATATTTTCTTGAAGTGTTCCAAGTGTTCCTCTTCTGATCTACTATAGATCATAATCATCCAAAAAGTCTACTACAAGCTGCCCTAGATATGGACGTAAAACACTATTCATGAGCTTCATGAAAGCAGAGGCAGTATTGACAAGACGCAAGGGCATCATTGATAGTGCCCATATCTAGTCCTAAAAATAATTTTTGGGACATCTTCTTCCCTAATCTTGATCTAATGATATCCTTTCCTAAGGTTAAGCTTGATAAAATACCTTGCTTGCTTTAACTCATCATATATTGGAAACCTAATTTTCTTTTGTTACCTTGTTTAGTGCTCTATAATCTATACATAATCTCATAAAGTCGTCCCCTTTCCTTTTTTCTTTTTTACTAGGAGCATTGGCTATGCCCAAGGTGAGTTACAAGGTCTAGCAAAGCCTTAATCTGAATAATCCTGACGTTGCTCCTCTACCTCTTTATGCTGAGATACACTAAGCCTATAAGGTGGCTTGCAAATAGAGTTAGTTTAGTAACTACCCCTATGGCATGGTCAATGTCCCCTCTTTTTGATGCTAGCCCTCTAAGAAGGTCAATGGGAAAAACATTAATTACTTAAAACACTTATCCACACGCTCTTGCAAAAATAAATAATGTGGAAGGTTATGTCCTTATTTACATTGTTGTCATGAAAATATACATCATATGAAATGTCTATACAATGCTCACAATCATAATTATACAATAAAAACATCTTCTTTACATGCTGAAAATGAAACAAAATATCTAACTCTAAAGATGAGATGAGAGGTGCACTAGGTAGATCTCTCTCTCTCCTTGAATACAGAATCCACTTCCATTCTTCACAAACTAAAGAGAGCTATTATGATAGTTGTGTTTCGGTGTGTCTTCCAACCCCCAAAGCTACTCTCTACCTAATACAAGGTTTGTCCTCTCCATGTTCATAATTTGGAAATCCACATGATTTGTATATCCCTCAATCAAGATCTCCAAATCCGACACACTAGTGTCCCATATCCTCTTATCCTCACCTTGCATCATAGATACAACATATTTATGTGCACTTTGTTGTTGGGGAATCTTCAACCTCTTGACCAAAGAGTAATTTTTGAAATTATGAGTGGCGACATCATCTATCATGAATCTCACCTTGGTCTCGTAGACATTATCATGAAGCTTAACCAAATCATGTGGTCTAAACTGCGATGATCATAATGACTGGGTTGAGCAATAGGTATGATCTATATCCTCATGCATCACTTCCACTTCCTTGCAGCTAGAGTTGTCATGTATCGAAAGTGTCTTCACAAGGTGGACCGCCTTTTTGCCCATGTCTAAAAACGTACTAGTCCCTTGTCCTCCCTTCTTCTCTTCCCCCTTACGAAGTGGACAAGTCCATTGTGCATGATTAAGAGACAAGCACATAAGGCACAGGTTTTTTCTCTTTTGTCCCTTGTTTTTTTTCTTTCTTTAGAAAGAACTTGTGGTTTTGGCCCTTGTACTTTTTGTTTCTTTAAAAATAACTCGTTTTCCCATCTCCATAGGAATATACTGAGGATGGTTATGGTCCTCATATATATGTGCATACTTGATTGCCTCCTCAAACATTTTTAGGTGTATTTCTTCTTACCTCTCTTTTAATGACCTTGTCTAAACCTCTCAAACCCCCTAGTTTTTTGAAAATCATCAAATTCCTTGAGTTTCAAGATAATCTATAGAGGGATATGTAGACAAACAATGGTCTACCTCTCCATGTGATCCTATCCCACTCATCCCAATTCCTCTCTTCTTCATTCTCACGAAGAAGCTCTTTCAAGAAAAGAGTTTCAAACTTATTCCAATATGTAGGCATGGAGTTCGTCTTCTTGAGACGCATCCACCACTTATGAGCTCGTGGTCAAGCGAAACTTGCCAAGCACATGATACTCACGTGGGATGCTCTTCAGTTGATGTAAATCATTCCACTTCTACAAGAAAGTGTAGACTGCATCCTTATTTCTGTCTCGATCATTCCGTATGAAGATTGATGGCTTTAAGCCTTTCAATAGGGGAGTCTCCCTAGAGCTTTCCCCCTTCTGTTTGTTAGGTTGGCAAGTTTCCTTCCTAATCGTCTCATGTGTAATAAGAGTAGGAGTTTCTCTTTCCTTCCTAGTAAGGAAAGAGCTAACTTGTGTCTCCAAAGAGACCATTTTGGCTTTCAACTATTCTACAAGAGAGGTCATGCTACCTATGATAGTCTCTATCCTATGGGTTTGTTCCTTGACCTCATCAAATTGATTATGTATAACAAACTAATTGTAAAGCTTAGTGTATTGATCACCCTCTTGTTCGACCTCTCCCATCTTTTGATATTGTCACTCAAGAAAAAAGTTTTAAACTTAATCCAATATGTCGGGATGGGCTTCGCCTTCTTGAGATGCATCCACGACTTATAAGCTCGTGGCCAAGCAAGACTCTCCTCAAGCACACGATACTCACATGGGGTGCTCTTCAGTTAATGTAAGTCATTCCACTTTTGCAAGAAAGTGTAGATTGCATCCTTGGTTCATTCTCGATCATCTCCGTGAAGATTGGTGGCTTTAAACCTTTCAAGAGGGGAGTTCCCTAGAGTTTTCCCCCTTACGTTTGCTAGGTTGGGGTCTCCTTCCTAGCCATCTCATGTGTAAGAAGAGTAGGAGTTTCTCTTTCCTTCCTAGTAAGAAAAGAGCTAACTTGTGTCTCCAAAGAGACCATCTTAACTTTCAACTATTCTATAAGAGAGATCATGCTAACCTATGACCATCTCTATACTATGGATTTGTTCCTTAAGCTCATCAAATTGTTTATGTTAAAAAAACTCATTGTAAAGCTCAGTGTATTGATAAAATTAGACACCAAACACTCCAAAACAAGGGCCAAAAGTGGTCCACTAGTTCCTGCTCAAGTGTTGCATAGCTTTTTTTTCTTGTCAAATCTTCTCCAAATGATGCGCCATTTATTCCATAAGATTGAAAGATAAGCTTCGAATCAAGACCAAGATATCTCAAATCCGATCTCTGATCGCAAAGCTATCGCTCCAAGAAGATGAAGTGTTGGCGAAGGTAGGTGAAATGAGGAAAATAATGGGAGAACATCTTTAGCAAACTCATAATCATCATCAATGGCTCATTCCATAACTTTTCTTTGCCCCTTCCCATTACCAAAGCCCATAATATATGTGTAATTGCCCCAAAACTCCTCCAAAGGACCTCTATTTCGTGGTCAAAACTCAATGAAAAAGTTCGGAAAAAACCCAAACTCTCCTAGTTGATGAGGAGTGAGCTTGAAGCTCTCCTTGGCACAAATGACTCACGATGCAGCTCATTTATCCCACATAGGCACTCATTTATCCCATATAAGCATCATCCTTCATGTAGAGGTTGTACTCCATATCGACGAAAACTTTGTGCTTCATTTTGTCTGATGAAGCGAATCAGATCATGAGCTTTCCCTTCTCCATTCATGGAGAATTCCTCCAAAGCGGCCAGCCACAGTTTGGCTTCCCTCTTCATAACCATAGTCCCTTTGAAATGCTGCCTACTCATAACCTCTCCATTTTACTCTCAACAAGAGTCACAAGTTGCGTGCTCTCAGGAGAAGAAAGGCAGCCACGATGAACATCTCAGCCAAGGAGAGGGAAGCATACAACACCAAGCTACCTACCTACATGAGGGTCAAGGTAAAGTGGACTTCCCTAGACACGTCACACAACACATTGGCTTGCATGTCCCCCTTGCTCTCTTCTCCTATAGGTAGTGTGACGTGTCCTAGACTACTATACAGATTGTACAAGAGGGTAGACAGCTTGTCAAGCTCGACCATCTAGGTCCCATGAGCTCTAATGGATTTTTGCATGTTCCTTTGCCTCATTTCATGTGTGGAGAAATGCTTTGATAACAACGTGAGCATCGTGCCTAGATGCTCCTTGCTAACGAGACAAAGCACAAGCCATGTTCATAAAGATAAAAAGGTGGACTTTAGATTCACTTCCTAGACCCAAAAGGCTCACCCTCAATCTCAGATCTTGGAAGTACATGGGTGCCCGTCAGCACAAAGGCCAATACCCCATACCATTGCACACACATCAACATACGCAAATGACTCCACCAAGGCTCAAGCATTGAAGTGCTTTGTACAAGGAATGAATGATCGATGAACCAATGATAAGCTCACTTACGGAGGTGGATGAGTTCACACTAGTCGAACACTTCACACTTGGCCAAACATACAACTATATGTTGGAAGTGAGATAGGCCCAATATAGATCATAAGAACTTTCCAATACTTAAACCTTGAGCACATGCATGCCTTGAACCAAATAAGATAGATGAATGATTACAAAAATAGACAAGAGACAAGAGATATGAATGAATGATCGATGAACCAATGATAAGCTCACTTAAGGAGGTGGATGAGTTCACACTAGCCGAACACTTCACAGTTGGCCAGACATGCAACTATATGTTGGAAGTGAGATAGGCCCAATATAGATCATAAGAACTTTCCAACACTTAAACCTTGAGCACATGCACACCTTGACCTAAATAAGATAGAATGATTACAAAAATAGACAAGAGACAAGAGATAGGAACGAGTAACTAAATGGGCTACTCCAAAAATAAATATTTGATGAAAGAATAACTATATGATGTATGTAGTATACAAAATTTGAATAATAAGCTGAATGTAGATGGATCTAGGTACAAAAATTAGAGAGAAGTGTGCCTAAGAGTTAGAGAAAGTGGTAGTGTGCTTGAATATGGAGAGTCATAGGATTGTTTGTAGGAAAAGCAGCCTATGTGCTGGAAATAGAGTAAATTTTTGCAACCCTAACAGAATTAGGGTTTCTTTATTGATGTAACCAGCCAACAAGACCTCCTCTTGAGGTAGTAGGTAAAAAAAAAACTTGGTTCAGCACCAAGACTTGAAGGAATAACCAAAAATAGCAGCAACTTACTAAAATCAGCAGGTACATATGAATGTGTGTAAGGAAGAAGTGTGCTGCAGCAAACAACTCCACATCCAGCTTCAAAACCTCCAAAGGCAGCAATCTCCAACTCTACGGCTTAGAGTATGCCTAGAACATAACTTGTGTGCCCCCCTTATGGAGTATTATATAGATTTTTGACTCTATGGTGCAGTTTTTACAAAATTACAGAAAAGCTTTCTATCGTAAATCATTGGGTTGATTTCACTCATTTTAACTTTTTATGCACTTATGTGTAGATTATAAAGGTCTCAATAAAGTCACCATCAAGAATTATTATCCGCTATCTAGAATGGGTGATGTCATGGATTGACTCTATGATTCACAATATTTCACCAGTATCATATATGAGGTCAATCCCCACCAAATGCAAATATTTTCAAGAGATGTTCCAAAAACCATATTCCGTACAACATATGGGAGCCACTAATTGTTTTGTCATTTTCTCAGCTTGACAAATACACGTGGCTTTCCACGAGAAGATGAAGTGCATTGTTGTATTCCTCAATGACATTATGGTATATAGCAAGACCTTTGACTAATATTTTTGTTGTTCATATATGAGGAAGTGCATTGGTGTTCCTCAATGATATTTTGATATATAATTGTAGAAACAGAGAGTAATAAGGCAGCAGAGAGAAGAGATCTTGTTATGTCATGCCTCGCAATGGAGATGGAAGGGGGGGGGGAGAGAGAGAGAGAGAACTTTCGTACATAGATGAATGGATGAAGAATGGAGAGAGAAAGAGATAAGTCTCTTTTCTCTATCATGTATGCACAGATACAAGCAATTACATGTGCCTTGTATTACGAGAACCAAAGGTATTCTTTACACAAAGAGAGGTAGGCCATTAGCCAATCAAAAAGGAGATAACATTGGGATAAGGTTACTCCCTCATTAAGGAAGGGTTCACATCAAGCTACTACAAGCTCATAGCTAACAATTCCCCCCCTTGAGCTTGATTATACATAGATCTTTGTGTGCAGTATCCTTTCCTCACAACTAAGTATCATTTCCTCACAACTAAGCTAAGGTGATACAAATATATTTTTCTTTTCCATGTACAAAGAGGATCGTACAATGTTTGGATATCCTTCCTTCAACAAACTCATGGGTGGTATAAATCCTTCCTCATACAAATGAGGATGGTACAAAGGCAATGTTTTGCAATACATTTTCACAGGTGAAATTGACTTCGGTTTTTCCTAAATTTGTTTCCTCTTTTATGCTGATGGTGTTTGACCTTTTGTTAAAAGCTCCTTGTTTTTTGTTGCAGTTGTTGTTGTTGTTGTTGTGAAGTCCACATTGTCTTGTTGCATGATTGATCTTGCCATATATTTGGCAAGGGTCAACTTGAAAGCGGTCTTTCGATAAATGGTTCGTTCAATTACAATAAATGCATTTTGTAGCTCTTCTAGGCAAAGCATTTGTAATAAGTTCATCATGATTTTTTAGCTTATTTTCATGTTGTTGTGGGGAATTTATAACGTTCTCTAGCCTAAAAATAGGATCTTTTTCTTCGAGATCATTTACAATTTGTCCAAACTTTTCATCAAGCATAACTTTAAAGTAGGATTGCTATTGGATCCTCATTTTCAATGACCATTACACATGAACTCATTGGGTACAAATACTCTTTAATTTGTTTACAAGACTAGTTATATTTTCTCCTTCAACCATCCTAAGTGGGTAAAGTGGCATCTTAAGTGCCATTTTGGAGTTTTTGGAAATAGCTCCAAAATTCTATTCTAGAGTAAGCCATGTTTGATTTGCTCTAGTGCAATCATCCAAGAAATGCATGTAGTTCTCATCTAGGGATGTGAGTAACATTCCTAGTGCTTGTTTATATCTCTCTCAGCAAAATGTGGTAATCCTCTTCTATGCTCCAATGTTTTAGTTGATGCAAGCTTTTTTGTGACAAACCATAGTTGTTTGGACATGAGATGATCCTCAAATTGTCTTTGCCATGTCTGGAAACCTTGACCATTAAATTTATCTAGAGGTTTTTCAATCATGATGGAGAGGTCTTACAGAGAGATAAAGTCTTGGAAGTGTCTAACTCCTTACAAGTAATCTTTATTCAATGCTTTTGGAAAGGTTCCACTCTTATAGAGCAAAGTCTAGATTGAGTACGTTCAATTCACAAAGACTTTTAAGAGGCAATTGCAATAGAAAACTAGTCTATAAGATTCTCGAAATTAATTTGATATGATAACAATGCTCATTCGCAAACTTACTCCTTGAATAGTAAACATAAATGGCCTGGAAAACTCTCTACATGATAAATTGTATTCAAGCTTCGCTAAGTCGGAAATGAAGTTGCACTTGCAATAGAGAGAGAGAGAGAGAGAGAAAGAGATGAACTCTCTTGAACGCAGCTGAATGGATGAAGAACCAAAGATAATGTTTTATACAAAGAGAGGTATGCCATTGGCCTGTCAAAAAGGAGGTAGGTCATTGGCCAATCAGAAAGGACATACCATTGGGATAAGATTACTCCTTATTAAGGAAGGGATCACACCAAGCTACTACAAGATCATAGCTTGCAACTGTAAGACCCTTAACTAATGCAATCGTTTATATCTAAAGAAGTGCATTCTATTATTTCTCAAAGATATCCTTGTATATAACAAGACCCTAGAAGACCGTGTCCAACTCCTCCCACTCGTATTACACCGTACTAAACCACTTTATCTTGGACATGTCATCTTGGCAAATGGCAAACTGATTGAGTTAGATAAAGTACGAGTTTACTAGACTGGCTATCTGACACACCATATGCCAGGTGAATGTCTTTTCAAGATTCACCGACTTCTTTCGAAAGTATATGCATAGACCATGACCATGCCTATACTACTAAGCCCCTCGCATAGGCACATCCTTACATTGAGTTACTCTTGTGCCTCAAAAACTAGAGGAAATATGTATTATGCATACAGTATCTTTATTGTAAGGGTAATTGAAACATGCAATGTACATACAGTATTCGATAAATTAAAAGATCCCATTCAAACGACAACTCTGCCGTACATTGTGTACAATTTACATGCTTTCAGTTCAACTAATCCATTGTAATAGTATCGCTCACGAACTTTGAATCGTCTTATGCTTTCAGTTTCAGTCAGAAGTTTTCGTTCTGTTCAAGTACGCATTCAGAAGGCTGAGATTTACCTCTGAAAATGACCACGTAAAACGCCGCGAAAACAAGAAGCCTCAACAGAATGCCAACCATCATATCCAGGGATATCTCTAATACGAAGCATGGAGTTATACTCAAAAGTTTGCTCCTCGGTGTCCGATTCCAGATGTGAGATGGAAGAAAATTGTTTCCGAAGCAAATGATTGATAAGGGAGCTTTTCCCGACACTAGACCTTCCGACCACGCACACAGAGGGGAGATCACGATCAAGCGAGCCTTGAGAAGCGTCGCTATTGCCAACCCCAGGTGCAGATTGTAGCAAAAACTGCTGAGCTCTCTGTCGGTATTTGGCTTGCCAGTCAGCATTAAGACGCACGGCGGCCGCAGCTTCCCTGGTAGTAGAGATCATCTTTTGGAGCTTGGAACTATCACTTGGAACGGAAGCTGGCTAGCTAGAACCTGCAGCTACATCATTCGAATCATCAGAATTGAACGATACGACAGGCTAGCTGAATTTCCTCCACTCCTATCAACTTAATGGTATCCTGAAAAATCTTGCGTTGATATAAGTCGCCTGCCCGGGCTGTGGCCTGCCCCCGCTGTGGCCGGCGAATAGTGTTGGCACTCGGGACTGTGACTCCGTGATAGATAGATTCAATAATCCAATCGGAGATATCATTTCCTTTCTTTGGCCATTTTCCCGAGGCCTTCACCGAAAGGGGCCTGCGTTCCGGCGCAGAAGCATGAGGCAGGTGGGGGCCTTAGCGAGAGGATGCATGTGATCATTTCTCTATTTGCAATGGCATAACCGAGCCTCTCAAATTCTCAATCACACTATTAATGTTATGTCGGCAACTACATCCGATTTTATTTCAACAGAATTGTCCATTCAAGCACTAGCATCATGTTTTTTTTTTATATAAAAAGGAAGTTCGGCCTTAGCCTACTCTTCCGAACTTGAACTATTTAAAAGAGAAGTACAAGAGAAGGGGACTAGTACCCACGAGATCCCCCAAATCCCACAGAGCGGGGGTAGCTTTTATAGAGTTTAGATGGCATTATGAAGAAGGTAAATCACCCTCTCATCACTCGCATGGAGGGCCCACATGGGTTTAAGATTGTTGTAGATCAAAAGGAGCACTTGATGATGCCTAAAGGGGGGGATTTTCTACAATTAGCCATCCTTTTGCCAAGGAGGAACAGTGATTTCTCAATCGACCACTCTTTGGGGGAGTCACCAAAGTTACGAGCACATCTTTCCCGCAAAGATCTTCCATAGGACCTTCCCTCTGTTGGCGTTCCAGAGAGTCGCGAAGCAACCAATGGTTTCTCCTAGCAGAGCTTGCTTCCAACTGAGATGTTTTTGAAGTCTAATTTTCTTTCCGAGATTTCATGGAAGACCTTGCAAAGCTTACATGAAGTTATAGAGGACATTGATATACCTCGCATCCCCATCGTGTGGAGCCCACTTGGTTTTAAGCTTATTGTTGACATACCATAGCTCTTTGTGATGTCTGAAGGGGGGGGGGGGGGGTGGGGGGGGGGTTCTTACAGTTAGCAATTCTTTTGCCAAGAAGGAATAGGGACTTCTCGATCAACCACTCCTTGGGGGTATTGCCAAAGTTGTGAGTGCATCTTTCCTGCCAAATCTTCCAAAGGATCTCTCCCCTGATCGCATTCCACAGCGCCATAGAGCAACCGATCGGTTCACCAATAAGGGCTTGCTTCCAACTGATTTGTTCTTGGAGTCCCGAAGAATGACCAAGGACCCTCCATAACTGAAGGGATTTAGGGCAAGCAAAGAACATGTGGCCAATATCCTCTTTGCTACGGCAACATCGCTTGCATCAGGGCGGAACACCACAGATCTTGTTAGCTTTTTCATTGGTCCATATTCCATGGTGTAAAATTTGCCATATGAGGACCGACTTTTTGTTTTCAATGAGAGGGTGCCAGATAGACATAAACTTCATATCCCAACGAAGTCGCGTCCAGTTGAGACACCATTTCTTGTTGAGACTGATGTGAATGTCATTGCGAGCTTGAACATATGGAAGCTTGGAGAGGCGATTACCATTATACCATTTAAGGCCCATTAGGTCCGGAGCATCCTATCCCATAAGTAGTCAGATTTTAGAGCGGTCCCAAGCATGGCGTCTACTCCATAAGACATTCTGTTCCTCGTATGTGACCGTAGCGTTAGGGTCAAGGTCCTCAAAGTCCACCCATTTGTTCGTGTCCTATTTCCATAGGTGCTTCCATTGTTTGAATCCCTTATTCCAGAGTCTCTTGGCACTTAAGACATTCCAAGGCTCCACGTTTCTCATGCCTTGGATCGGGAACCAAATAGAGTCATTTTGTCTTATACTTGCAGCCCACTTCCAATCTTCACTGATTTTGATGTGAGGTTTGAATCTGTTCCAACTCAACCACAAGGATCTTACTAGGATCGATCCTTTGGGTGAGACCGGAATCAGAGAGAATAAGAGGGTGAGGATGTCGAGGTTTTTCCATCCAAGGTAGCCCATCAGAGTAATCGTGTTCGTGTTTCTGAAAATTAATGTGTCCCAAGAGGAATCTATGTTGCATCATGCCTTAATCATCCACTTTGCCACAAGTTTATATGGCCATGCTTCCAATGTCCATAATACCCAGACCTCTGCTCTCCTTACGGCTAGTGCATATGGACCATTTGATTTTTGGCACTCCCCTCCTGTTATGGTCCCCAGTCCAGAGAAAGTTCCTATAAGTACTTTCCAATTTGGCTGCTAATTCTTGATCCGTCGGTCTACAGCAAGATAGAAAGTATATGATTGAGGATATGAGGAACGTGTTGATCACCATGGCCCATCCAGCAAGATTAATTTGCAAACCCCTCCAATAGTTAAGTTTATTATTAAGTTTGGCGAGGACCCACGCCCACCTTTGTTCCAGAGTAACACCGAATCCCATGGGGATACCAAGAATGTGAACGACCTGAACCGATTGAATGCTTTGGCATCCCTACACAATGAGGAGATTGGGTTGATTCCCTTTGATAGCCATGAACGCAGTCTTGGAATGGTTAGTTCTGGACCCAGTGGCCTCACAAAAAGTGTCGAGGCACCACCAAAAGGTTTCCATGCTCGTATCGTCATTGTGAACAAAGGCATTTGTGTCGTCCGCAAATAGCCTCACGGTCATCATTTGCCTAGAGTTATGTGGCAAAGTGATGCCTCTTATGCTACCAAGCTCCATCTGTCTCTCTACAAGTCGGCTAAGTCCTTCTGTGGCGATGGCGAAGAACAGCAGGGCCAACGGGCAACCTTGCCTGATGGATCATTTCAGTTTGATTGCTATTGACAGTTTTTTGTTGACATTGACTTTGGTCGAAGCATTACCAAGGAGAGTGGCGATCATCTTGAGGAATCTCTGACTACACCCGAGGTCTTTCAGTGATTGTAAAATATAGCCCCATTCCAATCTGTCGTAGGCTTTGTCAAAGTCAATATTAAGGAAGACAATGTCCTGATTAGATTCTTCACCGAAGTCCAGACCTTCCCAGATATCAATGATGGCTTCCAATATTGATCTTCCCTTAATGGAGCCTTTTTGGTCTTTGCTAAGCCACTGGTCTAAATGGCAGGATATCTTGTTGGCAATGACTTTAGCAAGAATCTTATATTGGTTTGAAGCATTGTGATAGGTCTCCAGTTCTCAATTCTGTTCCTCTCCCCTTTTTTATGAATATGTTTGATGATGCCGTTGTTGAGACAAGCAGGAAGGGCACCAAACTCAAGTGCCTCAAGCCAAACAAGACGCAAGGGCGTGGCCACCACATATTTGAATGATTTAAAGAACTCATTAGTGAGCCCATCAGGCCCTGGGCTCTTGCCTTCGGAAGCGAATCAATAACTTCAAGGATATCTTGTTCGGAAGTGGTGGCCTCAAGCAGTGCACTCAAGTTGCATGGGATTCTATGCAAGGAAGTCCGAGAGATGGTGGCCATGCAATCTCGCCTATGGGGGGAGAGCAGACAAGCACCACCCAGGAGACTCGTGAAGTGTGCTTCTATAATGCCAATATTCTCTTCCTTTGTCTTACATTCCACCCCATTCTTGTCAAGCAATAGTGGGATCTCATCTCTAATTTGTTTTCTTCTGAGAATATTGCACATCTCTTTGGAAGGTCTATCTGCCTTAGCCCACCATTCCTTAAAATAAATTTGAAGATTTTTCCTTTTGATCTCCTCCTCGTATCTTAATCTTCCTCTGATGTTTTGGAGTCCCTTATGAGATTGAATCTTCCCTTTATTAACTTCTTCTTCGAGTTCCAGAGTCGGCGGTATAGGTTTTCTCTACATCTTTGATGGATGGTTTTGAGAACCTTCGTGGTCCTAATCAAGATTTGACGAGACTTTTCCACCGCGTCTCTCCAACACTTGGCTGGAGAGTTGCAGACGATGAAGGCTTCAAGCCAAGCATTAGTGATTTCTTGATGGATAGAGGGGAGTGAGAAGACAAACGGACTGGTGTGAAACCAAGGTGCCTTGCAACTTTTAGATGGAGGGGGGAAGGTGAGCACCATTGGGTAATGGTCTGAGATGGTGAGGTTGATTCATTGTGTTAGGGTCCTTGACTTCGACCAGATCCAAAAACAGTTTGGTTTGGTCCCATGTGTCTTTCTCCTGGCCATCAATGATGCGGCCCTTGTTGTTCCACCTATCAGACGGGACTTCCACCATATTGAAGTCATCTCAAATCATGACATTATGAGAAAACAAGTCCAAGGAGGACCAAGTATTGACCCTTGCAGCATCCTCATTTGGAGCATACATAGTGTCACTCTAGCACAATGGTGAGTACCAACATGAGGAGATACACCTCATAAATGTCAATCCGTGGAGACGTGAGGACCGGTATGAAGACCGTGAGCAAGTGATGGCACAAGTGCGTGAGTGAAAGCACACAAGCATGCACACACATACACACACACGCACAAGGTAAGAGCAAAGAGTGGAACAATGGAAAGCTTCGATTATCAAAGAACTCTCTTACAAAACTGAAATCTACAACAAGCCAGCCCAAAAATGAGCTCTCCAGCCCTTTTTATAGTTTTTGAGTGGTTTTGGCCCTGTCCAGACCTAGTGTCCGGCCTAGTTAAAAAATAGGTTCCAGGGCTTATTTGGGGGCTCAAACGGAGTCTAAAAATTATGAAAATTGGTAGGATGGTAGTTCTAATACTCCTCAAGCTCGAGGACTCCTCGGCTTGAACAAAATGGAGTTATAAAAATGAAAAATGGTATTTACAATGATTTTTAGTGATGAAAATCACTATTTTTATAGGGGTTTCTTCTGAAAATTTGACAGGTGCTTCTTGGAGCTCCCTACTTGCTCCTTGTTCTTGTGTGTCCGCTTCCTTGATGCACTTCCATGCTTTGTCCTTGACCTTGAGCTTCAACACTCCCCCCCCTCTTGAGTCTGTCGTCCCTGACAGACCCTTGTTGTAGTGGTCATTCCATGTAGTACGTTGAGAGGTAGCGTCCTTTGCGTCCAACAGGGGCGATCCCTCTTCGCCATGTATCCTGGTCGTGTGTCTGGTTCTTCACTTTGCCACTGTTATCTTTTGCAGTTTGTAGTCCCTTTGTACGTACTTCTGCCTTGTATTCCACCTTCATAGTGCATTTGTGAGCTGTCCAAAATGGCTGGTTGCTCAAAGGAGGTGGTCAATGGTGCTTATGAGCAACTCTCGATAGTGGGTGGCTTCCTTGCTCTTGTAGTGGTCACCGTGATGTCCTCTGATTCTTCCAAAGATGGCTTCCATAGTTTTCATGCCAAGTACTTGTAACCCATAATGGATGATGGGTAAGTGCATTAGTGCATGGGTTGAACAAAATATGTGCCTTGTGCATGGCCTTGTAATGTGGCCCTATGTATGCATACTTGGAGAATGCATGACAAGAAGTATGGTGCAAGAGATTGGGTCTTGAGCTAAGTGCTCAAGGGTTTGCTGACGAAGAGGTTTCCTACTCTATCATGGTTATAGTGTTGTTGAAGCATGCACGTCTTACCATGGTGAAGGGTCCGTTGATCTTCATCTCTTCGTGTTGTAGTTCCATCATGGTGTTTGACCGTCAGCTTGTCCTTTTTGTTGAGGGATGTCCTTGCTGGAAGTTCGCTGATGAGCATTTTCAAACACATAGTCTCTTCTATGCTTTTTTTTTTTTTTTTTGGAACAATGGCATCAAACAAGAAGAAAGAGGTTAATATCCATAACATATTTTGCATGTGAAAATTGTGTCTCATGTGCCTGGGATTTCTCAATTGTGTCTATGCACAGCCATGTAATGTGGCCCTATGTTGATGCATACTTTGGAAATGCATGCCCTGAATGGTGCAAACGACAAGGTTATGCCAAAGGCACATGGTTGCTGCACGTCGAGGCTTTTGATGTTACTCGCATAGTTGATGCATTCTTTGTTTGGAGGTGTCGATTGGATCTCGAAATGATGTAATCCTCCTAATGGGAACCCATTTCCGAATAGTATTTGGCCCTGTAGAGATCACCTCAGGCCACTTCATCTTTGGATGCTTTCCAAACTTTGGTATCCCGTGTGGTTGGCCCCTTGGTTCTGTGGATGTTGCTTGTGCTTTTGGCTTCCAAACCCATATCCTGGGTGAGTGCCTGCTTATTTTTGTAGAAGGGTTGAGTTTATCTTCTTTTGGTCTTTGTGCTCTGTTCTTACCCTTTGCTTTCCTTGGCTTCTTTGTTGAGGCCTTTCGCATGGTGGGGAGCATAGGTCTTTGTACGTGTAAGAGCTTCTTGGGTACCCACATCTATAATCGCCCTTGTTGAGTTGTAGCTAATTTTTTAGGCACCCAAATTTGTACCTGATTGTGGTCGACCTTCCTTGATAGCTTCGGTACCCAAATTTGTTGGATTCTTCGTGCTTGAGCCTGTCGTAGGTGATTGGTCCTTCTTTTTTCATGGTCGATCTGGTTGGGTGGGAATCTTTGAGGCAACATCCATGGTTGTACTCCTTTCTTTACCTAGATCTGTGTCATGCCCAACACTTCTTTCCTCTTGAAGGTTCTTTGTCTATTTGATAGACTGGCTGTCTTGCACTGTTTTGCTTGCTTCTGAGGTTGAACTACTGTGGATGCTTTACTCTTTGAAAAACAAGAAGAAGGTTCATCTTGCCTTTGCGACTGTCTTTCCGTGATTGCGTCCGTCTGGATCATAGAGCTTTTGACATCTACAACATCTTGTTCGAGAAGATTAGCCTTAGAGGAACAAAGAGAGTGTGTGGTGTCAGTGTCAGTGGGCATGCGATTCTCCAATTCTAATGTAATGCATTGATTATATATCCAAACTTGAAGAAGTTGACTTCTTAGGTTCAAGTTGACAGCATGGTCATAAATCCAATCTTGACCCAAGACAAGTGGTTCTTTGAGGTCCTCATCATGACACACTAGCATTTTGACTTTTATTGGAACATCTTGAAGGTAGATGGGAAGTTCCACCTCTCCCAAACAAGGGGTTTCCACGCCTCCTAAACCTATGAGATAGGCTTCTATGGGCTCGATGTTCAATTGCAGGTCTTGGCAGTATGAAAGTCTAATTGCACTAGTTGCTGCTCCTGAGTCAACCAATGCTCTCATAGTCCTTACACTCTTTCCTTGTCCTACTTCTATGGTCACAAAGGGACGTCGATCAATTATTTGAGAAGTAGTTATGCCCGATTTTTGGCACATGTCCATGTGATATTTTGGAGCTTTTGTGTTGACATCTAGGCCTAGCCGCCGTAGCTTATTTCTTCTGATGCGCTCTCTAGCCTCTGCTTGTGCTTCTTCTCTAACCCTTAACTCCTCTTCTTTTCTCTTTTTAGCAGTGTTGAGTCTCATGAGCATTTCCTCTGTAAGAGGTTCTTGATATAACTTGACTCGGCATCCACTAATATAGTTTGGTAGGATATCACCTTCTAAAGTGGCCAATTGAACCGCACCGCTAGTGGAGATTCTATTAATGATCATGGGTCCATATCCTCGTTTCTCCAATTTGCAGGCATGTTGCTTTAGCGTATAAACCAGCACTAGATCTCCTTCCTTCAATCCTTTATCCTTTACATGGGCATCAAAGTATGCCTTTTGCCTTTTCTTTGCAGCATAAATGCCTGTTGCTGCCCGTAGCCTCGTCTCACCTAAGCGTTCTAGATCAAAGATCCTGGAAGACAACTCATGTCCATTCCACTCATGCTCTTGTGCTACTTTCAAGGCAGGGATTAGGAAGTCTAATGGTAGCACAGCATTTTATCCAAAGACCATCTGAAATGGGGTAGCATTGAGTACCGTTTTGTAGGCAACTCGGTATGCCCAAACAGCATGATGAAGTTGTTTGTCCCAATCAGAGCGTTTATTATTTACCAGTTTTGTTAATACGTTGCATAGGATCTTATTCGTGCTCTCGGCTTGTCCGTTAGCTTGTGGGTGATAGGGGGCAGACTTCTTATGTATCACCATGAATTCTTGAAGGAGATTTTCAATGACCTCATTCAAGAAGTGCGTACCTCTATCACTAACCAACTCTATTGGTAACCCATATCTAGTGAACACATTTTCGAATAAGAACTTAGCCGTCGTTTGAGCATCATTCTTCGTTGTGGCTTTTACTTCCACCCACTTTGTAAGGTAATCTGTGGCTACAATAATGTATTCTGCATGGGAGTTTCTAGCTGGGGGGTTGATGGGACCTACAAAGTCTATACCCCACTTTGAAAATGCACGTCCTCCCATCATTGGCCTTAAAGGCATCTCGTCTTTTCTTATCGGATATTGGGCACGTTGGCATGTGTCACATTTCTTCACATACGTATGTGCATCCATATGAAGAGTGGGCCACCAAAGTCCTGAGAATAGAATGGTCTTAATTACTCTGTCAGGCCCAAAGTGTCCACCTGCAGCACCACTATGTGCAGTTTCTAAGACTTTCAAATAGTCTGATTCATGAACACACAGTCTTAGGTAACCATCCTTGCCTCTTCGATATAGGTTGTCTCCTACTAAGGCATAGTCTTGAGCCTCTTGCTCCATGCTCCGTTTTCTTGCAAGACTAGCCTGATTGGGTAATGTTCCCGATCTCATGAACTCAACCAATGGAGCACTCCAATCTGGAATTAATGACACATGATAAAGAGTGGCATGCTCCACTGGGGGTCTCTTCTGACACACTGGACAATTCTGGATCCACTCCTGTATTTCTTTGTCCATGCTAGGCCAATACACTCCTAACCGTTTTAGATTCTGCAATGTGCGTTGTTTAGGGTAGTGATTTCCTAGCAGTCCCTCATGAGCTTGTTGCAACCAACTAGTATGTTCATCGTCCTCGACACAACAAGCTACTACGCCCTCGGTATCTTGCTTGTACATACTTCCGGCCAATATTTGATACTTTTGTGATTTTACAATTTCTTCTTTACTTGTCTTCACATTTTTATTTGCAGGCCCGAAGGTTAGGACCGGTACCAACTTATTTGCCCATTTAGGAACAACTTCTAAATTGAACAGATAAGCATCGGGCAATTCATCAGACACTCCTTGCGGTGGCTCTCCTGAAGTGATACGCGAAAGATGGTCTGCCCTAAGATGGGTTCTACCTTTCCTGACAACAACTTCAAAGTCGTATTCCATTAGTAAGAGGAACCATCTCACCAAGCGGCCTGTATTGCAAGGTTTATTGACCAAATATAGTAAAGCTTGATGGTCAGTGAAAAACTTGAACTTATTGGCCAATAGATAGTGTCTAAACTTCTTCACAGCATATACCATGCCTAAGCCTTCTCTCTCCGTTGTGGTATAATTTCGTTCAGCTGCATTCAATTGCCTACTAGCATATGCTATCGGCAAATCTAGGTTTCCTTCACCTGTGGGTTGTGCTAGCACACATCCTATTGCATGATTGGAGGCATCTACATGGACATGAAAGGGTTTGCTCCAATCCGGAGTAGTCAATATTGGTGCTGTGCACAAACGTCTTTTCAGCTCGTTGAAGGAATTCTCGCATTCCTCGTTCCACTCAAAATTTGTTAACAACCCATAAAGAGGTTTAGCTATGATGGCATACATGTGTATAAACCTACGGTAATATCCACAATGGCCCATAAAGGCTTTTACCTCTTTAACATTCCTCGGTCTTGGCAACTCTGCTATCGCTCTTACCTTGTCTTCATCTGTTGAAATCCCATTCTTAGAAACAATGTGACCTAAGATCTTACCTTGTCGTACCATGAACACACACTTCTCTGGGTTCAGACACACTCGATAATCCCTACACTTGTTGAAGATTTGTCTGAGCTCAGGGATGTGGTAACTTCTTTGTTGGGATTGCGCACATAAATCATCCACATATACTTCTAAGCTCTTCCGCAAGAACTCTTTGAAGACATGACACATGAGCCTTTGGAATGTTGCAGGTGCATTGGTGAGCCCAAATGGCATCACACGAAATGCAAAAATTCCCCATTCTGTGGCAAAGGCCGTTTTGTGTTGATCTTCGGGGGCAATGGCTACTTGGTTGTAACCTGAAAATCCATCAAGGAAGCTATAAACTTCCTTGCCTGCAACACGCTCCAATAGATGTTCGGTGATTGGAAGTGGATAACTATCTCTGATTGTAGCGGCATTAACTTTTTTAAGGTTAATGCACACTCGCAATTTCCCATTCTTCTTGGGCACCACTACAATGGGGGAGACCCATTCAGTGTGCTCAATCTCATAGATGAATCCAGCTTCAATCAGCCTGTCAATTTCCTCCTTTATTTTGGCTGCATAATTGTCATTATATGTGTAGGGCTTTTGTTTGGTGGGCTTGGCATCAGCGGTCATCGGAATCGTATGAGAGAAAATCTTTGGATCTACTCCTTTCAAGTCTCTATAGTGCCATGCGAACACATCCCTATATTCCCTTAATAGAGCTACAAGCTCTGCTTCTTCTTTTGCACTTAGGTCATCTCCTATGTACGTACATCGCTCTTCGTTCCCTTCAATGGTCACTACAATTTTCTTGGTCTTTTCTTTATTGTCATATGCTTCTCCTATGATGGCCTCTCTCTTAGGCATCCGTACCAAAATTTTTCGGTCTTCCACTTCATATTTCTTGAAATTTTCTGGTACTTCAAACAATGATTCTTCCTCTTCTTGTTTCACTGCTTTTCTTTTCTTTTTCTTTTGACCTCCTTCATTTCCTTCCTTTGAATTTATCGTTTTAATACTCATGAGGGGTTCTTCTTCTTTTTGGGTTAACACTCCTATGTCTTCTAAATAGTGTTCCTCTGAGTCAAAGTAAGTATCCATCACAATGGATTCTAGATCATCGTCATTCTCTTCTTCTTCTATGAACTCACTAGGATCACACTCTTCCAACAGGGGCTGACACATGAACACTGAAATATCATAACCCTCCTCATCACAATGAGGTGTCCATTGTTCTTCATTGACTGCAATGTCCATAGTAGCTAACATTTCTGCCCAACCATGAGGCTCAAATTCCTCATCTGGAAATATCATCGGTGTATAGGCTGGGTCTTTTATTGGTCTATCTCCTGGGGGAGTTCCATCTTCTCTTGCTTTTAGACGCTTTTCCTCTTCCTCTGCGACCTTGCACATCCACAAGTGAGTATCTTCATGCAGCCATGATGGATCAGGTGAACTTCCAGAATGCACGGAGATAGAATCTTCTTTCGCTTTGTGGATAGGGTTCCACTGTAGGGGTGGTACATCTCTGAAGGTGTAATCCTTCAGATTGACCTTGGTGGTGACCCCTAAGTGCTGTAAGTACAAGGAGTTGGTTCCCCAATCCTGTACTATTTGCAACTGTCGTAGGAAGGGTCTTCCTAGGATCATCTCGTAGACATTATTTTTCTCAAAGTCACATATAGCAAATGTATGTTCAAACTCTACACCACAAGTGGTTAGAGTTATCCCTTCAAGCAATCCTAGAGGTCTTTCAAAATGACCATCTGCCATTTGAAGTTTCATTCTTGTTGGTCTTAATGTGGGTTTGCCCCATCGCTTCCACAAGGAGGTGGTCGCAATAGCAACACCAGCACCCGAATCTACAATTGCGTTGGTTGTGTAACCTTGATAGGTGATCGGAAGATAAGTGTTACCTTCTTCACCTTCGCTCATGTCTCCTATCTTGTCGAGAGGTATCTCTGGAACTTTTTGCTTAGAGCCTACTTTTGGCATATTGGATTCAAGTTCTGGAACCTGATCCTTCACATGATTCCAGAGCTCAGGTTTTGCTTTGAGCAGCTCTTCCACAGTGAGATGACATTGAACCTTAGTGTTCTTAACAACATCAGTGTTTCTTGGAATCACTGAGTCTTCATTTCTTACCAATATTGTGGGAGCTCTGATCTGGATAGATTCAGATTCCCATGGTCCTGGAAATTGAGGCAGTTCTTCTAGGGTGTTAGATTCAAAATCTAATCTTTCACCTTCTTTTTGTTCTGCTTCATCTTCGTGAATAGATGGAATGTCTTGGGGAAATTGATCATGAAGATCATCAATCTCAGGAATAGGAGGGGAATTACCCTTCTCCTTGGCCCATTTCTCTTCCTGTATTTCCACCGCAAGAACTCTTGAGAGTACTGTTGAATTGAAGGAGGTATTCCAGCATCCGTGGAATTAGGAACATAAGCTCCCATTGGTGGTGAGCTTCCTCTTCCAATAACTGGTTGAGCCTGTGGAGGTAAAGAAACTTGTGATTTGTTTACCAACTGCTCTAATCTTTCTAGTAAGCCTTGGAAATGCAAATCTGATTTGACAGAGTTTGTCTGATTGAACTTCTGACTAGTCTCAAGTATAGCTTGAGCTTGTTCTACCATTTTCATGCACATTTTCATCCGTTCAATCTCTAAATCTGCTCTAGGGTAACTCTTGTCTAGGTTTGCAGCTGTTGGCCCTTCTTGAAGACGAGCCTGGTAGGCCTTGAACATCATGTCCAAGCCTTCTGGGGTTGGATCTGCAAGAACAGACCCTGATTGCGGTCTATTTACAATGGGGGGTGGGGTGGGAGGAAGCGGAGTGGATGGAGCTTCGGTATGTGAGGGGCTTTGAGATGCAATGTCTTCTATTTTTGTTTTGGTATCCCTTAGGCTTTCTTCTAGCTCTGATAGCTTTTTGTTCCACTTGCGATTAGCCTTCTCTCTGGTATCCTTCCATGTTCTTGGTTTCCTCTTACTAGGCTCTCCTGCCTCACTAGACTCCGATTGCTCGGATGGTTTTGCTTGTTGTGCAGCCTGTGCCCTAGTAACTACCTGTACAGGAGCCACATTACTGCTACTTGAACTTGAATCTGCCACTAAGCCTACCACATTGATGGGTGTAACCTTGGGTGCACTAGAGGGATTCCTGGGACACTCTCTAGGAAGATGTTCCTTGCCGCACTCAGGACAAAAGCCTTGTATTGTGATGTTTTGTCCTAGTCCTAGAGCTGGTTGGTGGGGGCATTCACGAATGAAATGGTCGCCCTGACATCCAAAGCATGGTCCTCTAGGGGCTTGTGGTCTTACTTGTCTCAATTGGGGCCTAGGATTTGGATTCGTATACATGACATTGGAGTATTCTGGCTCCCAATTTTGTTCCATAGGTGGTGTCTCATATTGATACTGAGAAGTCTCGCTTTGCTCAGGTGACTCTATATAATAAGCATGTGGACTATCTTCATGGAAGTAGTCTGAACCATGAGCGTGAGAATCATTTCCTGAGACCAATGGGGTTAGTGGCACCAATGCTCTATTAGGGTTCTCCTCCGCCATCGTATATTTAACTGGGATCACATTGGAAGGAGCTGGTGGTTGGTTTCCTAGGACTGGTTGTGGCCTATATGGTGCCTGATATTGCTGCTGGTATTGAGGTTGATATTGTTGTGGCCTATAATATGGCTGTTGGTACTGATTCTGATACCTACCCTGCTGGTAAGGTTGCTGATAATTTTGTCTAACAGCCTGCCTATTATAGGGACAATCTTGGGTCGTATGATTTGTATATTTCCTCTCAATGGTGCAATATAGAGCATTAGGGTTTCCTTGGGGTTGATTCGTCAACGGGCAAACATTATCCATGTGATCTCCTCCACATGTATAACATCGCTTCACTGAAGTGACCCTTGGCATTTGTCTATTTTGAACTCCTAGCTTTTTGGCCACTTGCTCAGCTATCTCATCTATCTCAGTGGAGGCTCTAGAGGTATGACTTGTAGAACTATCAGAGTCCTTATAGAGTTTGGATAGTCCTAACTCCTCACCCAAGTTGTCTTCTATGTCAATGCATATCCGTATACACTCTTCTATGGATCTAGGCTCCTTCAAGTATACATATGACCTTAATTTTGTGCTCAATAGGCCATCTAAAAACAGTGCCACCTGTTTAGCTGATGTGGGTAATTCTGGTACAGGGCATCTTTCCAAGTACTGCCTAAACCTTCTTCCTGCAAGTCGTACTGTTTCTTGGAGTGTCTGCTTGAAGCTGTGGATCAAGGATGATGTGTTATGCCTGATACCGCTTTTGGAAAATTCCACAATGAATTCTTCTAGCAGCTGACCTATCTCCCTATAGTTGCGACTGTTTAGAGGTTGAAACCAAGCTAAGGCAGTACCCTTAAGAGTCAAACCAAATGCCTCGAACTGGGTGAATAAGTCTTCAACCTGTTCAGCTCTTAGCACTTGTTTGAACTCCGCCACATGATCATAAGGATCTCCAAATCCATCAAAGTAGTTCTTCATTGTCTTAACCACTTGAGAGGGTCTAAGGGTTCTTGAGTGCTCTCGTGGTCTAGGCAATGGGAAATCATGATCATCTCTTTGGTGCCTTTGAGCTGTATGTCTCTCCCTTTCAGGTCTTTCCATTCCATATCCTGATCTGTCTCTGCCCATAGTGTCTGCAAAGCTTACCTCCGGTCTCTCTCTAGTTCTTTCCCTGTGGGTTTCATGAGCCTTAGATGATCCGACTCCTTGGAGGCCCTGGGAAACATTAGATCTTGGTGGAGGGAAAATTGATTCACCTTGCCAAGTGTAAGCATGTCTGTCATGATCTGATACCAAGAATAATTTCTGGGAGGTGTGATCTAGATAGACAGCTTTCCCTGGTGTCTCTGGGTCCTTGAATTCATAGATGGTAACTACTGGGCTGGGTTGATCTGGCCTAAATCTCCAAAAGGCTTCCTCAGTTTCTCTATTCACGAATAGTTCTATGCTTTTGTTATCTTGAGGAATCCATTCTGGAGTGATCACTCTCGTCAAGACTGACTTACCTCTAGGGGTCTTGGGTTCTCCTCCTAGGCCTCCTTGCTCTAGGTCTCCTATCTCATTCTCAGGAATGATATTTCCAAACTCATCTGTCCTATCTGGTAAGTTGGTAACCACATACATGGTTCCTTCCTTATCAATGTAAGCACCCTCTTCAAACTTGACCACTGGGTGTTCAAGTCCAAAGGGTTGGTCAGGATTTTTGAGTTGAACCACTGATCGCCTTAGACCATCCTCATAGATGCGAGCACCTAATTGGTTGGTCCTGATATACTCCAATTGAGTCTTATAAGGACCTTCTGGTGTCTGTAAATAGGCAGTGCCTGAGCCACATGTGGGTCTCTCCATGCTAAAAGACATTTCCGAGTCACTGGTTTCTGAACTTCGTGTGTAAGGATAACCACTAAGCTGTTGAGCCCAAGACTTGGCTGTATGGTTGACACTAGCCTCAGATGACCTAATGCTTTGTCTATCCTTGCCTAAGTGTCTGCCAGATCTCAGGTTCATAAGCCTTGGCTTCTAGTCCCAAAGTTCTCTTCTATTGCTCAAAATCCTTTGGAACACCTTGGTTTTCCAGTTTCCTTGAGGGTCAACTTCAAAATACCCTATCTAATAATACTGGTATTAATTTAACCATAACCAGTTGATGTTTTGGTTGTACTCCCCACGAGCTTTCCAACAAAACCAAAATCACAGCAAACGGATTTCGTATGAGAAAGTTATGCCAGTTCAGGGTTTTAGGGTTTAAAACAGGGAAACAGGGCCTCTCAGGAAATGCTTCAAATCAGGCGATACACGACATTTGTAGGACACGATACTTGATACTTGAGGAACTCGATACACGATACTTGGTATGTATCGCGATACTTGAAGTAGGCGATACACGATCTTCAACAAGTATCGTGAGCAAACTCCACGATACACGATCTTTGATAGGTATCGCGATCGCTGTATAACGATACACGATACTTGACTATCACGATACTCGGGCAAAACGATACTTAACTCAAGACGATACTCGATATTTGGAAGAAAACGATACACGATCTCTGACTTAGGCGATACCCGATCTTCGATCGAAACGATACCGATCTCTAATGCAGACGATACACGACCTATGAACCAAACGATACACGATCGCTGGTGAATATCGCGATCTTTGATTGGAACGATCTTTGGCACCAACGATACTCGATACTTGGCTCAAAACGATCGACGATACCTGAACAAAACGATACGCGATCTTTGGTAAGTATCGCGATCTCTGAGAAGCGATAGACGATACTTAAGCCAAACGATACACGATCTTTGATCCAGACGATCTTTGATCCAAACGATCTTTGGCCTGAACGATACACGATGGCTGGGAAATATCGCGATACTCAACCACAGGAGATTCACGATACTTGTCAGGTATCGCGATACTCGACCGCGGGAGCCAAACGATACTTGACCCTTAGACAAATTTTGGGAAAGATTTTTTCTAAGTTTTGGTTGTACACATGCTCTACTCTTTCCTCTCTCCTCTCCTCACTCTCTGTATCACCCCAAATCACTCCTTTTCACCTCTGTCAGTACCAAACGATACCTGACGCAGATCGTTTCCCTTTCCAAGCTTAATTTACTGCGAATTTGCAGATTAAATGGGTGTTTGCTCACCTTGGGAGCCTCTCTAACTTCTTTGTCACTTCCCCTTGCTCTGTGTAACCCCGGTTGCCCGATTGCTCACTCGCGATCTCTGGCGCAGCTCTCACGATACTTGGCGCAGGTTTTAGTCTTGTCCGGGGCTATTCACTCAGATTTTTAGTTGTTTTGGTGCTACTTCTTCAGCGCCTCTATTCTGCACCCTCTCTAAGCTTCTTTCTCACAACCACAAGTAAAAACAAGGTGAATGTACTCTAAACAATGGAAAAAACTGAGAAGATGAAGGCGGGTGGAGATGGTGATGATGATGAAGATGAAGAAGAAGGAAAATTCAAAAACTGAACTGAAAATGATGATTTTTTTACCTTCCAACGTCGCTACTCTACGTCTTACCGTCACACGCTCGTCCTCCAAGCTCTCTCCCCGGCAACGGCGCCAAATTTGGTGTCACTCTAGCACAATGGTGAGTACCAACGTGAGGAGATACACCTCATAAATGTCAATCCGTGGAGACGTGAGGACCGGTATGAAGACCGTGAGCAAGTGATGGCACAAGTGCGTGAGTGAAAGCACACAAGCATGCACACACATACACACACACGCGCACAAGGTAAGAGCAAAGAGTGGAACAATGGAAAGCTTCGATTATCAAAGAACTCTCTTACAAAACTGAAATCTACAACAAGCCAGCCCAAAAATGAGCTCTCCAGCCCTTTTTATAGTTTTTGAGTGGTTTTGGCCCTGTCCAGACCTAGTGTCCGGCCTAGTTAAAAAATAGGTTCCAGGGCTTATTTGGGGGCTCAAACGGAGTCTAAAAATTATGAAAATTGGTAGGATGGTAGTTCTAATATCCTCAAGCTCGAGGACTCCTCGGCTTGAACAAAATGGAGTTATAAAAATGAAAAATGGTATTTACAATGATTTTTAGTGATGAAAATCACTATTTTTATAGGGGTTTCTTCTGAAAATTTGACAGGTGCTTCTTGGAGCTCCCTACTTGCTCCTTGTTCTTGTGTGTCCACTTCCTTGATGCACTTCCATGCTTTGTCCTTGACCTTGAGCTTCAACACATAGAGATCAAGGAGAATTGAAAGGGGGCGCTGAATGTAGCCGCCATCCACCTATGATTTCTATCTTCATTGGTGTAGTCAAGATTATTAGCCCAGAAGTGATTAATACCAATGGCAGTTCCACCAGAACGACACTGATGGATTGTGTAATACCACACATGGGACTGAGAGACGCCCTTAAGTCTTTTTTGAAGGTCTTCTCCTTTAATTTTAATCTCCTGAAGACAAATGAAATCCGGTTTTAAGCTTATGTCATGGAGCCATTGACCAATAATGGTGGCTCTTGTGGGGTCAATTAGCCCCCTAGTGTTTAGTGGAGTGATGATCATTTTCTTGCACTTCCCTCATTCCGAGGGTGTGACTTCTCTTTTTTCCTCTTGGAGTCTTCTTTCTTTCTTGAGGGGGGATGGTCCCGACCATGCGCATTTGGTTTAAGGGGGCTTTTCTAGGGCATATCTGCCAAATGTTTCCCCTTGCGGGAAGCCTCCTGTGGGGGAGTTGGAGAGGCCGTTTCTGGTATTGTTGTTCCAATGATGGAACTTTCGTTGTACATATTGTCCTCATTACTTGTGGTGAATCTGTCTTCTTAGCTAGTAAATTTGATTGACCGTATTAGAGGGGGGCCACTCCAAGAATAAGCTACTTGTGCCCGCAAAGTCTCGGATCCCTCCCAGATAATCCAATTCGTTGACCTCCTTCTCTAAGTTGCAGTATAAGTTATTTAGTGACTTTTTTGGTGTGCGGGTCTTCTCTGAAAGTCTCCTTGGGCTTGAGCTTCTCCTAGGGCTAGCTTTCCTTCTTCTTCTAACCTCTGTAAACCCTTCTGAGTCGGTTTTTGGGATTTGGTCAACCTTGTCTTTCTCTTCCAAGTTTGGGCCGACCTGCTTCCCCTTGAGTGTTTGGGCCGACCTGCTTCCCCTTGAGTGTTTGGGCTTTGCTGGCTGTTTCTTGCTTATTCTTCTTTTTCAAGGGGCAATCTTTAATTCTATGGCCTTGTTGATTGCAATGAAAGCAAGTATTGGGTAGATTTTTATAACTGATATCCTGAACCCAAGATTCCCCTTCACCCAAGTCGACAATAATTTGTGAGGGGAGAGGCATGTTGAGGTCAGCTTCCACACACATTTGAGGATGCCAACGAGCATTAAATACGTGTTTTGTACCCTCATATATGAAACCCCCAACATCTCCACGCGAGGCCAGCGGCTTGCCAATCGGAGAGACAATATCCCACAAAAAGCCGTAAAGGAAGTAAGGGAGATTGGGGAGCTCGACCTAGAGAGGGTACCGAAGGGGTTTAGAGTTGTCAAGCACAAAATCAGGGGCCCATTTGAAGAGGCACAGGGTGGTGCACCTCACTTGCCAAAACCTGACATTGAGGGCCTGGAGTGCCATTTCTTCGTTCTCAAAAACTAGCAAGAGGTGTCTGGTTGGAAGGAATTGGCACTTACTTTGAGCTCGCTATAAGCAAAGGGATTAAATTGCTTTGCTCTCTGCATAGATTCCACACTTCAAACATGAGATCATGATTGCATTGCCTTCCTACAACAATGAAAAATCAAACGCGATCAAACAAAACTCGGCTTAGGCAAGAGCAAAGAGTTCATGGTTCGTTATGCCAACCACCATGTCCTCAGATGATAATTTCAAGGAAGGTGGTTTAGTCCTCGTTAGTTCAAAGATTATCACTTTGCCATGCAATCTTGCCAAAGCTCAACCATCATACAGTTCATTTCATCTTTTCAAGGTCTTAAATGAATGTCCACATGTGTTAGCTCACCTAGTTGGACCCTTCATCTCTCAAGGTCGGGCCCTCACCAGTTAGATGGTAAGATGTTAAACTAGCTCCTTCAAGGGGCTATCATGACATTGGGCTACCCAGTTCAAACCAATTATCTCATCTGATGTTAGGGTCATCCTTTCCCAATGTCTATTTTAGTAGGCCTTCGAGTTTTATATCCTAGTAGTTGTTAGAAATCTGATCCCTGCTTTGTGAAAGGGCAAAGAATATGGTCAAAGGGGATTATGAGCATGGAACAGAAGGAGGAAGGGACAAACCAATTGTCCCTAACTCAAAACTCTCCTTAAAACAGGTTTTCCCCCATCTTATGCCCAAATTTATCATAAAATGTCTGTTTTTGACATAGAACCCTAATTTTAATAGCAACCAAGTCCACATTGTAAAAGCCAAGTAATAATCAAGCTTATGTGCATTAGACACTACAATGAATAAGGGGGAAGAGTAATGGTTAACGTGACACATTTTCATCGCTACATGATTATGAATTTCATCAAACTGGGCATCAAGCGTGCATCATCGTATACATGATGCTATTCTCGACATTATTTTTGACGTCATTCTCGATGCTTCTAGTGACGTTCCTAAGAGTGTCGCTAGATTAGCGTCGATTATGTGATGAATCAGCGAGCGTCTCATATGGGCCGCTTATTTGCATCATTTAGGCAATGTTTATGGGTATCCATTATCCACAAATTGTATGATCGCATACACGATGATTGTACATTGCTTATGTGACAATCAAGCTTGATAAAAGTAAAAGGGAATGTTGGATTGCTCTTCGATCATGATTTTACGTGCAACTGATCGAAGAACTCTCCAAAGTTCAGATCGGCACTACGCTTACAAGCTCCAACAATCTCTTCCTGAATCTCTATGTTTTTTGATCCCTCTCTCATATTCTCTCTCTCTCTCTCTCTCTCTCTCTCTCTTTATTGCAGCTTATTCAAGAAGTTCACCAAGCATAAAATATGGCTATTTATTGTAAGTACAATTTTCATCGTTTGTATATCATTTAAATTATTTTATTTTCATTAATTAATCCATGCGCACTTGCACTTTTACACACACATACATATGCACATACACACACATAGACATGCACATGCATATACACACACATACACATGCACATGCACATACACACACATACATGCACATACACACACATACACTTACACATACACATATACATACACATACACACACATACACATATGCATATGCACAAGCATATCTAAAACCACATGAAAAGACATGCATGCATTATTGCATATACACATATGCACATTAACACATAATAATTATACACATGCATATGCACATTCACATGCATGCACATACACATGGATGCAAATGGAGATGCATGCACATGCACATGCATGCTCATACATATACA
>CM035444.1:26863630-26896130 GCA_020310875.1 Ceratopteris richardii
CCAAAGCTCAACCATCATACAGTTCATGCCATCTTTTCAAGGTCTTCAATGAATGTCCACATGTGTTAGCGCACCTAGTTGGGCCCTTCGTCTCTCAAGGCTAGGCCCTCATCAGTTAGATGGTGAGATGTTAAACTAGCTCCTTCAATGACTATCATGACATTGGGCTACCCAATTCAAACCAATTATCTCATCTGACCTTAGGGTCATCCTTTCCCAATGTCTATCTTAGCAGGCCTTCAGGTTTTATATCCTAGTACTTGTTAGGAATCTGACCCCTGCTTTGTCAAAGGGCAAAGAATATGGTCAAAGGGGATTACGAGCATGGACATGAAGGAGGAAGGGGCAAACCAAATGTCCCTAGCTCAAACCTCTCCTTAAAATAGGCTTTCCCCCATCTTATGCCCAAATTGATCATAAAATATCCATTTTTGACATAGAACCCAAATTTTAGTAGCAATCTAGTCCACATTGTAAAATCCAAGTAATAATCAAGCTTATGTGCATTAGATGTATCTCCACACCCATTTTTGTAGTTTCTTTTAATATCATTTTGGCCTCCAAATGAGCTTTGGAACCTAACTTTTAGACTAAATCGGTCGTTACCATGAGGACAAAGCTCTTCTAAAAGCTATAAAAGTGAAAGAGATCTCATTTCTTGGGGTTAGCTTGTTAAGTCTATATGATCTTTTTACTCTTATATTGAGCAATACAAGAGTTTTTGGAACGCATTACCTCTTGTCTACTTGTGAATGTGTGTGTGCATAGGCATGTCATGCACATATGTGTGTGTGTTTACTGCTCTCATGTTGTAGGTGTGTGTATTTCCATGTTTTAGTGTACAATCTTCATACCACTGATTGGTAATTGCGTGGATTGAAGGTTTAGTTTGGAAGTCAACAATGTGAATAATTTACATCAATCTACTTGGAGTATATAACAAGCAAAAAATAGAATATTGTGAAACAGGGTTTATCAATTTGAGGTGACCAATGATACAAAGTAAATCATGCTTTTTTTAATCAAGAAAATGGCCCTGAATTAGTTATATAATGTTAAGAATATATCTTATTTGGATTATAGTGGTCCTTTGGAAAGGAAAAATATATCTTGCCCAAAGATAGACATATTAGAAGGGTATACTTTGAGAAGATGTTGAAATGATTAGTATGTCACTACATGAGTGGCCAACTTAATGGATGAAATAAATAGAATCTATAACTTATCTTAGTAGAAAAAAGGTTGGAAAATTTTCCAAACCTCTAGCATACTATAAATGAGAACAAAAGTTCTTTGCTTATGTTTGTTAATACGTTGATGAATTTAGTCCAATTTCAAGTTAGAAAAGTTCTTGGTTTGCCTCTCTTTTTGGTTTCCCTTACAATGCTCAAGCATAGACAACTCTAGAATTCATGGTGCTCAATGAAAAACATTATCACTCTTGGAAATAAATATTTTGAAATAAGCAACAAATCAGTTTGCACTTCAAGTATATGGAATACAATTAGGGGAGAAGCTTTGTGATAAATCTATACTCAAAGAAATTAAAAAAGCTACCCTATGATAAGGATGTTGATATATTTCCATATTGATGTGTATGAAGACACTTAGGACCGCCGACCACTTTTTTCCCTCTTTATGAGGTTTTTTTCCTCGATCTTGTATACATGCCTATAACCCTAAATAGATCACTTATCTTTGTACATTCACCTAGTAATACATTCAGTATTGTGTTGTTCTCCAAACGTCTTTTGCTTCTTTGTGTTGTTTATGTGCTTCCATAGACCTCAAACTCCAACAATTGGTATCAAATCAGGTATCTACTTTCTCTAGGGTGTCAGCAAAACCCCTCTGATCACAATCTCATAATCATATAAAAATTGGTAAGAATACTCAGTGGGATAAGAAGTTCAAGAGATATTGGCTATCTGGAATTGAAATTTTCTTTGGAGCTTGTTTTGGCCTCCAAATACACTATCACAATGATTATGCAGACAATTTTGTCCTTTTGTGCCAAAAATATATACAAAATTTTTTAAAAAGCATCACAAAGAGCATCAAATCTTAGCCACATTTTATGTGACACTAGCAAACTGCATGCGATGCAAATGCATCGCTAAGGAAATATCAAAACCAAAATTCAATTTCTCCTAGCATCATTGTGCCAAGAGCCCACTGCAAAACCAAGCATTCACACATAGGTAATAGGGAGAGAGAGAGGGGGAGAGAGAGAGAGAGAGAGAGAGAGAGAGAGAAAGGAAATAAAGAGAAATGCAAAGGAGCTACTTGAGCTAGTGTTTCAAAGTTTTCTTCACCAAAGGAAGCTAGACGAAGTTTTCCATCAAGGGGGAGCACTCGATCCTCGTCAATTCAAGCATACTTGGAGTTTATCAAAGGAGATCTATTCTTTGAGGTAACATCAGTTTGCTTTTGCATCAATAGCACTTGAAATATCTATTAAGAGAGTTCCAAAGCTTAGGCAAATCAATATGTCACTGAGATTAACACTCATATTGAAAAACTTGACAAGGAAAACTATCAACCCGATAAATTTGGAATGTCAAACTATCGCATGGGCAAGGGCGAGCATGACAAAAGAGTTATTTTCTTTCTTTCACAACACATTAGCAACAATATGATAGCACACACTCAAGACCTAGACTCAAGCATGAGACTTTGGGAAACCTTGGAGAGGCTCTACTCAACACTAAAGCAAGGCTCAACAAAAAAATGAGCTGAACAATCTAAAGAAGACCTCAAGGAGTAGCATCAATGACTTCATTCTCAACGTTTAGGATCTTTCATAGGCACTAGGATCTATCGGCAACCACATTGATGATGATGATCTAGTGGCTTGTACCCTCAATGGTTTGAGGGATGATGAGAAGTGAAAACCATTCACCACTTCAGTTTATGAAAGGGACATAATTTTTTATTTTGAGCAATTAGTTTCTCTCATGGTAACCAAAGAAATGAATATAAATAGAGGTTCATCAAAGGGCAAGGATGCCCAAATGTTTTATGTAGGCAACTCTAGGGGCCAAGGATGAAGAGGCAACAAAAGTAGGGGAAGAGGAAGGTTTGGAGGAAGACAAAGCAATCAAGGACATGACCAAGAATTCTCTTCACATGGAGGAAGAGGAAGGACAAGAGGAAGAGGAGGAAGACATCAACAATCAAGAAACCAAGATGGTGAAGGATGCTAAATATGTGGATGAAATAGATATTATGCATGGGATTGATACAAATGGATTAACCAAAGGAGTTACAAACAAGGCTCAACCTACAAAGGGCAAGGTAATTATGCATCAACTATTTCTAAGAATTAAAATCTCCTTATGATGCATATGTATGGAAACTCAAACAATGTAGATACTACTTGGTATATCGATAGTAGTTGCAACAACCATATGAATTGCAACCAAACTTTCTTCACTAATCTACATGCTCCAAGTGGTGAAGGGCATGTAGAAATAGGGGATGATATAGCCCATGAGATCACACACATAAGTGATGTGGATTTGGATCACAAAGAGCAAGGAAGGTGTCTCAAAGATGTGCTTTTTGTTCCTACAATCACCTAGAACTTGGTATCCACAAGCCAAATGGTGAATAGAGGTTACCAAGTGAGATTCAACAAAGGAATATGCTTTATGGAGAACCCCAAACAAGGCTACAAGTTGGTTCCAAGAGGAAAGAAGCAAGTAAGAATGTTTACATTTGAGCTAAACCCAAATCCTTCATACTTTACTTTTGGTAAGAAGTAGATTGCAAAGTTGGACTTGTGGCACAAAAAAATTGGCCGAATCATCATTCGAAGGATGAAGGAGATACAACAAAAGAGGATATTAGAAGATCTACCAAGTTTTCAAGGTCAAGGAATGAAGAACTTATGTGAAGCTTGTCAGACGGGTAAGCAGTTAAGACTTCCCATCAAGAAGAGTGGATACATCAGCCAACATCCACTTGAATTGGTTCACAAAGATGTATGGGGACCAACCAAGGAGCCTTTACTAAGAGGAAATAGGTATTTTGTGACTTTTATAAATTATTTTACTCGAATGGTTTTGATCTATTTCATAAAGCAAAAATCAGATGTGTTTCAATGCTTTGAAGTGTTCATAGCTATGTTTGGGAAGGAGATGTTGATATATTTTAGTAGTGATGTGTGTGAACACACTTAGGACCATAAGGGCACTTTTTTCCCTCTTTAGAAGGTTTTTTCCTTTGGCTTGTATATATGCTTATAACCCTAACGGGTTACTTATCTTTTTTAGACTCACTTTGTAATACATTCAATATTGTGTGTTGTGCTCAAGCTTCTTATTCTTCCTTGTGCTATTCGCATGCTTCTGTAGACCTCAAACTCCAATAATTGGTATTAAAGCAGGTCACTACTTCATCTAGGGTGTCGTCGACACCTCGTCAGAATCGCATGAAATTTGTTGAGCATACTCAGGGTGATTAGGAGTTTGTTTTGATCTAAGCTTATTTAGGCCTCTCAATGCACTATCATGGTGCCTGTGCATGCAATTTTGTCTTTTTGTGCCAAACATATATACAGGTTTCAGTTCGCCAATACACGTACCTCGAAGTCTGCTACATATTTAGTAGAACTCAAGAGGGTAGTTCTGTTCAACTTTTTGAGATACAATCATTTTTCTGCATTAGGCTATTTTAGTGAGCGGCCATGGTTGAAAACAAGTGATGTATTCTGTATGTTGGATGTTGAGTATAAACTAGATGGTACCAATTACCCATTACGGGCATATATGATGCTTAATGTATTGTTCACAAAAGGACTGTGGAGTCTATCAAACGTGCCATTATCTCTCATATTCGCTCTGCAAAGTAGCAAAGGATGCTTGGGATACACTTACTACTTTGTACCAGGCAAGAAATGACGCTCGTGTTGCTTACCTTTGAGAACAGTTGGAGAGTAAGCATATGAATGAAGGAGATTCTATGGACAATTTTTTGACAAAGATCAATGATCTTAAGGAAGAGTTGATTTTTGTTGATGAAGACTTGTAAGACAGTTCACTTGTGTAGAATGTTTTGAATGGTCTTATAGATTCATATGAGAGTTTTGCTTCTATTTTTCGGTTGATGATGAGAGACAATCCAAATGCCTTAATATCTGAGGAGTTAGTCTCTGTTTTGATGCAGGAAGATTGGTCTAGGGAGAACAGATCCATCATGCATGTAGCAGATCAAGCTTTCTTAGCTAGGCAAAAGTGCAAAGGTAAATGGAGCTCATCCACTAGTAAGCAGAAATTTGCTAATTCTACATAGTCGAAAAAGGAAGACAAAGATGAGGAGAAAACAAAAAAGCAAAAATTGTTTTGCAGATATTGTAAAGGAAATGACCATGTCATAAAGATTTTTTCAAAACTGGCTACAAAAGAGGCGAAAAAAAAGAGGTTGGAATGGTTGTTGCAGAGGCCTTTACACCTAAAACAAAGTCTATTAATCTTGTGCAGAATGAACAATGGCCATTCACTATTGTTTGTAGTTATGAACCATCTTCTCATGAATAGTGTATGTCTGCAATAGACTCAGATGTTTGGTACTTTGATAGTGGGGCAACCAAACATATTACCTCGCAATGTAGTTTCTTCAGTTCACTTGAGCCTGCCCTACAATGAATACTTTGACATGTGCTAACAACTCCTTTTATCTACTAATGGGAGTTGGTAAGATCATTATGACTACTATTGGTGGTATTTCTTTCACATTGTCAGATGATTTGTTTGTGCCAAGGATCAAGAAAAATCTGTTATCATTTTTAGCATTAGCCAAGATTGTCTTGGTTGTGAAATTTGTTGATGACAGATGTATAGTTCATGATTTGTCAAATGGTGATGTTATCATTACTTCTAGAATTTTATGTTGTGGGCTATATAAGCTCATTGATTATGCAAAATCTATGAACGATTCAACATATGCAGTTGGAGGTTCTCAAGCTATGCCAGATGCAAAGCTTTGGCATGCATGCTTTTGGTCATCTGAATTATGCTAGTTTGCTACACTTGCAGAAATCTGAAATGGTGTCCTCTCTGCCCAAACTTGAGACACCTTGTAAACATGTTTGTGAAGGCTATATTTTGGCCAAAATGCAGTGTTCCTCCTTCCCAAAAGATGGTTCAGTTCAAGCTATTCAGAAACTGCAGCTTGTTCATTGTGATGTATGTGGTCCTATGCAAACACTCTCTTTTGGGAACTACCTTTACTTCGTGACTTTTATTGATTCTTTTTCCAGGCATGCATGGGTGTATCCACTAAAATCAAAGTCCAAAGTGTTTATGTGCTTCAAACATTTTCTAGTTTTGGTTGAAAATCTATTAGCATGTAGAATGGGCACCCTCTGTTCTGATCAAGGGGGGAATACATGTCTTCTGATTTTAATGTATTTCTAGCTGAACGTGGGATAAAACATCAATGTATAGTGTTGTATACACCTCAATAAAATGGATTTGTCGAAAGGAAGAACATGCCACTCACGAAGATGGCAAGATGTATGATCAAAAGTTAGGCTTTACCACATAGCTTCTAGCTTGAGGCTGTTATGTGTGCAACATATGTACTTAACAAGTGTCTCGCCAAAGCATTGCAGTCTATCACTCCATATAAGGCTTGGCATGGTTGCAAGCCATTTGATGCTCATCTGCGTGTCTTTGGTTGTTTGGCATATGCATAGTGCCTAAACAACGGATGAAAAAGTAGTAAATTTTATTTTTGTTGGGTATAGTTTTGAAATCAAAGGCTATCATATGTATCATCCATAGAGTAAACACAGTTTGGTTAGTTGTGATGTTGTTTTGTGGAAGATGCAATTCAAACATTACTTTCATGTACTAAGGAGACATCAATTAGCTCCAAAGATGTGTATGACACTTTTCTACCTCTTTTTAAAGGTGGACAATCAAGCACTACTCAAAATGAGTAAATTTCTCATCCTTTATAGGTTCCACATGATGATGAATATCATTCCATTTCTAATGCAAATTTACATAATGCACTTGTTGATGAGAGGGCTAATATAGAGGAGGAAAAACCTATGCCTAAATGGTTGGTGTAGACTTTGCGAGATAGCAAATTAGATGCACCTTTTTCATATAGTACTCATTTAGGAACTCATAGTGCTTCTTTTGCATCCGATTTCTATGCAATGGTTGCCTCTAGTCTTTGTGATGAGAATGAGCCTAGTTATTTTCATGAAGCACAAAATACAGAAAATTGGATGGCTGCTATGCAATTAGAATATGATGCTATTATGAAGAATGATACCTGGTATTTACATGATTTTCCTCCTAGCAAGAAGCCCATTGGTACTAAGTGGGTATACAAGTTGAAGTGTAAGCCTAATGGAACAATTGATAGGTATAAGGCTAGGCTTGTTGCAAAAGGTTATGCTCAAGAACAAGGCATTGCTTTTTATGAGACCTTTACTCCCACATGACGAATGAATACTGTTCATAGTATATGTGCACTTGAAGATCATCGTGGTTGGAATGTACATCAATTGGACATTAAATAACATTTCTGAATGGTTACTTACATGAATAAGTGCATGTGTTTCAGCCCCATGGTTTTGGGTAGAAAGGGCGTGAAGACAAAGTGTCCAGGTTGAAGAAGTCATTATAAGGTTTGAAGCAAGCACCACATGCTTGGTATGGAAAGATACATGCCTACTTGATTGCACATGGTTTTGAGAACAGTCCTATCGAGTGCACCTTATATGTTAAGCTTGTAGATTATGTACTTCTAATAATTTTTGTGTACGTGGATGACATGCTACTCATTGGTCCTAATGAAAAGCATATTGGTGATTTTAAGGCCAATTTGCATGCCTCTTTTGAGATGTCAGATTTGGGGCATTTGCACCATTATTTGGGCATTCAGTTCATGCAAGTTGATTGAGGAATAGCTCTATGTCAAAAAAAATATATTGACACATTATTGCATCATTTTGGCCTTGAAGACTGCAAGCCTATTGTCACTTCTATGGAGATAGGTTTACAATTGAGTCTTCATGATGATGGCAATGCATTTGATGTTGTTCTTTATAAGCAGACTATTGGATGCTTGATTTACTTATGCATAACTCGGCCTAATATTTAGTTTGCTATCTCTCAGATGATAGAGGAGGAGAGTACATGTCTAACGACTTGGAGTCTTTTCTTGAAGACAAAGGTATCTCTCATCAACTCACTATTGCTTACATGCCAGAACACAACGGTATTGCACAGAGAAAGAATAGGATACTTGTTGAAATGATGCATAGTATGATGTCATCCAAAAATGTTTCTCCCAAGTTTTGGTTTGATGTAGTACATACATCTAATCACATTCTGAATAGGTCTTTCACAAAAGCTTTGAAGGTCATTACACCTTATGAAGCTTATTATGGGAAGAAACCCAATGTTACTTCAAAGTTTTTGGTTCCTTATCTTATATTTACATTGAGAAGAAGGATCATGGGAAGCTTGATGTAAAAGCCAGTAAAGAAGCCTTTATTGGTTATGCAATTGAAAGCAAAGGATACAGATTCTATGTTCTAGATACAGGTGATATCCTACTCTAACGCAATGCATATACAACAAAAAGTCATACTTATGATAAGAAGAAAGAGATTCCAGATTTCATAAAAGAAGATGACTATGCATTTTTCAAAAAGAATTTGGATGCTTGCATTCAGCCATACAAGGGGGCGATGAACCCTAAGAGATACATGTGAAGAGAGAATTTCATTACCTTCATGAGTACCTATTCCATAATCAGTACCTCTTGAAGTTCCGACTTATGAAGTTGGAGAAGGTTCTAGAGTTCTAGAACAAAGATATTGAAGAACTAGAAAGGATACCACCACTTTTCAGGAATACACAAAAGTGGTTATATCAAATCTAGAAGAACAGTGGTATACATGAGTACACTGGAAGAACCACAAGTCAGACAAAAAGACAACAACAAGACTAGGTAAATTATGCAGAACATTTTGAGATTCATAATATTTTAGCTGTTACTTCATATGCGAATGAGCTAGCTAGTGTTCAAGATGCATTACAAAGTGATATGATTATCACAAGTCCCAAGATTGAGTTCAAGTACAAAGATGAGTGTATCTACATGACACAACAGAAATACATTGAGAAATTATTGGAAAGGTTTGAGATAATGGATTCTAAGCCTATGCAAACACCGATGGATGTCAATATGTTATTATAATCAAAAGTAGATTCAGAACCATTTGGAGCTACATTATATAGTCAAGCAATACGTTGCTTGATATATCTATTTAATACATGTCCAGACATTCTGTTTGCAGTTTCTCAAGTATACATGTTCATACACAGTCAGCTAAAGATTCAGTGGAAAGAAGTCAAGAAAAAGTCACAAGAAGTTTTGCAGGTTATTGAAACTTGTACAATTGTGACATTGAAGGTGGGATTGTTGGAATCAATGTCCAACAATGGTTCAAAAAGCTCAAAAGGTCAAACCATATTATATATCTTTTCTGGCCCCTCTTCAACTATGGTGCAATGGCACCTTGGTCTATGTGAATTGACTCTATATCTTCTCACTATTGACCCGAGTTTGATTCTGACGAGTTGCAATAGTGGGCGCTATGGAGCTTTTGTGAAAAGCTAAAAACATGAAACTTTATGTCAATGTCGATGGAGCTTTTTGAATTGTTTTATTTTGTTAAAAATCATATACAATAATCGCTTGCTTTATAGATATGCTTTTCTTTTATGTGCTTTAGAGAAGAGCTTTTGGAAGAGTTACAAAGCTATATAAGCAAGGATTTGGCTTATTGTTTATCAGCACTCAAGGAAGCTTCAAGGAGATCAAGGAGGAATCGCACATAAGGTGTGTCTTAAGGTTCATTTGTTGAAATATCCTATAAACCTATGAATTTGTTATTATTGTGGCCCACTACCACTTCCAACATATGGTATTCACACCTTAGAATACCAACAGCTTGACATGGTTGTAAGACACTTGTTGCTCATTTGTGTGTATTTGGATTTGGTTTCTTGGCATATGCATGAATGCCTAAATAATGATGCAAAAATGGATGATAAGGTTGTGAAATGTATTTTACTTGGGTACATTTCTAAAAGGAACATCTATCATTTGTATCATCTACATACTAAATACATTCTAGTTAATCGTGATGTTCTTTTCATGGAAGATGCAATTTGGCCCTTACTTTCATGTCTCAAGGAGATATTCGTCAGCTTAAAGGATGTGTATGACATTTTGTTGTCTATTTTTACAAGTGGACAGTCAAATGTTGCTCCTAGTGGGTAATTTCTCAACCTTTATTGGTTTAAAACGATGATGTAGATCATTCCATTTCTTATGCAAATTTAAATGATGTAGTTATTGATAAGGGAGCTAACATTGGAGAGGCAAAAACTATGTCTAAATGATTGGTGCAAACTTTGATAGATAGCTAATTAATTGCACCTTTGTCATACCATACTCGTTCAAGTTCTCATAATGCTTCATTTGCATCAAATTGCTATGCAAAGTCTTCCTCTAGTCTTTTTGAAGAGAATGAGCTTGTTAAGCACAAAAATAAAAAAATTGGATGGCTACAATGCAATCAAAATTTGATGCCATGATGAAGGATGGTACTTGGTCTTTATGTGACTTGCCTCTAGGAAAAAAGGCCATTAGCACTAAGTGGTTATACAAGCTCAAACAAAAGCTTGATGGAACGGTAGATAGGTATAAGGCTATGCTTATTGCCAAAGGTTACGCTTGAGATAAGGGAATTTATTTTGGTGAGACCTTTGCTCCCACATGACGAAATCGTTCGAAGCATTTGTGCACTTGCAACTTATCATCATTGTAATGTACATCAATTGCACATTGAAACTACATTTATGAATGGTGATTTACTTGAAGAAATACATGTACATTAGCCTCACGGTTTTGTGTAGAAAGGGCATGAAAAAAAGGTATGCAAGTTCAAAAAGGCATTGTATAGATTGAAGAAAGCACCACGTGCTTGGTATGAAAATATATTGCCTACTTGCTAGCATATGGACTTGAGAATAGCCCAACAAAGATCACCATGTATGTTAAGCATGCAGATGTGCTTCTGATCATCATTGTACATATTGATACTATGTTGCTCAATGGTCCTAGCAAGAAGCATATTGCTAAAACTAAGATTGATTTGCTTGCATCTTTGAGATGTCAAATTTGGGGCTTTTGCATCAATATTTGGCCATTCAGCCTATGCAAATTGATAGGGGAATAACATTATATTAAGGGAAATACATTGACACATTATTGCAAAATTTTGACCTTCAAGATTGCAAATCTATTGTCAGTCCCATGGAGACAAGTTCAAGGTTTAGTCTTTCAGATGTTGGAGATGGATTTGATGTTCTTCTCTATCAATAGGTTGTTGGACCCTTAATTTGTTTATGCACAATTGGGCTTGATATTTATTTTTTTATCTCTCTAATGAGTAAGTTTATGCATAGCCAAGGTATCAAGCATTGGTAGGTGGAGTTCAAATCCACTGATAAAAAAAAGATACGAGAATTATGCAAAATTCTTATTTAAAAGACAATTGATACAAAGTAGGTATGTAAGACTAAAAGAAAAATGGATGGATCCATTGACGGGTACAAAGCACGACTTGTAGTCAATAGTTGTGCATAAAAGAAAAATATTGATTATATGACAGGACATTTTCTTCAACCTCTCGTATGAATACAATTAGATGTGTTATTAGTATAGCTTCACATTTTGATTGGAAGATTCATCAGCTTCATGTTAGGATAAATTTTTTGAGCAGTTATTTACATGAGAAATTGTATATGAATCAACCTACAAAATTTGCTGAAAACGGAAAAGAACATTAGATTTGCAAATTAATTAAAGCATTGCATGAACTTATATATGCTTTTGAAGCTTCACATGAAAACATTCATGCATATCTAATCAAAGAAGAATTTAAAAACAACATCAATATTTTATGTTAAGTTGATAGATAATGATACACTAATTTTGATCATATATGTAGATAACATCTTATAAAAATAACATCAATACTTTATGTTAAATTGATAGATAATGATACACAAATTTTAATCACATATGTAGATAACATCTTATTGATAGGCCATAGTAAAGAAAAGAATGACAAATTCAAAGACTTGAAGAAAAATCTTGATATGTCAAACATGGGCTTATTGCATTATTAATAAAGTTGCAGATGTCTTTACCAAGGCTTCTTTTTTTGTATATTGTACATATTTTGGAGATTATTTGCTTATTTTGTAAAGGTTTACTTTTTTTTTCTAGGTTAGTTCAAAAAATGGTAAAACAAAATCAAACATTTCTATCCATTATCTTATACTACTCAAAGAGAGCTATCCAAGCATATACAAAACTTCATCATTTAACATCTTTAAACTCATGAAACTTAAAACTCTAAGTCTGGCCAAAAGTCAATAACAACTTAAAAGTCAATCTAAGTCAAAGTGAAAATTAATTGACCAAAAATATTTATCATAAATCCCTCACACTACATATGCATGATTGGAAAGCTAGTAAAAGCTGCAAACTAAGCATTAGCACGAAAGTCCAAAAGATTAAGTTAAATCTTGTTTTCTCACAAATTTTATCACCCCTCTTTCTATGGCTACATAACGAGAAGCTTGGAGGGGATCATGAACATCACATAATATACTTTAGATGCTCTCTTGCTTGGAGTTAAGGTGCAGCAGCAAATAGCTATTCTTGGAGCGTGTGCATGCCCTTTTCTTGCTCACTTGGAGTTGAGTAGCTTTTGCAATTGTGGAAAATCTCTTCACCAACACCCTTGAATGGTTTGGATAGTATGAGATGTGTGAGTTTAGTGTTCTAGATCTTTTATTCTCTCTTGTACTTACATTCAGTTATAGCATTGTAGTTAATTGGAGTCATTATAATTTTTGACATCCCACTCTCTTGTGCATATGTGCTCTCTTGATGTGCATACTTGTATCTATATTGGTTGTGCTAACAATTGGAGAGGGATCATCAAGAATCTACTAAACTCTAGCAAAATCCTTGATAAAAAATAGTGAGTACAACTCTTGTTGTAAGCCAACAAGGAAGCTCCTTTTCTTCCTGTATAGAGAGTGAAAAAATAATATACATGATTGGCTATGAGTGGTCAATCCCAAGGAGACCTCCTTTCATTGTAATCAAGCCCTTAACTCTTTACACTTCTCATCATACTACTAGTTTATGGCATTGTCCTATAATAGAATTTTGGTTATCTATGTGAATATACCTCCCTCATTACATCTCATAAAGTTTTGATTGGAATATGGATGAGATCTACCCGGAGGTCGCTTTTGTTCCTTTATGCATAAGATTCTATAAATCCTATCCATCCAAACAAAGTTCATAATTGTGTGTAGTGGGGGCGAGCAGTCCTTCCATTTTCCTTCCTTGGTGACCTCTATCCGTTTCTCTATCTCAATGACTTTCTTGTGTGTTTGAATTATGACTTCTCGTCTTCAAACATTGATGAGAAGTTTTGTGAGCATTGATGGCTGAATTCCTCCTTTTTCTAGACCTCTCGCCTTCACTTCTCCCACCTCCTATAGGATTGAGGCTACATGAGGACTTTAATTTCAATCCCCGTTTCTTCTTCACCCATTCTTCATGGCATATCCTCCTTACCTTTCATTTGGAGAAATTCACCTTTGCTTCCATTCTCCATGTCCATCTCCTTTTCCATTTCTATAATTCATTTGTTGGTTAGCATCAATGTCACCTTCATGAGGAGGCTGGGTAACGTGTTGGGGGGGGGGGCTTGAGCTTTTCGGGCTCGGGACAGCAATGATAAAAAATAAGGGAGCAGGCTCAAGTAAGAATACCTGTTAGATTATTATTGTGCGAGTGCAAGAAAATGGCAGGTTTGAGATTTTCAAGGGACTGTTATACATCATCTAATATTGTTGTTGTAAAGATTAAAACTAATGAGGTGTGTGAGCTTGCTACGTTCTTGTGCCACAATGCCACTGATCTGGTTTATAAACAGTTACAGGCATTGCAAGTAGTTTAAGCTATCCAAGCTCCAGTAAGTCAAGGACAAATCGGAATGAGAAAAGACCTTGCCTGTGACTAAAACCTTGACATGCATTAATTATGTGAATTCATGAAACAGGACAACCATGTCAGTTTCACTGGCCTCAGTTGCAAACATTTGACACTGGCCTGCAGCAACAACAGAAACGACTTGGAATGGACTTTCCCTTATTTCAGGGGAGGGCCGAAGGTCGGGAGGCGGGAGAGGAAGAGGAAGGGAGGAGGGAGAGGAAGAGGAAGGGAGGATGGGGAAGAAGAAAAAAACAGAAAAGCGGGAGAGAGAGAGAGAGAGAGAGAGAGAGAGAGAGAGAGAGAGAGAGAGAGAGAGAGAGAGAGAGAGAGAGAGAGAGAGAGAGAGAGAGAGGGGTTTATACAAGTAGATTGCTAGTAATCATCTTATGGAAAAAAACACTACATCCAGACTTGCAATCCCCATGAAAGCAAATTATAATTGTCATTAAAGTACACCTCCAGTCTCAGACAGCTCTAAAGTTGAGTCTGTTACAAAATATCTGATTCTGTACAAAGATGTGAGCTGTTACAATTCATCAAAAACATAGTCAGATTCAAAGTTTCCCTTCTCATGTTGTAGGCACGGAGCATCCCAAGGATAAGGAAACTGTAGAACAGCAGCAGCATGTGGTGTATGCCAGTCCTTGTAAACAAACCTATTACAACATCACAGTTTTAGAGAAGCAAAGAAGAGTGGTTCAAGAAATCTCAACACTAATAAGGATCCTGCCTTTACGGTTTAAGTACATTTGGCTTTTTTAGACAATGTTGTCTTGCCCTCCCCCACAAATATACGCTCAAAAAGGAAAAAAAAAATGTTTCTGAAAGTAAACCTTTTAAAATTCCATGTGATTTACTTATAGTTTTTTTCTTATTATTTTTCTTTTTAATGCAGATTCGGCAAGCGCCTATTCCTCCAAGCTTTAACTTTGAAAGAACAATTGTACAGGTGAATGGGCATAATACCCACAGGACCCCCCTATCCCACAAAGCAAGAGTTAGACAAGATTACAACTCGTTTCAACTGGTTTAGACTGACCAAAACCATTACATGTCTAATCCGGGAATTGAACTCTGGAAAGTTGACGTTAACAAACGCGGCCCTAGATTTAGAGTTTCAAATGATGAAAAATTATTTTCTCTCTACAGATAATACATCAAATTACTGTGAATTCACGCAAGACAGCAGCAACAGTCACTTTCCACGTGGCTGTTATTCATTTGCAGCTGCGAAAAAAGAGATGTATCGGACATTCAAAATTTTGTGGCCATCTCCTGCCTTGGAACAAAACCGATGGGGGTGGAACTTGCAATATGAATGACAGCGATAAGAGTTTTTCGAAATCGAACAGCTACAATAAAATACTGCTTCACTTCAGATGCGCCTTTTCCCACCTTATGTGAATTGAAAGGGCAGAGGAAATGATCTCAAACGAAAACAGCACTCTGTACCGCGGTGTGAAAACCACCCTTAATATCTCCATGCCCTCCCTCAAACTCGTATTTCCAAATCGATAAGATCATATTTCACCTCTGAGCCTGTCTTTTGCCTTTTTGGATCTCATGATATTGCTATGTAATTTTGCTGTACCTCTATAATAGGACTAGAGCACAAACTCAATTAGCATCCAAATTTAGAAACGCAGCCATGTATCTCAAATATTCCGTTTTTAAATTACCATCAAAATAATTCCAACTGTATCGATACCACTTCATATGAGTGTTCCAATCCTTCCCTGTTAACTTTTCCTTGTTCCTAATCCCATAGATAATATCTTACTTTACAGCTTGCACAAACCCTATGGCATCATAGGTTGATTACAATTCAAATCTATTTTTCTGCACAAACCCTATGACATCATAGGTTGATTACAATTCAAATCTTAATGAAATATGCTCCAAGAGCTCAGCCACTTGAACAGTTTGCAACAAAATTCAAGTCCACAAATGGATCTCTCTCTCTCTCTCTCTCTCTCTCTCTCTCTCTCTCTCTCTCTCTCTCTCTCTCTCTCTCTCTCTCTCCCCCCCCACCCAGAAGATACCATGGATTTACATCATTTTTACCACTTGCTTAAAAGTGGTCTCTTTGTTATAGTGATATTGACTTGGTGAAGCCTATCTAGACAAGATTTGCATACATGTGCATAGTCATAGAGAGATTAGCAAGAGTGAGGCAAGCATTGATGCAAATAGTTGTATCACCTGATTGGATAGCTTGGGATGGACATACTCGTCCAAAGGCAGAGCTTGTATGACGGACAAGTTTGGATGAGAGTTTCTGGAGGGATGTGAAGGGGATTAGTGCAGGCTTTACAGCCCTTATATTCACTCATATGCATAGCAGGTAGAGAGGGCTGCAAGCTTGGACTTGTATACGAGTTCATGGACCGTGTCGGAGAGTCTATTCAAATATGTCCTTATTTGACATTGGAGAGGTAAGTTAAAACTTGGTAACTATATTTATTTTTTAATGTGTGGCATGTGCATTGTGTATGTCACTATGTGCATTGTGTACGTCCATAGTTGGTTCTCGTACCAGTACGAGTAGATTCGTACGTACCTCTCGTACCGTACGTACTAGTACGTATTCGTACCAATTGGTACCAAAAAATTAAATGTGTTTTATTTTCCATTTTGACTTGAATTTATGAAGAAAATAAATTGGTTTTGCAGTTAGGCTAGTTAGAGAACAATTATCTTCATGCATAGATACAATATTATGCATATTCATGGCAAAAAGTACCCTTCATATATGAACACTCCCATGTACATGAAAAGATGAAAAAAAAAATTCGTACTAATATCGTAAGGATTCGTACCTCATGATTAGTATGTACCTTGCATGGTACTATTACGTACCGTACCTGTCGTACGGATCGTACCTGAGCAACTATGTGTACGTCACATGTCACATGACGTGTATGAGTCATGAAATATCATGTTACATGTATCATATATGTCACATGTGTATGTCACATAATACATATGTGCATTGTGTATGAGTCATGACATATGTATTATGTGCATTGTGTATGACTGTTTACATATGTGCATTCTGCATTCACATTGCGTATGACATATGTGCATTGTGCATTCACATTGTGTATGTCACATGTGTGTGTGGCATGTCTATGTGGCATGCCACATGTGCATTCAAGTTTTCAACATTCTTATTGTTTTGCTTCTAACTTGATTTGTTTTCTATCCATAGGATAGAGGAAATAAAAGGAATATGGAGGAAGAGGTGGGATTGGTTCCATCACCCTATACATGGAATGGTCAATCTACTACACCCTTTATGGAGATCTACAGAACACTCATTGGATATGGAGCTTGCGAAAGCTTCGAATGATTATGTAGATCGATTGTATGGAGCCTCTGAGGAAGGACTTTTTGGTAGAGACATTGCATGCTTGAGAAGCATGCAATTGATGCCTGTGACATGTTGGGAGAGATATGGTGTTGGTACACCTGAGCTAGTAAGTCATCACTTCACACTCTATTACTCACTATTAACTAATAACACATTCCTCTTGAGCCTTTATGTTTTAATGAACTCTTTAATTAATTAAAGATTTCTCTTTTCTCTTTTTATTATGCAAAGATACTTAGCTATTCACATACTTCCACACGACTGTAGTTCCAGTCCCTGTGAAAGGAATTGGAGTACATGGGCCCTCTTCCACACAACGAAGAGGAATAGGCTATCTACACTGCATTTGAAGCGCCTTGTATATTGCCACTACAACTTGTGTTTACTGAAGTGTGGTGACCACTCAACGGAGATGCGGCAAGTCAACGTCGATGACCTTGACATTGAGAGGATCCATGATATGCCTACCATTCTGACACAAGACCTTGATCTATATGACATGCTTTATCAGGAGCTCACCGTGTCGCAGCATATACGAGGGCATCTCAGACTCGTGCTAGTCATAGTGCCACTAGGCCCATCTACTAGTCGGATGGAGGCATCTACTAGTCCGAGTCCCGACATCACCTAATGATGATGATGATGATGATGATGATTATGATGATGATGATGATGATGATGACGACGACGATTATGATGATGATGATGATGACCCAGAGGATTTTGAGGGTTGATGGTTGATCATGATTTATGATTTACTTGATATTGATCGTATTATTGACAGTTTATTGTTTGACTATTTAGTGGTATGATGTATCATTTATGATAGTGTCACAGTTTTGAGTTGACTCTTTGCCATATTTTATATATGATTTGGGACTGATTGACTTGTCATAATTCTTTGTATTTGTCATGCTTTGAATCTTAAATCTTGATGGAGTTTAGACATTGATGATTGTTCATGACCTAAATCTAAAGTTTAATTGAGTGAATGTGGCATGTGCAATGTGAATTTAAATGTTAGATTATTTTTAGACTAAATCTTCATGACTAGTTAGTAGTAAGTTGTAACTACATAGTACATACTACATAGTCCATAGGGCAAAGTACAATCAATAATATATATATACATACATACATACATACATACATACATATATATATATATATATATATATATATATATATATATATATATATATATATATATATATATATATATATATATATATATATATATATATATATACATACATACATATATATATATATATATATATATATATATATATATATATTTATATATATATATATATATATATATATATATATATATGTATGTATGTATGTATGTATGTATGTATGTATGTATGTATGTATGTATGTATGTATGTATGTATGTATGTATGTATGTATGTATGTATGTATGTATGTATGTATGTATGTATGTATGTATGTATGTATGTATGTATGTATGTATGTATGTATATATATATGTATGTATGTATATATATATATATATATATATATATATATATATATATATATATATATATATATATATATATTACGTATGTATATTGATATATGTATCTAGATCATCATATATTAACTATAAGTAGCCTAGGTGCCAAAATTTGAAAAAAAAAATGCAAAACAAAAAAAGAAATGTTTGCAGCCTTTTCGCAACGTCTAGGACAAAACGTTGCTATGTTTCTAACATGTTAGGAACATGTTGCCTTGGACGTTGCGAAAAAGTTGCTAACAACCTTGTTGTAGAGGCCTTGTTCCATGCAGTATGTTTGATCCATAGACTCTAAGATATGGATAGCAACTGCATTGCATACAAGTCCTTTCACGCTTCATAAGATCTTGCCCTAGCAAGGGATACCTCATGTTGGTATGCCCAGCCTAGAAATTGGTTGGCCAGCTATGGATTTGACACGGATTTGACACGGGCCCACTTCCACCCCTACAATATGATACACATGCTCCCATATATTCACTCTCTTTGCATGAGAGAAATAGGATCATGTGACAGGTGCTATGGCATTAGATACGGAAGAGGTAGATCCTACCACGTGTCATGGACAAAGGAAACCATCCTGAATCTCAGATTCCATGTCCATCCTATATCTCATGATTGGTTCAGAATTTGGGAAAACTAATGCTTCCATTGCGTTCGGAACGTGCCAAAACCCTAAGATCGACCATCTTCTTGCTTGATTCTGACATCCAATGACCATGCTTCGAATTGATGACATTATCAATTCGTAACTACCCTAGAACCGCCCTCGGAAAACCTATATAAGGAGGGGTTGGCCACATTCATAAACAGTCTTGCCAATACGAGTCTTGGGAGCTCAAGGAGTCGTGACCGCCAAGTAAGTACTTTCCAAGTTCCAGTTCCAGTTCCAGTTCCTGTCTTGTTTCTTGTTCTAATCCCATCTAGTCTAGTTCTTGGACATCTTGTCTTGTCCTCTTGTAATCTCGTAGTATGAGATCTTGTCAAGTTCTTTCTTGTATTCAGTTCATCTCCCAGAAGGGAGTTCTTGTAATCCAGACATCTTGTCTTATACTTACGATCCCGGGTTGTGGGATCTCCTACATCATCTCTAGTCAAGTTTTCCATACCTAATGGTCCAGAGTTGTGGGACGTCTTGTATCAAATCCGTCTTCTTGTATTATTTTCCCTACGTGGGTGTTCTTGTAATCATAAGTGTATTTCTGAAATCTTGTCTAGTGAAGTCAAAGAGCACAATCTAGTGCTCCCCTGACATTTTGGAAAGACTCTATTCTATCCAAGACCAGGCATCATGGAGAACGCTTATGAACAGATCGTAGCATCACTTCAGAGTCTCCAACAACAAGTCGAAGACCTAAGTCATCGACAGACACAAGTCGAGATGGGACATCCAGTGCATGTAGGTGCACTCCTCCAAGAATTACAAGAACGAATCGGGAGTCTTCAAGCAAATCACGGGAGTATTCAAGTGAATCAACGGCCTAGTATATCATTTATGAAGGAACCCAAGATTTGCATACCAGAAAAGTTCGATGGGGATCGCACAAAGTTACGTGGATTTCTCCAGCAAGTTAAATTGTACATCCGTATGCAACCTGATAGATACCCTGACGAGGCATCCAAGGTCGAGTTTATTGGAACCTTGCTCTGTGGCCAAGCATTATCATGGTTTGCCCCAATCTTGGAGAAGAACATGGCAGTACTTCAGGACTATGAGGGGTTTCTTCGAGAACTATCCCCCACATTTGGACATGCAGATACAAGTCGAGTAGTAGAAACAAAACTTCGGAAGTTACGTCAAGGTAACCGCCCTGCCTCTACCTACGCATCTCAATTTAGGCAGTTGATATGTGATCTCACTTGGCATGAAGATTATTTCATAAGCCAATTTAGACGGGGTCTAAGAGATGATGTGAAGGACCTTTTGCTCACGATGCTAGAGGCTAAAACATTGAATGAATATATCATGCAAGCTATTCAATGTGATAACCGACTTTTTGAAAGGAAGCAAGAAAAACAAGTAGAAGGAAGACCTCGCCAGTGGAAACCTTTCCAACCGACTACTAAAGATGAGTCCATGCCTGAACCTATGCAAATAGATGTAACTAGGTTTTAGCCTCTAACACTAGGAGAGAAACAAAGAAGGAGAGTTAATAAGTTATGTCTCTACTGTGGAAACCCTGGACATATTGCAATTAATAGTCCAAACAAGAGAACGAACTCCAGAGTCGCAGCCACCCTTGTAGAGCAGGGAAACGAGGAAGTCCAGTTGTAAAAGAGACCCTCGCGCCGGACCATGATATAAAAAAGGGTCTCATAATTCCAGCTACACCCATAGAAACATGTCTTGCACCTGTCAAGTTAATCATGCCCATTCCCTTACAGCCCTAGTAGATTCAGGAGCCTCCTCATGTTTCATCGATGAAGGATTGGTTAAGAAACATGGAATTCCTATACTTCGGAAGAACAAACCAGTAGTAGTTGAAGTAGTAGATGGACGACCTCTAGCATCTCGGAATATAACCATGGAAACCACACCATTAAGAGTACACCTTGGTGACCATGAATCCCACATATTTTCAATGTAATATCGAGCCCAAGTACATCTAGTTATCATTGGAATGCCCTGGTTAAAGAAGCATAATCCAGACATTAATTGGGAAAAGAATAAAATCACCGGTCGAGATATCCAGATGAACCCAACATATGTCGGAGCCAAAGCCTTCATACATGTAGTAAGATATGATCTATGCCATACCAGCTCAAGAATCCTAGAAAGATGATCCAGTACAACTACCCAATCAGTACAAAGGCTTTGAAGATGTTTTTGAAAAGAAGAATGCAGATATCCTCTCAGAGCAAAGACCTTATGATTGCCCCATAGATCTTCAAGAGGGAGCACAACCATCCTTTGGACCAATCTAGAGACTATCCCCAGTGGAACTTACAAAACTACGCAAGAACATTGATGAGAATCTAGCAAAGGGGTTTATCAAATACTCAAAGTCTCCAGCAGGAGCTCCTATTCTATTTGTAAAGAAGAAGGATGGGACTTTTCCGGATGTGTGTAGACTATCGTGGATTGAACAAAGTCACTATAAAAAACAGATACCCTCTACCACTCATATCAGAGCTCTTGGAACGCCTTGGAAAAGCAAAATTCTTCACGAAAATTGATCTTCGAGGAGCTTATAACCTTGTTAGGATCAGAGAAGGAGATGAATGGAAGACAGCATTTCGAACAAGGTATGGGCATTTTGAATATGTAGTTATGCCATTCGGTCTTACAAATGCTCCAACTTTCTTCCAACATATGATGAATGATATCTTTCGAGAATATTTAGATGATTTTGTTGTAATATACCTTGATGATATCTTGATATTCTCCAAAAATTTAGAGGATCATGAATGTCATGCAAAGATAGTCCTAGTGAAACTAGGAGAAAAAGGATTATATGCGAAATCGGAGAAGTGCTCTTTCCATAAGACAGAAGTGGAATTTTTAGGGTACATTGTATCAGATAAAGGAATTTTTATGGATCCTAATAAGATTCAGACAATCCTTGATTGGCAACCACCTTCATGTGTTCGAGATGTATAATGTTTTCTAGGGTTTGCCAACTTCTATAGGATATTCATCAAAGATTACTCCAAGATAGTGACACCTCTTACCAAGCTTACAGGGAACTCCAAATTCTCATGGACCGAAGAAGCAAAAAAAGCATTTCAGACCTTGAAATCAGCATTCACTACTACTCCAATTCTAGTTTATCCTGATTCTAGTAAGCCCTTCTTCCTAGAGACAGATGCATCAGACTTTGCCCTAGGGGCCATTCTCTCACAATATAGAGATGATGTACACCTACATCCAGTTTCAAGGAAATTTTCTCCTCCAAAAATTTATTATGAAATTCATGATAAAGAACTTCTTGCCATAGTGGACGCGTTTGATACTTGGCATCACCATCTAGAAAGAGAAGCTCATAAAGTTATCGTGTATACAGATCACAAGAATCTAGAGTATTTTATGACCACCCACATCCTCAACAAAAGGCAATCTCGATGGAGTAACTTTTTATCCAGGTTCGACTTTGTCATCACATATCGTCGAGGACGGCAACAGTGTCAGTCACATGCCTTGTCAAGAAGATCTTACCTTGCACCAAAGAAGGGTGAAGAGGCCTTTGATCAACAGGAGAGCATATTACTCAAGCCTGAGCATCTCCAATTAGCAGCTATCTCTTCAAGCCATCATGAAGATTCAACCTTGAATCATTTGATCCGTGAGACTCTACCACGAGATGAATTGTTTTGTAACGTTAAGCAAAAAATTTAAGAAGGAAGAATGCAAGAAGTAGATGAATTCCAAGAAAAGGATGGGTTACTATTCTATAAGAACCTATTGTATGTCTCTCCAGGAACTCCCAGGATCCAAGTACTTCAACAACGTCATGACAACCTTGCAACAGGACATTTTGGAGTGAACAAAACAATAGAACTTATATCAAGGGATTTTTGGTGGCCTCAAATATGGAAGGAAGTCAAAGAATATATCCGAACCTGTGACACTTGCAATAGATCTAAAGTACCACGACATAAACCTCATGGCCTCTTGCAGCCTTTACCTATTCCAGAAAGGCCATGGGCTTCATTATCTATGGACTTCATCACAGACCTCCCAAAGTCAGACAAGTATGATGCCATTCTTGTTATAGTGGATAGATTTACAAAGATGGCACACTTCATTCCAACTACCAAGGCAATCACAGGGGCAACCACTACTAGGCTTTTCCTCAGATACATCTTTAGGCTTCATGGATTGCCTGATGATATTGTCAGTGATCGAGGCCCACAGTTCATATCCAGCTTTTGGAATAGTCTTTGCAAGCTCCTTGGTGTTCAAGTTAAACTATCTACAGCCAATCATCCACAGACTCATGGACAAACAGAACGGGTGAATCAAGTCCTAGAACAATATCTTCGTTGCACCATCAACTATCATCAGAATGATTGGTTTGAGCTGTTACCCTTTGCAGAGTTTGCCTATAACAATAGTGTTCATACATCTACCAAGCAGACTCCCTTCTTTGCAAATTATGGACAACATCCAAGGATGGACATATAACTCGCAAATCGTGTGAAGAACCCAGCTGCCAGAGACAAGGCTCAATACCTCATGGAAATTCACAAAGAACTCAAGGAAGAGATCCATAAAGCTCAAGAACATTATAAGTACTATGCAGATCAACATCGTGTTCAAAATCCATCGTATCAAATTGGGGATAAAGTATGGTTACTCAGAAACAATTTACAAACTTCAAGGCCCTGTGCAAAGTTAGATCATCAAAGATTTGGTCCATTCACCATCTTGGCCAAGATCAATCCAGTCACCTTCAAGCTCCAGCTACCAAGCACCATGAGAATACATCTAGTTTTCCATGTATCCATGTTGGAACCATATCAGATTTCGCCATTGAGGGGGGAGAGACCTAGTCGTTCACCACCTATCGAGATTGATGATCATGAAGAATTTGAAGTCAAGCATGTTCTAGATTCCAGAATATCCCGAGGAAGATTGGAATACCTTATTCATTGGAAAGGGTATGACATCGCTGATCGTACTTGGGAATCTGCAGAAAACCTTCAGAGAGCACCAATCAAGGTTTGAGAATTCCATAAGAGAAATCCAATGAAGCCGAGACCAGAGAACATGACCGCTCCTCGTGGAACTCGTCGCTTGAGGAGGAGGCAATGTCATGGACAAAGGAAACCATCATGAATCTCAGTTTCCATGTTAATCCTATATCTCATGATTGGTTCAGAATTTGGGAAAACTAATGCTTCCATTGCGTCCGGAACGTGCCAAAACCCTAAGATTGACTATCTTCTTGCTTGATTCTGACATCCAGAGACCATGCTCCAAATTGATGACATCATCGATGACATCATCAATTTGTAACCGCCCTTGAAAAACCTATATAAGGAGGGGTTGGCCACATTCATAATCAGTCTTGCCAATACCAGTCTTAGGAGCTCGAGGAGTCGTGACCGCCAAGTACTTTCCAAGTAGTTCCAGTTCCTGTCTTGTTTCTTGTTCTAGTCCCGTCTAGTCTAGTTCTTGGACATCCTGTCTTGTCCTCTTGTAATCTCGTAGTACGAGATCTTGTCAAGTTCTTTCTTGTATTCAGTTCATCTCCCGGAAGGGAGTTCTTGTAATCCAGTCATCTTGTCTCATACTTACGATCCCAGGTTGTGGGATCTCCTATATCATCTTTAGTCCAGTTTTCCATACCTATTGGTCCCGGGTTGTGGGACGTCTTGTATCAAATCCGTCTTCTTGTATTATTTTTCCTAAATGGGTGTTCTTGTAATCATACGTGTATTTCCAAAATCTTGTCTAGTGAAGTCAGAGAGCACAATCTAGTGCTCCCCTATAACTTGGGGAGACACTACTAGCGAAGAAGCTCCACTATCGTAAGCTTTTTACGACCAAGGGTTCATTGACATGTCGCATTACATGCAGATTTATATGCCACATCATATATTAGTGGCTATTGGGCAGCTTAGGGTATCATTGCACTGACTAGAGACTCAGAGAGATCGAGTTAGCAAGATACCCAAGGAGGATCACATATGCCCGATTTGCCAAATAGAGGTGAAGAACGAGGAGCACTTTGTTATAGGATGCCTTGCATATGCTTAGCTTAGGGTACAGTTTCAGATAGCAAGATCATTACAGCAGTGTATCAGGACACTGGATCAGTGTCTTCTTGGATGGTTCCTCATCGCTGCATCCCAAAGACACGAGACTCGGATACAACCTACACAGGCAATGGGTGATGGCATACAACAGAGGATCACTCATATCTTTCAAAGGATTGAACCACGGCCGATCCCCAATGGCCAAGTGCTCACTCTAGAGGAGGCACAGACTCAAAGAGCTACGAGACATTCGTGTGACCCTGGATATAGGAGACCCAAGCTATACCAACATGAGCTATTGAGGATCCGATTACTTCATGTGCAATAGATGGAGTAGAGACAACTATCCACGCCCTGACATGTCATTCCGACACCCATGTATCACATCCTCCATCCACTCCCCCCATACTATATTCATAGGTCTATTCATCTTGGTTGCTTCTATTGAGGGCCACACACATGGTATCATTGTAGCCCTCTCGTGTACTACGTGGTCATTCTCTGAGGTGCTAGAACCACATCACTTTCTACACACTGTTAGGTTTTCATTTCAGTTAACTTTAGATGTTTCTACTCTATTTTGTCTATGGATACTTGGTGTATCACCGATGTAAACGGGTTTTTCTCATAGTCCTCTCTCTCTCTCTCTTTCTCTCTCTCTCTCTCTCTCTCTCTCTCTCTCTCTCTCTCTCTCTCTCTCTCTCTCTCTCTCTCTCTCTCTCTCTCTCTCTCTCTCTCTCTCTCTCTCTCTATCTATCTATCTATCTATCTATCTATATATCTATCTATCTATCTATCTTCCTAATCTAGCTACTTAATCTAGCTACCTAACCTAGCTAGCTATCTACCCTCCCTCCCTCCCCCCCCCCCCTTCTCTCTCTCTCTCTCTCTCTCTCTCTCTCTCTCTCTCTCTCTCTCTCTCTCTCTCTCTCTCTCTCTCTCTCTCTCTCTCTCTCTCTCTCTCTCTCTCTCTCTCTCTCTCTCTCTCTCCTCTCTCTCTCTCTCTCTCTCTCTCTCTCTCTCTCTCTCTCTCTCTCTCTCTCTCTCTCTCTCTCTCTCTCTCTCTCTCTCTCTCTCTCTCATGGTTACTACATTTGTACATGGCTTTTGTCTCATAGGCCAAGTTTGGCCTCCAAAAGACGTTAATATGACTTTCTTTCTTTCTTTCTCTCTCTCTCTCTCTCTCTCTCTCTCTCTCTCTCTCTCTCTCTCTCTCTCTCTCTCTCTCTCTCTCTCTCTCTCTCTAGTTTCCCACACCGCACACATATACACCCTCCATGCACAGGTTCCATGCCTCAGAACCGCTTGTATGATGCAGATTGCCGCGAGCTACGGAAGCACCTACGCATTTTAGAGCATAGAGGGGATATTACACACACAGGCACAACGTAGCATGCAGAGCCTTACTCGCCGCAAACGGCGAGATTGGGAGGAGAGACAATACTGGGAAATTTATCATTTACTCATGAGTCGAGACAGTGAAGTGGCATGGCGACATTTGAGAGAGAGAGAGAGAGAGAGAAAGTTTTACGTCTATTAGGAGGCCGAACTCGGCCTATGAGACAAATCGATGTACATGGGTGTATCTTCTGTCAATCAGAAAAGATAAAAGTGCTGAAAAGAAACTGGTTAAGATGATATAGATCTCCGTAGTATGCATGTGGGGATACCCATGAAAATGGCGGGGGGGGGGGGGGGTGTATATGGAGTGCGATATCTATGATAGTCTATATGCAAAAGGGTAGTACAATAACCATGAGAATGCATATGAAACGACTAACTAGCTCCATCCTGTGCTAGTGGGTGGGTGTAAGATGTGATACATAGGTGGAGGTGGAGTCAGGGCCACCCTGATGGCTGCAACGGGATCGGCCATCATCTGGGATCGTCTCTCCTCCATGGCGCGATGGTCACAAGCCTGGATCTCTGCACTCTGGTGTCGGTGAAGTCTCGGGGCCCGATATCCTATAGCACGGGGTCGTCTCCTAGCTCGAGAAATCTGAGCCTGCTGAAGAGTCACCCCCCTCGGTGTGTGGGTTGAGGGGGGAAGGGCTGCAGCACGTCGTGGAATAAAGAAGTCAGTGAGCTGACTCTGTCTCCCTCCTGTATGGAGTGCTACAGTAGGCTGGAGTAGGGAATCTCTGTGACTCTGTATCTCTAGTAAGAATCGCCCGAGCTGTCTATGGTCTCTAGAGTCCATGATCTCTCGGAGGGTGGGCTGCCCTGCAAACAGAGTCTCGTATCTGCCTCTGATGCCATCATATGCACTACATCTGCATACAAAGTGCTCCTCATCCTCCATCTCTACTCTGCATACTCTGCATATCCGCTCCTCTCTGGGAATGTCTGCGGCTCTGCCCGTCTCAATCTCGAGTCGGTGTGATGAGACCCTGAGCTGGCCAATCGCTACCCTCGAGCTATGAGGCATGTGAGTATCCATGTAGCGTGGTCGCTGGATGAAACCGTCTGCTAGTATGTCTAAGAACTGGTCTCGATAGTGCGATAGTCTCGATCCCATGTGTGGTGTGTGCCATGTCTGACTAATGTAGAGGAGACAGCGGACACCCATCCGAGACCCGAGCACTTGGCATAGCTATGCATAGAGCCTATACGAGATCCCATACCAGCCCCCCATTCCCAGACCACAGAGCTCACATCCTACTACATTTGACTTCTTCACACCCACTATGGTGGGATGAGCTATTGCCCGGCTACAGCATGGCAGGGCCCATGACCTTTTCGATTTACACGCTGAGCACCTCATCTACGGAGGCACGACCCTTGCACCACTCGTCGCCCACCTCTTCCACCGTGCACTAGTTGAAGGGTTCCTTGACTCATGGACGGAGCACACCATAGTGCCCATTCATTAAGTCTGGAGATACTATGGATCCAGCTACATACCGGACAATCAAAAATGCTCCGGCTTGTGATTGGCATCTTGGTCAATCTCATTTAATAGCCCTTGGATATGTCCTAACTCTAATGACCCGTCAAGAATTTGGATGATTCGTTGCATCTTGCTGCGAGCAAAAGCCTCATCTCACTCCGTACCTCATTTTTTGCAATCTCAAATCTAGGGTTCACCTCCTCACAGAGAGAGAGAGAGAGGGATATCCTGCTGGCCTTTTTCTAGCTCTTCTTGAGACACAAAGGTACGGACTCTCGTGACACACAATGTCATATTACACAGACATTGTCACACACACGCGCACACTCTCAAAATCATGATTCATCTCAAACTTCACTATTCAGTCATGCCTCATTGCTGAGTCACACTCACTCATTTATGAATTTATGCATCATGAATCATGATTGATGCATCATAATTTATGCATTAAGGATTAATGGTTGTGCATTATGCTGGCATCTGCATGCATTATATGCAAGATGCATCATTCATGATTCATGAATCATGTGTAATGCACATTGCATAATAATGTTGCATGCAACATCATTAATTAATGATCATGCATGCACACTGCAACATCCTTGCATCATGCATCATGCATCGTGATTTGTGTACAATGTGACATCTGCATTGTGCATCTTGCAATATGATTCATAATTCATTATACATATTAGAGTCACACACGTCACAGTCTAGACTCTACTCCTTCACACACGTGACACATGTCACATAGTCATACTCACATGACATGGTGACACACATGCACATACACATGTGACATACTCAGTCATGACTTACTGTCTCACACACACATGTCAATAGTCATGAGTCATAGACACACATTATTGATTATTAATCTTGATTTTTGTTATGTCACTAATGTTTAAAATTTAATGTATTCAATATTGTGAAAAATGTAACTTATTAAGTATTAAGTTATGATGGTGAGCACTCAATAATGAATTCAAAAGTATAGATTATGGAAGTTATAGGCTTAAGGCTGCTACCTATACATATACTATATACTAGTAAATATTATGTTTATGATGGATTATGCAATGCACCTTATGCACCTTTCTTGAAAAGAAGGTAAGGTTCTTCCACCTTAACCACACGTAATGAACCCTAAAAGAACCTTATGCACCTTACCCCCGACCGCAAGGTTCGGTCCTTGCACCTAAAACGCATCGAACACACCTGACCATCTTGTTTGACATTGATTGTATATTGTATTTTTCATGCTTTGAATCTTGATGGATCGTGATTTTAAATTTTTGAGTCATTGATGATTATGCAATATGCAATGTGGATTGTGATTCGTGATGACCGATTCTTGAATCATGATGAGTGATTGTGCAATGTGCACACCGCATTCAACATTGATGATTGGGGACTCAAAAATTGTATGTAGTATATACTTATTACTTTAGTCTAGACTCTTAGATAGTGTAGTTTATTATTATTTTATCACTTCTCAAGGTCCAAGGATGATTCATCATGAAGTTTGAACTTTGAACTTTGAAGTGACTCATGAGTTGTGACAATGTTGATAATTGAATGAAGTGTGCATTGTCAATTATGCACATTAATGTTAAATGATTAAATTTATTAAGTTTGAACTTTGACAATTGATTGTTTGTGCAATGTGAATTTAGAATGACAAGTTTGAAGTGACAAGTCACAAATGAAACATGTTGAATGTCCAATGAAGTTTGAACTTTGAAATTTGAATGTAACATGAGTACATTGTATGTACTATGTACTATGTAGTCGACTGCTACTAACATCAATGATCATGTACTATGTAGTGACTAATGATCATGCATGTACTATTTAGTGACTAATGTCCATAGTTGGTTTGGAACTCGTTCCAAACAACTTTTATGGTTCCGCACCAACGTTCCAAACAACGTATGGAACCTCGACTTAAAAGAACAATAGCCCATGGTTTTTTCGATAGGAACTTTCCTTAGGAGTCGGTGAGAGCTCTCTCATAGACGCACTCCAAAGTCCATTAGTACATACACACTCATATATACACATATACATTCGCGACTCATTGCATTTCTAAATGCATCTATGATGTCACCCAAAACCTATGGTGCTATGCATAATGCTCCACATTTACTAAGTACTATTATGTCACATAAAATCAAAACTTAGAACATACATGCATGCATACATTCATACATACACACATACACATATATAGTGCATGCATGCATGACACAATGCACATTGAATGTATACACTTTACATGCATGTATGCACATAAATAAATAAATAAATAAGTATATATATATATATATATATATATATACATATATATATATATATATATACATATATATATATATATATGTGTATATATATATATAATTAATTAATAAGGTAACGTTCCATACCGTTCCATATCCTAACGTTTGATACGGCACCACGTTCCATACACGTACCGTACATGCCGTACCAAACATTTCGTACCACCTTGCTAATGACTAATCATATATGTAATATGTATAATCATTAATATATATGTATGTAGTACGCAGTATGTACTTACGAGTCACATCATACATGTCAAATGTGTATGTGCTTATGATTGATAACATAATATATATATACATACATACATACATACATACATACATACATACATACATACATACATACATACATACATACATACATACATACATATATATGTGTGTGTACATTGATAAATTTATGTAAATCATGATTCATCATATATTAGCTATAAGTAGCCTAAGGTGCCAAAATAAAAGAAAAAAAGCAAAAAAAAGAAACACGTTAGCAACGTTTTCACAATGTCTAAGGAAATTGTTGATATGTTGCTAACACGTTAGCAACACATTGCCTTCGAAATTGCAAAACATTGCTAACAACCTTGGACTATTATGATTGGCCCCATATTGGCCGAACTATATGGAGTGATAATTGAGGAGGAGTTGCGCAATGAGCACGAAGGTTTTCGAGCTCTAGAACAAGCTTGCTTTCGACGTGCCTTTTCCACCATTGACCATGACTTCACTCTAAGATTTATGATTGATCAGGCACGGATGAGGAAGGGGAGGTTATACTCCTTCTTTGTTGACTTCTGCAAAGCATTCAATAGAGTACCAAAAAGCAACTTTTCAAACGGCTACTTGATCTTGGGATTACAGATTACCTACTTTGGAGGACATATGCTTTATACAAGCAGGTATCTGGCAGGGTCACATGTCCAAGCGCACTTTCCAATCCCCTTGTTAGCACTATAGGTGTGAAACAAGGGTGTCCATTATCCCCTACTTTATTTGGGATATACAGTGATGAGATTGTAGACATTATCCAACAATGTGGTGGTACACAAGTGGAGTTGGGGGAACCAATGTACACACCTTGTTATATATTGATGACATTGTCTTGATTTTAGATTCAGCTCAAGGGTTATAGAACCATTCACATGCATTGGATAGTTTCTAATCATAGAGAGGCCTTTTGGTGAACCTTGAGGAGAGAAATAGGATCATACAACAAGAGTTTTGGCACAGATATATACAAAGGACATGGATCCTACCTATGGAGACACTACCAACGAAAAAGCTCCATTATTGTGAGCTATTTCTACATATTTCAAATCAAGGGTTCATTGAGATGCCTGAGTACATGCTATATGCCACATCACATAGGAGTTGCTATTAGGAAGCTTAGAGTATCATCACACCAACTAGAGATTGAGAGAGGGCTGGCTAGCAGGATATCTAGGGAGAATCGCATATGCTTGGTCTGCCAGGCAGAGTGGAGAGCGAGGAGCATTTTGTTATACGATGCCCTCCATATGTTTGAGCTTAGGGTGGAGTCCTAG
>CM035444.1:26913630-26918630 GCA_020310875.1 Ceratopteris richardii
GTTCTGTGTATACTCTGTTTTCCTTCTTTATATCTTGTGGTGTCGAGGCCTATTATTCTGTGTGGGATTGTGACTCAAGATTAGGAGACTTGTTAGAGGTGGCATCAGAGCAAAGTTGGATTCCGGGACAAGATGCAGGCTTTGAAGAAGAAGATAGAAGAACAAGAGGAGCTTATCCATAGATTGAATGTAGAATTATATAAAAAAAGATCCAACAAACAAAAAGAGGGTACTCCAAATGCTTTCATGGACCTCAATGATGAAGGTGGTAATGGTACGGGCACATCGAACGCACGTAGAGCTAGACGGCAACGTGAACCCGAAGAGGACAATGATGGAGGTGAATCTGCACTTAAGCAAGTGTTTACAAGAGCAAAATTAAATGAATTTGATGGTGAGAAGAAAACTGGAGAGGATCTTGAAGCATGGATTGAGGAATTTGAAGATTTCTTTGACCTACGCGTATTTAGTGAGGAATCAAAAGTAAAGGTGGCAATTTTGCATCTGCGAGGAGTCGCAAAACTGTGGTGGAAATCATACATACAGACAAGAACACGTGAAGGTCTGATCCTCTGGAAAGAGTTTCGAGAGCAAGCAGAGAATCGTTATTGTTCTCCACATTATCGGATGGAAAAGAAAATGGAATTCTACTCTTTCAAGCAGTATGAGGATGATAGATATAACTTGTCTGTTGAAGAATATAAGGAGAAATTTTTGTGTTTACATAAGTATGCACTAGAAGTTTCTGAAGATGCCCTGAAAAGCAAGTTTATTGAGGGTTTGCGGGAAGAGCTTCGCTATCAAGTAAAGGGATCCAGATGTGTAGATTTTCTTGATGTGGTTGCAAAAGCAGAGAACTTTGAGAAGATGGAGAAGTTTACCACGAAAAAGGCATCCAAATCAAGGTTTATCTCAACAAGACATCGACCCCCAAGACCTATTTCAATAAATCAGAATGGACAGAGATCGACTAACTCTATTAACGGTCAAGGAGGAAAAACTAAGCCGAAGCAAACGGATACACTTAGGAAGCAAGAAGTTGTGCACTGGCAACGTGATTCTGATTTCTTGGAGCGGGCTAAAAGACTGGGCTTTGTTTTCGATGTGGAGAACAAGGACATCGCACTTTTGAATGTCCAAACAAAGCCATCAACCGTTCTATGCAAGCGAAGATAGCTCATCTACAAGAAGAAAACATGACCATTGAGGAAGCGGATGATCAAGGTAAGTGTTCTAGCCCTAGACTTCAATGCATGAAAACTTCTTCTCATTCAAGGGCATCGGTGATTAGGATTATGGGGGACATATCCTCACGTAAGGTTACTTTCTTGATTGATTCGGGTAATACAAATTGTTTCCTTTCACTTAAGATGGCAGAAGCTTTAGGGTTGCATATTGAGATGCAGACTAAAAGACTTGTACAGATGGCTAATGGTAGGATACACTATACTCGAGGCTGTATTGAGAATCTTGATTTTATGTTAGGAGAACATAAGTTTTTGGGTACCTTCCATGTAATTGAAATGAGAGAATGTGATGTAATCATCGAAATGGACTGGTTAGTTCATAACAGTGTCGTGATCGATTGTGAAAGCGGAATCCTTACTTTGAAAATAGAAGGGAAGGAACATCGTCTTGCAGGCAAGTGTAATTCAAGTTTTCCTCCTATTTCTGCAGTAAAGTTGATTAGGGATGTTCGACAGGGTTTTGAGACATATTTGGTTTATGTGCATGACCTTCAGGAGAAGAAGAAAGAAGAGGAAATACCTGAATATGTTAGAAAACTTTTAGATGAGTACGCAGATGTATTTTCTGATGATCTACCAGGCATGCCTCCTCCTAGGAAAATTGACCATGCTATAGACCTTTATCCAGGAAGTGAGCCTTATTCTAGAGCACCTTATAGGTTCAATATTGATGAATTGAAAGAATTGAAGCTCCAACTGGATGATCTATTGAAGAAGGAGTTGATAAGACCTAGTGTTTCACCTTGGGGAGCACCTGTTTTGTTTCAGAAACAGAAAGATGGTTCATACAGACTTTGTATTGACGGTAGGGGATTGAACAAGAAAACCATTAAGAACAAGTATCCACTGCCACACATAGATGAACTGCTGAGTCAATTGAGTGGTGCCACAGTATTCACTAAAATTGACTTAAGATCGGGATATCATCAAATTAGAGTAAAGTCTGAGGACATACCCAAAACCGCTTTTAGAACACGATATGGTCATTATGAGTTCACAGTTTTGCCTTTTGGATTGACAAATGCTCCTGCAACATTTATGTGTTTGATGAATAATGTGTTTCATGAATATCTCGATGAATTTATATTAGTTTTTCTTGACGATATTTTTGCGTATTCTAAGGATGATGATGAACATGCATTGCATCTCAGGAAGACTTTACAAAAACTAAGAGAGCATAAACTATATGGTAAGATGAGTAAATGTTTTTTTGCAAAAGGGGAAGTGACTTATTTGGGGAGAGTTGTTTCTAAGGAAGAGATTCATATGGATCCTGAGAAAGTTAAAAGCATAGTTGACTAGCCTACACCCAAATGTGTGAGGGATGTGAGAAGCTTCCTAGGTTTGGCACAATATGAGAGGGCACACATTAGGGAGTTTTCTCGAATTGCGAATCCTCTTACAGAATTGACAAAGAAAAATAGAGAGTTCACATGGAATGATGAGTGTCAAAAGGCGTTTGACGAATTAAAACAGAAAGTTATAGAAAATTGTGTGCTAAAGATACCCGAGTTAGGGAAGCCTTTTATTGTTGCATGTGATGCTAGTGGAAGCCAAATCGGATGGGTACTTTCACAAGAAGGGAGGGTAGTGGCTTATGAGTCAAGGAAATTAAGGAAACATGAATTAAATTATACAACACATGACTTAGAAATGCTTGCAGTTGTTCATGCACTTAAACATTGGAGACACTTATTGCTTGGAATAAAGTTTGAATTAAGAACAGATCATCAGAGTCTTAAATACATATTTAGTCAACCTTTACTTAACAATAGACAAAAATTATGGATCCAATTGCTAAGTGAATATGATTTTGATATTAAATACTTAGCAAGAAAAGAAAACAAAGTGGCCGATGCTTTGAGTCGTAAACCCTTATGCAGTTCAATTTCTATTTTATCCTCTGATTTTGATAGTGGAAAAGAATTAAAAGAAGATTTATTTTATGCAGCAATCTTTAAATTTTTGGGTATGAATCCAGGTTCTATGTTTCAGGGAAAATTTCATTTGAAAAATAATGATTTGTATTGTAATTCTCGTTTATGTATTTCTTCAGAATCTGTTTTGAAAGAAAAGATCCTGCATGACTGTCATGATGCGCCTTTCTCTGCACACCCTGGTTTTTCTCGAACTTATGCAAAAGTGAAAGCTTCATATTACTGGCCACGTATGAAATATGATATTAAGAGGTATGTGGAAGAATGTCTGAAATGTCAACAGGTTAAGGCCGAATTTAAAAGGAGTCCTGGCATGTTACAACCATTAGATGTGCCTGATCAAAAATGGGAATCCATCTCTATGGATTTCATAACAAAGTTGCCTGTGACCAGAATTGGGCATGATACCATCTTTGTTGTCGTTGACCGTCTTACAAAGATGGCACATTTTCTTCCCATGAGGAAAACTGATACAGCTTTGCATGTTGCTAAACTTTTCATAAAAGAAATTTTTAGGTTACATGGTATACCCAAAAGTATAATCTCTGATAGGGATGCAAGGTTCACATCTAATTTTTGGAAAGCAACATTTCAAACCATAGGAACAGAATTGCGCATGAGTACTGCATTTCATCCTCAAACGGATGGTGAGACAGAGAGGGTTAACAGGGTGCTTGAGGATATGTTACGCATGTATGTGAATGATAAGCAAAACAATTGGACTGAATATTTGCCTTTGGTTGAATATGCATATAATAGTGCATGGCATTCCTCTATTAAGATGACACCTTTTGAAGCAATGTATGGTTATAATTGCTTGTTGCCGCATTCACTTTTTAATTCACAGAATCAGGTTGAAAAATATCCAAACAGATGCTTGAAAACATGGATTTGGAGCTAAATAAGGTAAGGAAAAACATGAAAGATGCACAGAAACGTCATAAATTATATCATGATCTCAAAAAGAGACCCTTGGAATTTAGAACAAATGATCTGGTTTTTTTGAAAGTGAGTCCTTTTAAATCAAATCTGGTTTTAGGCAAAGATCGTCGATTGTCTCCTCGTTATGCGAGTCCTTTCAAAATCTTAAAGAAAGTTGGTTCTGTTGCATATTTACTTGACCTACCTAACACTTTGAAAATTCATCCAGTCTTCCATGTTGGATTACTTAAAAAGTATGTTCCTAATGCTGATCATGTTTTGCAGGACAAATCTAAGTTGAAGGAAGATGCCACTTTTGAGCTTGAACCGGAAGTTATATTGGATAGGAGAATTAGACATCTTAGGAATCGTGAAATAGTGGAAATTTTAGTAAAGTGGTTTGCATATCCTATTGAAGATTCAACTTGGGTTGGTTTAGATGAGTTTATGAAACATTATCCTTCTTTCCAACTTTGAGGACAGAGTTCTTAAAAGAGGGGGAGAATTGTAAGATGCCACATTGATTTTCCACCCGGAAAAAAAAAAAAAAAAGATGTGTAGGTAATAATGAAATTTTATGTTTAGGATATTCTGATCATGTCTGCAAAATTTTGTAGCAATAAGTTTTTACATTCTCTCTCTAGAAAGTTGTCGCATGAAATTTGTATGTTAATTTCGAGCATGAAGATGAAGGAATCTGAAAAAGTGTTGTATGAGAGAAAGGTAGAGTGCTCTTAGTAGAAAAACTTTACCTGATTGCATTTTTTTGTAGTTCCTATGTTTTATGTCTCATTTGGTTCCATGAAGATAGGTTAATGAAGAGATTTTTCATGTTTTTTCATCTCTCTCTAGAATTTTCGATTTTGCAAGGCCCAAAAGTGATATCTAGAAGCAG
>CM035444.1:26923630-26961130 GCA_020310875.1 Ceratopteris richardii
AAGCTTCTCCTTCTCCTCTATTACTGAGAAGCATCTTCTCCTCTATTACTCAGAAGAAGCTTCTAGCATTATTACTAAGAAGCACCTTCTAGCACTATTACTAAGATGCAGCTTTGTTACCGACAAGGAGCTTCTTCTTTATTACCGACAAGCACATGCTACTTGTTTACCGACAAGAAGCTTGAGAAGAAGCTTCTTCTCTATTACTGAGAAGCAGCTTCTAGCTTTTGCTCTATTAGCGAGAAGCACCTTCTCATCTATCATCGAGAAGCACCTTCTCCTTCTCCTCTAATTACTGAGAAGCATCTTCTCCTCTATTATGGAGAAGGAGCTTCTAGCACTATTACTAAGAAGCACCTTCTAGCACTATTACTAAGATGCAACTTCTTCTCTATTACCGACGGGTGGCATAGGCCCCATTGAAGATGGGCGACGTTGGCTTTGAAACCTACGGGAAGCATCGGCTCTGAAACCGACAAGCGGTGTCGGCTCTAGAACCAACGGACAGCATCGGCTCTGGAACAGACGGACGGCGTCGGCTCTGGAACCGACGTGCACCATCTATTACCGACGGGCGGCGTCGGCTCTGTTACCGACGGGCGATGTCTGCTTTGTTATCGACAAGAAGCATCTACTTTGTTACGGACAAGCTGCGTCTACTTTGCTCCTCGACTGCATTGCTACCGACGAGCAGCATTTGCTTTGCTACCGACGAGTAGCATTTGCTTTGCTACCGACGAACAACGTCTTATTTGCTACCGACAAGCAAGGTCTGCTTTGCTACCGACGAGGAGCGTCTCCTTTGCTATCGAGGAGCAACATCTCCTTTGCTACCGACGAGCAGCGTCTGCTTTGCTAGCGACGAGTAGTGTCTTCTTTGCTACCGACGAGTAGTGTCTGCTTTGCTACCGACGAGTAGCGTCTTGCTTTGCTACCGACAAGCAGCGTCTTGCTTTGCTACCGACGAGCAGCGTCTGCTTTGCTACCGACGAGCAGCGTCTGCTTTGCTACCGACGAGCAACGTCTGCTTTGCTACCGACGAGCAACGTCTGCTTTGCTACCGACGAGCAACGTCTGCTTTGCTACCGACGAGCAACGTCTACTTTGCTACCGACGAGCAACGTCTGCTTTGCTACCGACAAGCAACTTCTGCTTTGTTACCGACAAGCAACTTCTGCATTGTTACCGACAAGTAGCATCTGCAATATTATCGACAAGCAATTGTTACTGACAAGCACCTTATGCTTTGTTACGGACAAGCAACTTCTTCATTGTTACCGAAAGGTAGCATCTGCAATATTATCGACAAGCAATTGTTACTGACAAGCACCTTATGCTTTGTTACCGACAAGCACTTTTTGCTTTGTTACCGACTCGTAGCTTGTGCTTTGTTACCGACTCGCAGCTTGTGCTTTGTTACCAACTCGCAGCATGTGCTTTGTTACTGCTAGCGGCTTGTGCTTTGTTATCGACAAGCATTTTTTGCTTTGTTACCGACAAGAAGCTTCTCCTTTGTTATCGACAAGCATCTTCTCCATTGTTACCGATAGGAAGTTTCTCCTTTGTTATTGATGGGAAACTTCTCCTTTGTTACCGACATGCAGCTTCTCATTTATTACCGGCAGGAAGCTTCTCCTTTGTTACCAATAGAAAGCTTCTCCTTTGTTACCGACAAGAAGCTTCTTCTTTGTTACCGACAGGAAGCTTCTCCTTTGTTACCGACAGGAAGCTTCTCCTTTGTTACCGACAGGAAGCTTCTACTTTGTTACCGATAGGAAGCTTTTCTACTTTGTTACCGTCTGGAAGCTTCCACTTTGTTACCGACAAAAAGCTTCTGCTATGTTACCGACAGGCAACTTCAGCATTGTTACTGACACGCGACTTCTGCTATGTTACCGACACGGAGCTTCTCTGTTGCCGACACGTAACTTCTGCTCTGTTGTCGAGAGGTAGCTTCTTCTCTTTTGCCGATAGGAAGCTTTTGCTCTGTTGCCGACAAGAAGCTTCTGCGTTGTTGCCGATAGGAAGCTTCTCCTCTGTTACCGACAGGAAGCTCCTCTATTGCCAACAGGAAGCTCTTTTGTTGTCGAAATGAAGCTTCTACTTTGTTGCCGACACGAAGCTTCTGCCTTGTTGCTGACACACAACTTCGCTTACCGACACAAAGCTTCTTCTTTGTTACTGACACGAAGCTTGTGCTCTGTTACCAACATGCAGCTTTTGCTCTATTATTGACCGGAGGCTTGTGCTCTATTATTGAGAAGGAGCTTCTTCCCTATTATTGAGGAGAAGCTTCTTCCCTATTACTGAGAAGAAGCTTCTAGCTTCTAATACTGAGAAGCAGCTTCTTGCTTTGTTAGAGTAAAGAAGCTTCTATTTTGTTACCAAAAAGAAGCTTCTTCTCTCTTGCAGACATGCAGCTTCTCCTCTGTTGCCGACATGCAGCTTCTGCTTTGTTACCGACACAAAGCTTCTTCTTTGTTATCGACAGGCAACTTCTGCTCTGTTAGCGAAAAGAAGCTTCTATGTTGTTACCGACATGCAGCTTCTGCTTTGTTAGCGAACAGAAGCTTCTATTTTGTTTCCGAAAAGAAGCTTCTACTTTGTTACCGACATGCAGCTTCTCTGATGCTGACACGCAGCTTCTGCTTTGTTACCGACACAAAGCTTCTTCTTTCTTACCGACACACAGCTTCTTTGCCAACATGCAGCTTGTGCTCTATTACCAACATGGAGCTTCTTCTCTATTATTGAGAAGAAGCTTCTGCTCTATTATTGAGAAGAAGCTTCTGCCCTATTACTGAGGAGAAGCTTCTTCCCTATTACTGAGAAGAAGCTTCTAGCTTCTATTATTGAGAAGAAGCTTCTAGCTTTGTTACCGAAAAGAAGCTTCTGCTTTGTTATCGAAAAGAAGTTATCGAAAAGAAGCTTATGCTTTGTTATCGAAAAGAAGCTTCTCTTATGTTACCGAAAAGAAGCTTTTGTTTCGTTACCAAAAAGAAGCTTTTGCTTTGTTTTTGAAAACAAGCTTCTGTTTTGTTACCGAAAAGGAGCTTCTGCTTTGTTACTGAATACGAGCTTCTATTTTGTTACCAATAAGCAGCTTCTGCTTTGTTACCGAGCTTTTGTTACCGAAATGAATCTTCTACTTTGTTATCGAAATGCAACTTCTTCTTTGTTACCGAAAAACAGCTTCTTCTTCTTTGTTACCAAAAAGAAGCTTCTCCTTTGTTACCGAAAAGAAGCTTCTGGTTTGTTACCGAAAAGCAACTTCTTCTTTGTTACCAAAAAGAAGCTTTTGCTTTGTTACTGAAAAGCAACTTCAGTTTATGCTATGTTACCGAAAAGCAACTTCAGCTCTGTTATCGAAAAGCAACTTCAGCTCTGTTACCGAAAAGCAACTTCGGCTCTGTTATCGAAAAGCAACTTCAGCTCTGTTACCGCAAAGCAACTTCAGCTCTATTATCGAAAAGAAGCTTCTGCTTTAGTACCAAAAAGAAGCTTCAGCTTTATTACCGAAAAGAAGCTTCCTCTTTATTACCAAAAAGAAGCTTCTTCTTTATTATCGAAAAGAAGCTTCTTCTTTATTACCGAAAAGCCACTTCTACTTTATTACCGAAAAGCGAAAAGTGCTTCTTCTTTATTATCGAAAAGCGCTTCTGCTTTATTACTGAAAAGAAGCTTCTTCTTTATTCTCGAAAAGAAGCTTTTGTTGTATTCCCGAAAAGAAGCTTCTTCTTTATTGCCGATAAGACTCTTCTGCTTTTACAGAAAAGAAGCTTCTTCTTTATTACGGAAAAGGAGCTTCTTCTTTATTACCGAAAGGAAGCTTCTTCTTTATTACGGAAAAGAAGCTTATGTTTTATTACCAAAAAGCAACTTCAGCTTTACTGCCGAAAAGCAGCTTCAACTTTATATTACTGAAAAGCAGCTTCGGCGTTATTACCGAAAAGCGGCTTCGGCTTTATTACCGAAAAGAGGCTTCGGCTTTATTATCAAAAAGCGGCTTCTTCTTTATTACCGAAAAGTGGCTTCTCCTTTATTACCGAAAAGCGGCTTTTGCTTTATTACCGAAAAGCGGCTTTCGCTTTATTACTAAAAAGAAGCTTTTACTTTATACTGAAAAGAAGCTTTTGCAAGTAGTGTTTGCTTTATTACTAAAAAGAAGCCTTTACTTTATTACTGAAAAAAGCCTTTGCTTTATTATTGAAAAAAGCCTTTGCTTTATTACTGAAAGCAGCCTTTGCTTTATTATTAAAAAGCCCCCTTTGCTTTATTATTGAAAAGCCACCTTTACTTTATTAAGGAAAAGAAGCTTTTGCTTTATTAGCGAAAAAAAGCCGCTTTTGCTTTATTAAGGAAAAGAAGTTTTTACTTTATACTGAAAAGAAGAAGCTAGTAAAGCAGAAGCCTTTGCTTTATTACTGAAAACAGCTCCTTTGCTTTATTATTGAAAAGCCCCCTTTGCTTTATTATTGGAAAGTCGCCTTTGCTTTATCATTGAAACGCAACCTTTGCTTTATTAGTGGAACGCAGCTTTTCCTTTATTAGTGGAACGCAGCTTCTACTTTATTAGTGGAATTCTTCTTTACTAGTGGAAGGCAGCTTCTTCTTTACTAGTGGAATGCAGCTTCTGCTTTACTAGTGGTACGCAGCTTCTGCTTTACTAGTGGAATGAAGCTTCTCCTTTACTAGTAGAACATAGCTTCTGCTTTATTAGTGGAACGCAACTTCTGCGTTACTAGTGAAGAGCAGCTTTTACTTTACTAGTGGAAGGCAAGTAAAGTAGAAGGCAGCTTCTGCTTTACTGCTTTGCAAGCAGTGTTTCCTTTATTACTGAAAAGAAGCCTTTGTTTTATTACTAAAAAGCATCCTTTGCTTTATTACTAAAAATCAATCTTTGCTTTATTACTAGAAAAAGGCTTTATTACTAAAAAAAAACTTTGTTTTATTACTGAAAACAACGCCTTTGCTTTATTATTGAAAAGCCCCCTTTGCTTTATTATACGCCGCCTCTCCTTTATTAGTGAAGCGCCGCTTCTGCTTTACTAGTGGAGCGCAGCTTCTGCTTTACTAGTGCGGCAAAGCTTCTTCTTTACTAGTGAAGCACAGCTTCTTCTTTACTAGTGCAGCGCAGAACGCCTTTGCTTTATTATTGAAAAGCCACCTTTGCTTTATTATTCGAAAGCCACCTCTCCTTTATCATTGAAACGCCGCCTCTCCTTTATTAGTGGAGCGCCACTCCTGCTTTACTAGTGCGATGCAGCTTCTGCTTTACTAGTGAGGGGCGGCTTCTGCTTTACTAGTGAGCGGGGGCTTCTGCTTTACTAGTGGAGCGCGGATTCGCTCCTGCTTTACTAGTGGAGCGCGGCTTCGCTTCTGCTTTACTAGTGGAGTGCGGCTTTGCTTTATTATTAGTGAAGAGCAGCTTTTGCTTTATTAGTGAAAAGCAACTTTTGCTTTATTAGTAAAAAGCATCTTTTGCTTTATTAATGAAAAGCAATTGTTTCTTTATTACTTTTGCTCTATTATAGAAAAGAAGCATTTGCTTTATTACTGAAAAACAGCTTTTGCTTTATTATTGAAAAGCTTCTTTTGCATTATTACTGAGAAGAAGCTTTTTCTTTATTAGTGAAAAGAAGCTTTTGCTTTATTAGTGAAAAGAAGCTTTTGCTTTATTAGTGAAAAGAAGCTTTTGCTTTATTAGTGAAAAGAAGCTTTTCTTTATTAATGAAACGCATCTTTTGCATTATTAGTGAAAAACACCTTTTGCTTTATTAGTGAAGTGAAAAGCAACTATTGCTTTATTAGTGAAAAGCAATTTTTGCTTTGTTTTTATCTTGTTTACCAAGGCAAACATAGCCTATATAAACAATACACATTGAACACTAATATTGGAGCCCTCTTTGTTCCTAGCTTGAAGGAGGTGGTCCTTTAAACTTGAAGAGGTGGAAAGAAGCTTTTCTTTATTAATGAAACGCATCTTTTGCATTATTAGTGAAAAACACCTTTTGCTTTATTAGTGAAGTGAAAAGGAACTTTTGCTTTATTAGTGAAAAGCAAATTTTTGCTTTGTTTTTATCTTGTTTACCAAGGCAAACATAGCCTATATAAACAATACACATTGAGCACTAATATTGTAGCCCTCTTCGTTCCTAGCTTGAAGGAGGTGGTCCTTTAAACTTGAAGAGGTGGAGTTGTGTTTCTTCATCATTCACAAGGTTTGGAGTAGCTTGCAACTTATCTATTGAAAAGAGATCATCTTTAGTCTTGAAGGTTTTAGGAGTTATTGGTCAACTTGTATTCATCATCTTGTATTTCAAGTGCATCTTATGTGTTATCTTGTTACTTCAATTGTAATCCATGGAATGTAAAGATTATATTCGACGCATAGCTCCTTACATCTCTCTCATGTGAATTCTTCTCATCATGTTGTCTCTATTTTCTCTTTGTCTCTATATTGATTGTGGGCCTAAAAACAAACACTTCGGACTATCAATTTTAGTCCATCAATTTTGGACCACCAATTTTGAATAACCAAAACTTGGTCAACTAATTTTGGACTACTTCTGGCAAAATTGGTCCACTATTTTTGGACTACTTTTGGCAAACTTGGTCCACTAATTTTGGACTACCGTTAGCAAACTTGATCCACTGATTTTGGACAACTTTTGGCAAACTTGATCGACTGAAAAACTTGGCTGACTGGCGAACTAAACAAGGTGCTCTTGTACAATAGACTTATGGTCAACCAAATACCCAACAAAGTGTGGCTTTACCTTCCACTCTCTCTCCCATCTTCCAACTTTGGCTCAACTAGATAAAATATAATTAATGGGTGGATCATTGACACTCACTATTGATACCGTCATATCTCAAAAGACCACCTTGGTTCATATCATGTTCATATGATGTTTCAATTAAGCTCTCATTTTCCTCTCCATAGCTCATGCACCCCTTAAGCCTCTCATGATCAAGAATGCAATCATACAACTGCCTTTCTTCCAAGAGGCGGAGTTAACCCTCCTTAAGCCTCTCGTGATCAAGAATGCAATCATACAAATGCCTTTCTTCCAAGAGCCAGTGTTAACCCTCATACCCCAAACTTCCTATAACACCCTTGCATGGACCAATAGAGACTTTGGTAAGGATCACTCAAGTCACAGAGGAAAGGAGAAGGACATTCATTTCAACCATCTCAGATAAGCTATAGATTCCATTATTTTTCAGCTCATGTTCAGTGAGACAGAATTTTGTATTTTCATAATTGTTTCTAATGGTTTCTTCGTGCAAGTTTTTGACATCTTGATGATCGATTGTACTCTCTCCCCCTAGACTATTCACTTTGTTGAGGCCAATGTAAACCCTCTTTGCAATCTCTCTAAGTTCTCTTACTCCAACCAAGTCCTAAGAAGTTTTTATAATGGTTGTATTTTACTCGTAAGTTTAGGAGAAGTGCAGCCAACCGCGACCCAAAAAAACACACACACATGCATCTTGAGGCTTCCTATGCATGCTCCTCCTAGAGGTTAGCGGTAAGCATCCCAAAAAAAAAAAGGGCATATCCAAGTCTCCTCTGCGCGCTCCTCTCCAAGCACCAATTGGCCGCACAAAAATATTAAACAAATAAATAAAAATAATGTGCATGGTCTGGCTGCAAAAAATAATAATAATAATCATAAATAAAAAAGTTGAAGCCTCTTTTGCACCATCCTCACCTCTCCAAGGCTTCTTCTCCTCTCCATAGGCTCGAAGTCCAAAGGCTTTCGTGAAAGCTTCCTCCAAAACTTACAACTTACCTTGGAATGCTCATCTCGCCTTTCACCTCTTCCCTCGCATGTTTCTTCGAAAGTCCCGTCAACCCTTTTCACAACTAGGAGCATCTTTGAGACAACACTAGAAGAGCCTTGATCAGAAAAGAAGATATTGATACTAGTCGTAGATTGGATCATTGATTATGACAATCAGCCGTTTCCAGACTTGGGGTGGTGAGGAGATGCGCCTGATGCTCGGTTGACATGGAACAGTGGTAACAGAATAGAGGACATTTAGAGGATAAATAAAGAAGTGTGTTTCTCTCGCAAGCTCAATCAAAAGTGGTGTATCTCTTGGACATGGATTACGTGGGGTTACTCAAGTTCAAAGAATTCTCGCATTCACTCACGGAAAGAAAGCGGTCCTCATGTGGCAAACCCTCCATCAGATATATGACCAATGCCAAAGCCAATAAAATTTGTAACTCCCCTCTATGGTACTTCATGGAGACATTGGTCATCTCTTTTTCTCATGTCCAAAAAGTGCCAAAGTAAAGGTGTTCAAAGTATCCTTTGGCTTGATCAATTGATGAATTGGAAGCAAGCTCTCCTTGGAGAGGTGTCTGGCTGCTAAGCAAGACTCTTGAAGGTGATAAGAAGTGAGGTCCTCTCAAAATTTTGGAAAGAAAGATGTGTGTTAAACTTTGGGGATGCTCCAAAAGAAACCTCTATTGAAAACTACGATGTGTGTTAAACTTTGGAGGTTCTCCAAAGAATAGCCTATTGAAAATTAACTAGATAATTTTGGTAGAAGAATTAGAGAACATATCCCCGTGTACACACCTGGAGATCTTTGTTATTCAATCCAATAAACTTAAAAATAGACGACTCTCACATGAAGGGGATGAAAGGCTCCCGAGCCTCCTTTGTCTCCCTATAACTCTCTTGTACACCTTTGAAACTGTTTGTGGAAAAAAATAATCTAATGATAATAATCATCATCATCGTGTCCAGGCCATCGTACTTCTAGTCCCAAAAAAGGCTGTTGATTTCTGCCTAATCTATGGTGAAAACAGCTCATGACTTACCCCTATAAATTTCCCGAAAGTTCCCAGATGGCATGTTATATACGATGTATATAGTGTTCTAATCTATCGAACAAATCGAATGCAAAGCCACTGAAATTTCTTTTATCTACAAGTTGAGTCAATGCAGCTTCAGCACATCAAAATGATCACAGAATTTAATGGGGAAAAGGATATGCCATCAGCGCACTTTTCTTACAAGTCTTTACCCATCAAACATTGTCAAATTTACTATGTGCCCAGTGGAATATGGCTGGAGGCGTTGATCACAAATAAGCCGGTGATGATGTGTAAAATAGAAACAAGAACTCACCTGAATGGGAGCATTCAAGCGGTGGCCGTGCCCTAGCATCGTCGGCAGAGAAGACAATAAGGAGAGCCCATAACAACAGAACTCTCATTCTTAGCAAGAGGCAGAAGCTACGTAGACTCAACCAACCATGCAGAGAGCTCCAGAAATCTTCTCACTGAAAAGAGTTGAAGTGAAGAAAAAATTGTAAATTTAATAGGTGGAGCGAAAAGTTGACACTCAAAATGCGCTGGAATCAAGTAATCCCGGATTAGAGCATCAATATTGTTCGACCATACTCACAGCACTCGGGGTCAGTACAAGGTTCAAGGGTGCGTGCGTGCGCACGCGCGCTCGTGTGTGTGTGTGAGAGAGAGAGAGAAAGAGAGAGAGAAAGAATTAAGAGTAGGATTTAATCTCAAGGCACATGTGGTATCTAGTCCTCATTTGCATATATCGCATAACTCCCAAAGAAGATAATACTCCTGAGTCCTAGCAAACGGAAAAAACATCAAGTGGTGTTTCATTGGACCAAAAGCGATCTTTCCTTTCTCTTACTTTACCACATTTTATTTTTCCTCCTATTGTTATTCTTTTATTAGCATGAATCCGTCCTCGATAATAGGTTCTTCCTTATGATTGGTGGATTTAAAATCGTATTTATAGTTCTCATATACTATTAAAACCCCACGAAATATCAAGTTTAGCATGTGAATCATGAAAGATGGATGTCATCGAATTCAAAGTAAGTATGAAACCAATAAAAAGGAAAGATGTGAACATATTATAGTCCTTTAAGTTGCCTTCTTATGATGGATGACATTACAAATGCACTCCTAGTGATTAAACATGCATTAAACATGCAACATGCACTAAGGAGTAATGTTTAACATCTTCAAGAAGGATTGCCATAGTTTTATCTAGCTTGAGTGGTTTTTACGTATTTCTCTTCACATCTATTTCAAGAATGTTACAAAGAAGTGCAACATTGAGTTTAATAACTTTGTTTATCAATATGTATGTATGCACACATTTGTGTGTAAATCTATATGAGTACATGTATGTATGTGCACATATGCACATGGTTGCATGCATGCACATGGGTGCACATGTATGTCTGTTTATGTGCATGTGGGCACAATTGCATACATATATGTCTGCATGTATGTGAGTATGTGTAAGTGTACATGAGTGGTGTGAGTGTATGTATGTATGTGTATACATGCACATGTGAATATGTGTGTCCACATGTTTGTATATGTGTCCACATGTGTCTATGTGTCTCCACCTATGTTTATGTGTGTCTACATGTGCACATGTATATGTGTGAATGTGTGTCCATCTGTGCATGTATCCATGTGTGTCTCCATGCATGTGTATGTGCACATGTGTGTGTGTGCATTTTTTTTGTTTGTGTGCGAGTGTCTGCATGTTTATACATGTGTGTGTATGCATTGTGCATGTGTGATTGTATGTGTATGTATGTATGTGCACGTGGATGTGTATAATGTGCCTATGAATATGTGAATATCCATATGTCTACATGTATGCATATAAATATGTATGTGTATGCATATACCTATGTGTATACCTATGCATACACTTATGTGCATGTGAATGTGTATGTGTGTGTGTGAATGTGTAAGTGTGTGTGTGTTTATGTATATTTATATATGTATGCAATTGTATGTGTATGTATATGTATATGTGTATGTATATGTATATGTGTATGTATATGTATATGTATATGTATATGTATATGTATATGTATATGTGTATGTATATGTATATGTGTATGTATATGTATATGTGTATGTATATGTATATGTATATGTATATGTATATGTATATGTATATGTATATGTGTATGTATATGTGTATGTATATGTATATGTGTATGTATATGTATATGTATATGTATATGTGTATGTATATGTATATGTGTATGTATATGTATATGTGTATGTATATGTGTATGTATATGTATATGTGTATGTATATGTATATGTGTATGTATATGTGTATGTATATGTATATGTATATGTATATGTATATGTATATGTATATGTATATGTGTATGTGTATGTGTACATATATGTGTATATGCATTTGTATGTGTATGTAAGATTCAACTAAAAATGAGTTGAATAATCTAAGGAAGACCTCAGGGAGTAGCATCAACAACTTCATTCTCAAACTCAAGGAGCTTTTGGATGCATTGGGATCTATTAGCAACCACATAGATGGTGATGATCTAGTGGTTTATACCCTCAATGGTTTGAGGGATGATGAGAAGTGGAAACCATTCACCACTTCAGTTTATGTAATCTTCACATAGAGGAAGAGGAAGGACAAGAGGAAGAGGGGGAAGACATCAACAATCAAGAAACCAAGATAGTGAAGGGTGCTACATATGTGGACAACATGGACATTATGCAAGGGATTGTTACCATGGGATAAACCAAATATGAGTTGCAACAAAAATTTCTTCTCTAATCTAGATGTGCTAGGTGGTAAAGGGTATGTGGAAATAGGGGTTGATACAGCTCACTCACATAAATGATGTGGTTCTAGATGACAAACAGCAAGGAAGGTGTCTCAAAGATGTGCTTCATGTACCTACAATCACCAAGAACTCGATATCCATGGGACAAATGGTGGATAGAGGTTACCAAGGGAGATTCAACAAAGGAGGATGCTTTGTGGAGAACCCCAAACAAGGCTACAATCTAGTTGCAAGAGGAAAGAAGCAAGGAATATAGTTTACATTAGAGGTAAACCCAAATCCTTCACATCATGTATACTTTACTTTTGGCAATAAGTTGATTGCAAAGTTGGACTTGTGGCACAAAAGAATTGGCTACATCAATATGCAAAGAATGAAGGAGATTCAAAAAAGAGGCTAGTATAAGTTTTACCAAGGTTTCAAATTCAACTAATGAAGAACTTATGTGAAGCTTGTAAGATGGGTAAGCAGTCAAGACTTCCCTTCAAGAAGAGTGGATACATCAGTCAACATCCACTTGAATTGGTTCACACATATGTACGGGGACCAATCAAGGAGCCATCCCTAGGAGGGAATAGGTACTTTGTGACTTTTATAAATGATTCTGCTCTCATGGTTTGAATCTATTTTGTAAAGCAAAAATCATATGTGTTTCAATGCTTTAAATTGATCAAAGCTATGATTGAGAAGGAAACATGTAGCCACATAAAGAAGTTAAGGTCTGTGTTGGAGTTAGACATTTGTAGAAGCACGCGAATAGCACAAGGAAGAAGAAGAAGCTTTGAGTTCAACACACAATACTGAATGTATTACCACTAGAATGTACAAAGATAAGTAGCCCATTAGGGCAATAGGCATATATACAAGCCGGGGAAAAAAAACATCCTAAAGAGGGAAAAAAGTGCCCCGGCAGTCCTAGAGTGTTCACAGACATCACTACCTAAATATATCAACAAGTCCCCCCTTGGGGGTGATGCGGTGAACAAGTAGCTGGCACTCAGGCATAAGGAAGTGCAAAGCTATGTGGAAATCACTCCACAAAAGGAAGTAAGACCAAAGCTTTGCGGAAATCTTCAAACTTCTCCCTAGGCAGAGCCTTCGTGAAAAGGTATGCAATGTTCTCCTGCGTGGGCACATATGCCAAGCTGATCTCCCCAGTAGAGAACCTCTCCCTAACATAATGATAATGCACCTCAATGTGCTTAGTGCAAGCATGGATCACAGGCTTCCTCGCAACTGCCAATGCGCTCTGACTCTCACTGAAGATGGTGGTGGCAGAAGACTAGCCAACACCCAAATCAGCCATAAGGTGTCTGAGCCACACACACTCAACAGTCACTATGAAAGCTGCCTTATACTCAGCCTCACAACTGGAAGTGGCCACAGTAGGCTGCTTCTTAATCAACCGAGATATACATGAGCTACCAAGCATGAAGCAAAAGCCACTAGTGGACACACGAGTGTCATAGTGCAGTGAGCAGCATGTCATGAACATATACAACAATGATCAGAAGCACATCATTAGCATGCTTAACAATATAAGGTGCTCTCAATTGGACTTTTCTCAAAACCATGTGCAATCAGATAGGCATGTATCTTTTCATATCAAGCATGTGGTGCTTGCTTTAAACCATATAATGCCTTCTTCAACCTACAAACCTCGTTTTCATGCCCTTTCTACACAAAGCCACGAGGCTAAAAAACATACACTTCTTCATGCAAGTCACCATTCAGAAATGTAGTTTTAATGTCCAACTGATGTACATTCCAACCATGATGGGCTACAAGTGCACAGATGCTATGAATAGTAGTCATATGGCATGTAGTGCAAAGGTCTCATCAAAATCAATGCCTCTTTCCTGTGCATAACCCTTTGCAACAAGCCTAGCCTTATACTTGTTAATTGTTCCATTAGGCTTATGCTTCAGCTTGTAAACCCACTTAGTGCCAATGGCCTTCTTGTCAAGAGGCAAGTCACATCAAGTCCAAGTACCATTCTTCATTATAACATCATATTCAAATTGCATAGCAGCCATCCAATGTTCAAAATTTTTGCTTCATCAAATGAAACAAGCTCATGCTCATCATAGAGACTAGAGGCACCCATAGCATAGCAATCTGATGCAAGCACTATGAGAGCCTAAACGAGTACAATATGATAGAGGTGCATCTAATTTGCTGTCACGTAAAGTCTACACCAGTCATTTTGGCATAGTTTTTGCCTGCTCAATATTAGCTCTCTCGTCAACAAGTGCATCATGTAAATCTGCATCAGAAATGGAATGATCTGCATCATCACATGAAACCTGCAAAGGTTAAGAAGTTGCCTCATTAGGACAAGCACTAGGTTGTCCACCTATAAAAAGAGGCAACAAAGTATCATACATGTCTTTGCAGCTAACAGATGTCTCCTTAGTACATGAAAGTAGCAACTGAATAGCATCTTCCACAAAAACAACATCACGGCTAACCAACCTGCGTTTCGTCTATGGATGATACAGACGATAACCTTTAATTTTAGAACTGTGCCCAACAAAAATACATTTTATTGTTTTATCATCCAATTTTCTACGATGTTGTTTAGGCACTAATGCATATGCCAAACAACCAAAAACACACAAATCAGCAATAGATGGCTTGCAACCATGCCAAGCCTCATATGGAGTGATAGACTTGCAGCACTTTAATGGGACACCTGTTAAGTACATATGATGCACACATAACAACCTCAAGCCAGAAACTATGTGGTAAGGCCTGACTCTTGACCATACACCTCGCCATCTCCATGAGTGTGACCTTTTCTTCTATTTAGTAACTCCATTTTGTTGAGGTGTATACGACACTGCACACTATCCCACCTTAAGCTAAATGCATTAAAGTCAAAAGACATATATTCCCCCCCCCCAATCAGAATGGAGGGTGCCCATTTTAAATGCTGATAGATTTTTAGCCAAAACCAAAAATTGTTTGAAGCACATAAACACTTTGGACTTTGCTTTCAATGGATATACCCATGCATGCCTGGAGAAGTCATCAATGAAAGTCACGAAGTAAAGATAATTTCCAAAAGAGGGTGTCTACATAGGACCATAGACATCACTATGAACAAGCTATAATTTCTAAGTAGCTCAAATTGAACCATCTTTTGGAAATGAGGAATTCAACATTTTGCCCAGCGTTCACAGACATGTTTTGCGGGTGCCTCAAGTTTGGGCAAAGAGGACACCATTTCAAATTTCTACAGGCATAACAAACTAACAAAATTCAAATGACCAAAGCATGCATGCCAAAGCTTTGCATCTGATATAGCCTGAGAATCATGTACTACACATGTTGAATCATTCACAGATCTTTCATAGTCTAGGAGCTTATACAACCTAGAACATAAAATGCCAGAAGTAATAATGACATCACCATTTGACAGATCATGAATTGTACATCTTTATCAACAAATTTCACAACCAAGCCAATCTTACCTAAAGATGAAACTGATAACAGATTCTTCTTGATCCCTGTCACAAATAAAGCATCTAACAATGTAAAAGAACTACCATCAATAGTAGTCAGAATGATCTTACCAACTCCCATAATAGGATAAGAGGAGTTGTTGGTGCATGTAACAATATTCCCTATAGGGCCAGGCTCGAGTGAAGAGAAGAAACTTCACTACGAGGTAATATGTTTGGTCACCCCACTATCAGAGTACCAAACATTTGAGTCTATTGCAGACATGCACTGCTCATGAGAAGATGGTCAAAACTGCAAATAGTAGTAAACATCCATTCTTCATCCTGCACAAGATTAGCAGACTCTGTTTTTTATGTAGAGGCCTCTGTAATAACCATCCCGGCCTCTTTCATCTTTGCTTCTTTAGCAGCTAGTTTTGGACAGCCCTTAATGACATGATCATTTGCTTTACATTATTTGCAAAATAGTTTCTGCTTTTTTGATTTCTTCTCATCTTTGTCTTCCTTCTTCGATTGTGCAAAATTAGCAAATTTTTGCTTACTAGTAGAAGAGCTCCATTTTCCTTTGACCTTCTGACTAGCCAGAAAAGCTTGATCTACAACACGCATAATGGACCTGTTCTGCCTAGATTGATCTTCCTACAACATAACAAAAACTAATTCTTCAAGTGTTAAGGCATTTGGATTGCTTTTCATCATCAAACAAAGACTAGAACCAAAACTTTCACTACAAGGAATACGGGCGTATAGCGACGGTTAAGGCGACAGAATTTCATCGCTATAAAATTGCAACAGGCATCGTAACTAGCGTCGCGCACGGACCGTCGATTAAACGGCAAAGCAAACGACGGTTTTTGTGACTTGTGGCACGATGGGGCTACGACGCTCCCATACAACGTCGCTAACACAACGCTTTTAAATAGCATCGCATAAGCGACACTTTCTTATGTCACATAGGCGACGATTTTGGCATCGCATAAGCGACGCTAAAAACATGTCGCTTATGCGACGACGACTAGCATCGCTTACACAACGGTTTGTTGACGAACAAAAATTAAAACGTTGGAGGCTCTTCAATCGGCATTTTTATGCATCCGATTGAAGAGCTCTCCAACGTTCGCAATTGCGCTGCGCTTACGAGCTGAAGTAAGTATATGTAAAATTGTTGTTTTGCCTAAGCTCTCTCTTATTGTCTCCCTCTGTCTCTGTTTCTCTCTTTCTACATCTTTCTCTCTTTGAATTCTCTCTCTCTCTCTCTCTCTCTTCTTTCTCTCTTTATTGCAGGTTATTCAAGAAGCTAACCAAGCAAAAACTATGGCTAACTATTGTAAGTATAGATTCTATTCTTTGTATATCATTTGAATTGTGTTATTTTCATTACACAACATACTCACACTTATTGATATGCACTTATACACTTATACATGATGAAGATGCACTTTCACACATATACACAGATACACATGCACATACACACACATATATACACACAGATACATGTGCACATACACTTAGACATACACACATATACATGTGCACATACACTTAGACATACACACATATACACATGCATATGCACAAACATTCCTACAACCACATAAAAAGACTTACATGCATGAATTATTGCATATATATATATATACATTAACATATATGCAAATACATGTATATGCACATCCACATGCATGCACATTCACATGCATGCACATGGATGAAAATGGAAATGCATCCACATACACATGCATGTTTCATACATATACACATGCATATACATATACACATATACATATACATATACATATACACACATATACACATACATGCATATACATATACACACACATACACATGCACATGCACATGCACATACTCATACACACATATACACTTATACATGCACATGCACATACATACATATACACACACATACACATGCACATACATACATATACACACACATATATATACACTTAGGTACACACATATGAATGAATTATATAATTAAAGTATTAAAGCACATATACACATGCACACACACATGTACATACCTACATATACACATATACATGCACATACACACATATGCACATAGAGTTATACATATACATGCATATACATATACACACACATACACATGCACATACACATACTCATACACACATATACACTTATACATGCACATGCACATACATACATATACACACACATACACATGCGCATACATAAATATACACTTAGGTACACACATATGAATGAATTATATAATTAAAGTATTAAAACACATATACACATGCACACACACATGCACATACCTACATATACACATATACATGCACATACACACATATACACATAGAGTTACACATATACATGCACATACATATACACACACATACACATGCACATGCACATACTCATACACACATATACACTTACACATGCACATGCACATACATACATATACACACACATACACATGCACATACATATACACTTAGGTACACACATATGAATGAATTATATAATTAAAGTATTAAAATACATGCTTAATATAAACAATAATAACAATCAATAGAACAAAACTCTTCATTACTTAATACCATACACACAATTCAAAACATAACTGAAATGAAAATATATAGATAATATATATATATATATATATATATATATATATATATATATATATATATATATATATATATATATATATATATATATATATATCAATGTAAATACATATAATCCAATGTCATAATCAACTAAAATCCTAATCATCATCATCATGATGATCATCATCATTAGCAATATCATGATCATCCTGATCTTCCTCATCCTCATCGTCATGATCACCTTGTGATGATCGAGATCGTCCCTCCTGTGTCTGTCTCTCCACCTCATCCATATTTGTCTCTCCATAAGACTCCTGTATTACATATAACAAACATAAATAAATAAAACAATTAAACCATTCATAAAAATAAAATAATTATATAAAATTTAAAAATACTCACAAAGGCATCAGGATGATCTTGCATATACTCGCTCAAACGCCGATATCCAAAATGTGTAGCATACTCGATCTCATGTTTCGTAGGATATCGGCCATAATCCTTCCGCTGCAATGAAACAAATAAAAAACATTAGTTGCTTGCATTTTAACTAAAATAAAAAATATACTCACAATAACACATATACTTAAAAATGTAGCTACAAAACCATTATGGCCCATTTGGCCTAGGTGCGATGTGTGGCTCGACTCCACTCTCTTCTTTGCAGCAGCCTGTTTATTCAAGAAAAACATACATAAATTAATGTAAAAAATTACTAAAATATATAAAAATTATAAATATAAACTATTAATTTGTGTACGTTCTGCTGAGGAAATGACTCCTGAAGACGTAGCTGTCTACGAAAAAACTGCCACGTCTCAGGTGGTATGTTAGCTCGCCTCTTATTTTTTTCGACCATACAATATCTCCTGTTAATTTAATCTCAAACAGACAAAAAAATCAGAATACATACACATATATACACACACATACACATACACATACCCACATACACATATACATGCAAACATATACACATACATATATGTATAAATATACACATATACATACATATAACATAAACACACATATACATATCCACATATATACATACACACACATGCATGCATATACACTCATTCATACAAAATACATGCATTTATCCCACAATAATGTGTAGTTGTGTATATGTGAATATGTGTGTATGTGTAAATGTGTATATGTGAATATGTGTGTATGTGTAAATATGTATATGTGAATTTTTTGTGTATGTAGATAATCAGATTATTAATATCAAATACCATTATTTGTAGATTCTGATCAATCAGATGGAACTCCACCACCGTCTCCTCATCGTGCAACGACTTTATACTGTAAGTATATCAAACATTTAATTTTAAATATATTTGATGGATACATAACTTTTTTTTTTGTTTCTTATTATGTGCAGATTCTGATCAATCAGAGGGTACTCCACCACCTCCTACCCATGCAACGACTTCACATGTGTCCTCCGATAGGAATTATGATGAATTTTACTATGAAGAGCATATTATATGTTGGTGTAACTCTTGTTATGGCACGTATCGAAGACCACGATTGGAATGTATTGAACATGAGGTAGAGTATGGTACTTTTGAGCGTGCACCATCATCTAGTCAACGTGATAATGCTTGGGTATGTATTTTCTATATATATTAATGCCATTATTTTATTTAAAAACTATATATAAAATCAAATTATTGTTGATAAACAGGAATACTTGCTCGATGATGATGATGATGATAATTTTTCCCATAATGTTAATATACCTCGTACATGTCATGGACTTGTTGTTCATCAATTACAAGCAGAGGTTTCTAGAAATCCTCTACCCCCTGGTTTAGAGAATGTAACAACTGGAGATTATCCATTGCTAGCTCGTGATCATTCTTTAGTACAAACATATGATAGAAGAAGATATGGAGGATGGAATAGAGGACCACTTCCTTTAGATGGAGAGGTTTTCAACTTTTGGGGTAATCGCTATATGATTGCTCCATCCACTATTACTAATGCTGGTTATGGTCTCTTTATTGTAGAGGATTTGTATGTGCCTCCGAACTCTGAAGTCACTCTTATGACATTTTGTGGTCCTATATATGGATGGGGAGATTGGAATCGACTTTCACATTATGTTCAAAGCATGAGTACTTATGGAATATGCTTGAACACAACATCCCTTACTAGTAGAAGGATTTTACATGTAGAAAATGAAAGATTATATATTGATGGAAGACCTTACACACATGTAAATATAGCAGGTTTAATAAATAGTAGTCGAGGGTTACATAATAGTTCAAGGACTAATTGCACATTTGAGGAGCGTGAAAATAGTCATGAATCACCATACATGAGTAGAGATGTATCAAGATACATAGTTGTCAATGCTATTACTACATTACATGCTGGTGATGAACTATTAGTGAATTATGGATGGCATAGACCTCCAAGAGCACCTTTTAGCTAGAGAGAATACAAATTTTCTATCCATATTTAATAAGTTATATACTTAATTTTATATTTAAAGTTTACTTTTTATTCATTTATGGAATACTAATGAATTTTATTTATATGTGTAGATTCCAACGTATGATGTTGATGATATTCCTCCACAGCATTCACAATTACCAGTAAGACCTCATTTATCAGAAGCTTCCATGAGGAGGCTACGCAAAACTAATCCTGTGCAATGTGCAAAGTTGAAAGATCTATATTCAAAAGACGATAAAGTACAAGATTTGTGTGACAATGATGAAGATGATGGCATGGCATATTCTATTGAGGATTGGTATCAAAATGACAGTGAGAGCATTGATATTTCTAAAAATGAGAAATATCTTCGAGAGGAATGTCTAAAGCATGTATATGAAGGAAGTCGTTTGACATGACTAAGTGCGAGCTTACTTATTCTCAACCTTCAAAATTGTTTTGGATGGAGTAATGTATCTGTTTCGACACTATTAAGGTATAATTTTCAATTTTCTATCTATTTATATATATATGCATAAATAAATAAATAAATAAATAAATAAATATATATATATATATATATATATATATATATATATATATATATATATATATATATATATATATATATATATGCAAGTTTTTATTCTTACTTTAGATAACGTAAGAACAAGAATTTGAATTGAATGGACACTTTTTGTCCGTGCATCTTTCAAAATATTCACAAAAAATTTGATTGTTTGGATGGAAGGATACGATTGTTTGTTTTGGAGGATATGAAGTATGTACCTTCATTGAATGATTTGTCGATTCACACATATGTTCAGTTTGAAAGTGTGAGAAGCGGATTTATAATTGCTATTCAAAGAATTTGGCACTGTTTATAGGCCATATGTTGGAGATAGACGTCTGCGGAAGCACGCGAACAGCACAAGGAAGAAGAAGAAGCTTGGAGCACAAACACACAATACTGAATGTATTACTAGAGAATGTACAAAGATAAGTAGCCCATTAGGGCAATAGGCGTATATACAAGCCGGGGGAAAAAAACCTCCTAAAGAGGGAAAAAAGTGCCCCGGCGGTCCTAGAGTGTTCACACACATCACTACCTAAATATATCAACAAATCCCCCCTGGGAGTGATGCGGTGAACAAGGAGCTGGCACTCATGTATAAGGAAGTGCCAAGCTATGTGGAAATCACTCCACAAAAGGAAGTAAGCCCAAAGCTTTGCGAAAAGCTTCAAACTTCTCCCTAGGCAGAGCCTTCGTGAAAAGGTCTGCAATGTTCTCCTGCGTGGGCACATATGCCAAGCTGATCTCCCCAGCAGAGAACCTCTCCCTAACATAGTGATAATGCACCTCAATGTGCTTAGTGCGAGCATGGAACACAGGGTTCCTCGCAACTGCCAATGCGCTCTGACTGTCAGTGAAGATGGTGGTGGCAGAAGACTGGCCAACACCCAAATCAGCCATAAGGCGTCTGAGCCACACACACTCAACAGTCGCTGTGAAAGCTGCCCTATACTCAGCCTCACAACTGGAAGTGGCCACAGTAGGCTGCTTCTTGCTCAACCAAGATATACATGAGCTACCAAGCATGAAGCAAAAACCACTGGTGGACACACGAGTGTCATAGCAACCAGCCCAATCTGAGTCAGAAAAAGCATGCAAATCTGGCGGTAGTGATCCCCCCTTGGGATAAAACAACCCAAGTAGCCGAGTACCACTCAAGTAGCGAAAGATGCGCTTAACCGCTTTCCAATGCGTGACTCCTGGGCAATGCATAAACCTGCTCATCTGTGAGACAGCAAACTGAATATCTGGCCGAGTAATGCATAAGTAAATCAAGCATCCAACAGCCTGCTGATAGAGAACAACATCAAATGCATCTCCAGCATCATGAAGACTCAATCGTAAACCTGTCTCCATAGGAGTGGCAATAGGCTTACAGTCTTCAAGGCCAAAACGCTGCAATAATGTGTCAATATATTTTGTTTGACACAAAGCCATTCCACCATCAACGTGCATAAACTGAATGCCCAAATAGTGATGCAAATGCCCCAAATCAGACATCTCAAATGAGGCATGCAAATCAGCCTTAAAATCAGCAATATGTGTCTCAATAGGACCAATGAGCAGCATGTCATCAACATAGACAACAATGATCAGAAGCACATCATTAGCACATTTAACATATAAGGTGCTTTCAGTTGGACTGTTCTCAAAACCATGTGCAATCAGATAGGCATGTATCTTCTCATACCAAGCACGTGGTGCTTGCTTTAAACCATATAATGCCTTCTTTAACCTGCAAACCTAGTTTTCATGCCCTTTTTGCACAAAGCCACGGGGCTGAAAAACATACACTTCTTCATGCAAGTCACCATTCAGAAATGCTGTTTTAATGTCCAACTGATGTACATTCCAACCATGATGGGCTGCAAGTGCACAAATGCTCCGAACAGTAGTCATACGGCATGTAGGTGCAAAGGTCTCATCAAAATCAATGTCTCTTTCCTGCGCATAACCCTTTGCAACAAGCCTAGCCTTATACCTGTCAACGGTACCATCAGGTTTACGCTTCAGCTTGTATACCCACTTAGTGCCAATGGCCTTCTTGCCAGGAGGCAAGTCACAGAAGGACCATGTACCATTCTTCATTATAGCATCATATTCAGATTGCATAGCAGCCATCCAATTTTTTGAATTCTGTGCTTCATCAAAAGAAACAGGCTCATTCTCATCACAGAGACTAGATGCAGCCATAGCATAGCAATCTGATGCAAAGGAGGGACTATGAGAGCCTGAACGAGTACGATATGACAAAGGTGCATCTAATTTGCTGTCACGCAAAGTCTACACCAACCATTTTGGCATAGTTTTTGCCTGCTCAATATCAGCTCTCTCATCAGCAAGTGCATCATGTAAATCTGCATCAGAAATGGAATGATCTGCATCATCATATGAAACCTGCAAAGGCTGAGAAGTTGCCTCATTAGGACCAGCACTAGCCTGTCCACCTGTAAAAAGAGGCATCAAAGTATCATACATGTCTTTGGAGCTAACAGATGTCTCCTTAGTACATGAAAGCAATGGCTGAATAGCATCTTCCACAAAGACAACATCACGGCTAACCAGAATGCGTTTAGTCTGTGGATGATACAGACGATAGCCTTTAGTCTGTGGATGATACAGACGATAGCCTTTACTTTCAGAACTGTACCCAACAAAAATACATTTACTGCCTTATCATCCAATTTTCTGCGATGTTGTTCAGACACTAATGCATATGCCAAACAACCAAAAACACACAGATGAGCAACAGATGGCTTGCGGTCATGCCAAGCCTCATATGGAGTGATAGACTGCAACGCTTTAGTGGGACACCTGTTCAGTACATATGCTGCACACATGACAGCCTCAAGCCAGAAACTATGTGGTAAAGCCTGACTTTTGACCATGCACCTCGCCATCTCCATGAGTGACCTGTTCTTTCGTTCAGCAACTCCATTCTGTTGAGGTGTATACGGTACTGTACACTGGTGTTTTATCCCACGTTCAGCCAGAAATGCATTAAAATCTGAAGACATATATTCCCCCCCTCGATCAGAACGGAGGGTGCCCATTTTACATGCTGACAGATTTTCAACCAAAACCAAAAACTGTTTGAAGCACATGAACACTTCGGACTTTGCTTTGAGTGGATATACCCATGCATGCCTGGAAAAATCATCAATGAAAGTCACGAAGTAAAGGTAATTTCCAAAAGAGGGTGTCTGCATAGGACCACAGACATCACTATGTACAAGCTGCAATTTCTGCGTAGCCCGAACTGAACCATCTTTTGGAAAGGAAGAACACTGCATTTTGCCCAAAATACAGCCTTCACAAACATGTTTTCCAGGTGCCTCAAGTTTGGGCAAAGAGGACACCATTTCAAATTTCTGTAGGCGTAACAAACTAGCAAAATTCAGATGACCAAAGCATGCATGCCAAAGCTTTGCATCTGACATAGCCTGAGAATCATGAACTGCACATGCCGAATCATTCACAGATCTTTCATAGTCTATGAGCTTATACAGCCCACGACATAAGATGCCAGAAGCAATAATCACATCACCATTTGAGAGATCATGGACTGTACACGTGTCATCAACGAATTTCACAACCAAGCCAATCTTGGCTAATGCAGAAACTGATAACAGGTTCTTTTTGATCCCTAGCACAAATAAAGCATCTGACAAAGTGAAAGAACTACCATCAGCAGTAGTCAGAATGATCTTACCAACTCCCATAACAGGATAAGAGGAGTTATTGGCGCATGTGACAGTATTCCCTGTAGGGGCAGGCTCGAGTGAAGAGAAGAAACTGCGCTGCGAGGTAATATGTTTGGTCGCCCCACTGTCAAAGTACCAAACATCTGAGTCTACTGCAGACATGCACTGATCATGAGAAGATGGGTCAAAACTGCAGACAGTAGTAAACGCCCATTCTTCTTCCTGCACAAGATTTGTAGACTCTGTTTTTGGTGTAGAGGCCTCTGCAACAACCATTCCAGCCTCTTTCTTCTTTGCCTCTTTAGCAGCCAGTTTTGGACAGTTCTTTATAATATGATCATTTCCTTTACAGTACTTGCAGAACAATTTCTTCTTTTCTGATTTCTTTTCATCTTTATCCTGGTTCTTCGATTGTGCAGCATTTGCAGATTTTTGCTTACTAGTAGAAGAGCTCCATTTTCCTTTGCCCTTCTGACTAGCCAGGAAAGCTTGATCTGCAACACGCATAATGGACCTGTTCTGCCTGGACTGATCTTCTTGCAACAGAACAGAGACTAATTCCTCAAATGACAAGGCATTCGGATTGCCTTTCATCATCAACCGAAGAGTAGAGGCAAAACTCTGATATGAATCAGGAAGACCATTCAGAACGGTCTGCACAAGTGAGCTATCTGGTATAACCTCATCAGCAGAAATCAATTGTTCCTTCAGGTCTTTGATCTTTGTAAGAAAACTATCCATAGAATCACCTTCATTCATGTGCTCACTCTCCAACTGTTTTCGGAGGTAAGCAACACGAGCCTCATTCCTAGCCTGGTACAAAGTGGTAAGTGTATCCCAAGCATCCTTTGCTGTTCTGCAAGAGCGAATGTGAGGAATAATGGCACGTTTGACAGACAAGGCTATCAATGCATGTGCCTGGGCATCTCTGCCATCCCAACGAATCTGCTCTGCAGTAGGTGCAACAGAAACAGCAGCACGAACAGGAATCTGCGGAATATCATCTTCGACACCATCTTCATCAGCTCCAGTACCTCCAGCACCTGTATTTGTAGTACCTGTAAGGTGTAACAGGACGTCTTTCAACACCCTGCACAATGTTCCACAGTCCTTTTGCAACCAGTACATGTCGCATCATATAAGCCCATAATGGGTAGTTGGTACCATCCAACTTATCCTCAATAGCCAACATACGGAATACGTCACTGCTTTCAGCCATGGCCGGTGACTAAAATACCTTGATGCAAAAAATTGACTGTATCTCAAAAAGTTGAACGGAACTGCCCAGACGAGTTCTGCTAGACCTGTAGCAGACTTTGAGATGCTTAAACTGGCGAACAGAAACTGGTATATATCTTTGGCACAAAAGGACGAAATAGCCTGCACAAGCGCTGCGATAGTGCGTTCGGAGGCCGAAACGAGCTCACCAAATTTCGTGCGAATCTGAGACTGCAAACGGAGGAGTGTCGACGGCGCCCTAGAAGAAGCGACGACCTGCTCTGATACCAATTGTTGGAGATAGACGTCTGCGGAAGCACGCGAACAGCACAAGGAAGAAGAAGAAGCTTGGAGCACAAACACACAATACTGAATGTATTACTAGAGAATGTACAAAGATAAGTAGCCCATTAGGGCAATAGGCGTATATACAAGCCGGGGGAAAAAAACCTCTTAAAGAGGAAAAAAAGTGCCCCGGCGGTCCTAGAGTGTTCACACACATCACTACCTAAATATATCAACACCATACAATGGTGACCTGGATGAATCCCATGCACAGAGGTTACTCAAGATAGAGCAATCTGATTATATGGACTAGTGCCAGCAGGATTCCTAGGGTATGCAGTAAACCTCTTGCATGTCAATGATGAGCATCTAAACTTTAGGATACAAAGTGGAAATCATGGTCGCTTGAGAGGATCACTTTTATACAACTTGTTCAAAAAACTTCATTGTCATAAACCTGAAGTTCTTTGAACAAGCTGTATAAAAGTGATCCTCTCAAGCCACCATGATTTCCACTTTGTATCCTAAAGTTCAGATGCTCATCATTGACATGCAAGAGGTTTACTGCATACCCCACGAATCCTGCTGGTACTAGTCCCTTATAATCAGGTTGCTCTATCTTGAGTAACCTCTGTGCATGCGATTCATCCAGGTCACCATCGTATAGCCTATAAACAGTGCCAAATTCTTTGAATAGCAATTATAAACCCGCTTCTCACACTTTCAAACTGAACATATGATAGAATCGACAAATCATTCGATGAAGGTACATACTTCATATCCTCCAAAACAAACAATCGTATCCTGCCATCCAAAACAATCAAATTTTGCGTGAATATTTTGAAAGATGCACATAAGCATACACGTATATAAAATTATATGCATATATATATATGTATATTTATTTATTTACTTTTTTAAATATATCTTTTTTTGATAAACTTACAGGTTATTATCTGAAAAGTTTTTACCAAGTCAGAATATTCTTCCTACCTCACATGATAAAATGAAGAAGATAATCAATAATCTTGGTATAGATTATCAATGTATACATGCATGTCCTAACGATTGTATTTTATATAGAGGTGAATATGCAGACTCTTTGACATGTCCCAAATGTCAATCTCCTCGATATAAGGGCGAAGAAGGTAAAATCCCAAAAAAGATATTGAGACATTTTCCATTGGCTCCAGTACGGATTAGACATATGTTTCAAAGCCCCGAATTATCAAAGCTTTTGACTTGGGGACATGATCACAAGAGTACTGATGGAATAATCAGAATTCCTCATGATAGTGTTGCTTTTCAACATATTGATTCTACATGACCTGAATTTGCACAAAATCCACAGAATCTAAAGTTAGGAGTTGCATTAGATGGAGTTAATGCATTCTCCACGAAATCCAGTAAATGGTCAACATGGCCAGTGGTAGTCATAAACTACAATCTTCCGCCATATCTTAGCATTAAAAAGGAACATTGAATGCTTTCACTTTTAATCCCAGGCAAAAGACAAGTTAAAGATATGAATATATATCTTGCTCCTCTCATTGACGATCTTCAAGAGTTATGGAGAGGTATTAATGTCACTGATGTATCAAAAAGCATCAATGAAAGACATATTACGATTCGTGGTATTGTGGCTTGGGCTATTCACGATTTTCCAGGATATGGTGTTTGTTCAGGTATTGATGTAATTTTTTTATTCAATATGCATGTAAATAAATATGATTTAATCTAATTATATTTTTTATCATTTTCCATGATGCAGGAATATCTACTAAGGGTTATAAAGCTTGTCCATATTGTGGTGATTGGTTGAGATCAATCTATAGTAAGAATCTCAACAAAAATATTTATCTTCGACATCGATGATTCTTGCCTGATGATCATCCATTAAGATCTAAAAGAGAAGCGATACATTTTAATGGAAAGCTTGAAACAGGTCAGTGTCCAAAACCTATGATGCCTATGGATTGGTATAAAAAATGGACAGATGGACCTCTGTTAGATCCAGAAGTAGAAATCTTTAGTGATGATTCAGATAATGAGTATGTGAACAGAGGTAAAGAAAAATTGGCACTCGCAGAGAACATATCAATATGGTATTCTTTGGAGTATTGGAAAGAGTTAAAAGTATGTCATCTTCTTGATCCTATGCATATATTCAAAAATATTGGTTATTCACTGTGGTAGCATCTTCTTGGACTAAAAGATACCACAGCATCAAGGAATGATTTGAAAGATCAAAAATCCAAACCAAAGTTATGGCCAGTTTTTGATAGACATCGACAAGAAACGACTTATGCACCTGCTCCTTGGGTACTTACAATAAAAGAGATACAGACTATCAACAATAGAATTCAATTGATTAAGACTCCTACAGGATATGGAGCATCTTTTCAAAACATGTTTACTATGGATGATAAGAGCTTATCTGGGTTGAAGACCCATGACTGGCATAACTTTTTGAAACATATTTTACCTTTGGTTATCGATGGATGTACAACAAAAGGAGTACGAGATGTGATCTATCGTCTTGGATCACTTATAAGGTAATTATGATACTTTTATATTTAATATGTATGAATATTGGATATCTTTTATTTTTTAATTGACTTCTTTATAATTGTTTGATGGAGAAAGAACTTCCTACTTCATTTTTTGATATTCAGGTTCATTTATTAGTCCATCTTGTAGATGAGATAGAGATTGTAGGTGTTGTCAACACTCGATGGATGTTTTGGGTCGAGCGATTTATGGGAATACTAAAAGGTTACGTGCGACAAAGAGCGAAATCAGAAGGATCCATGGCAAAGGGTTGGATGCTTGAAGAGTGCATGTATTACGTTAGTGAATACCTTGAAAGAGTTCATGAAGAAGCTCCACGTGCATGGACCAACGAGTCTTCTTCAAAAATAATAGATGAGGTATTATCAGGTAAGGGGGTTCCATTCTTATTTACATTTCAAGAAAAAATGACGTTTCTACTTTTGTAGCATATAATAGTGAATGCATGCAAGCATTCCTTAGCGAGTACGAGGAACTTCAAAATCTCCAAAGTAAAAGGCGAAAAGACAAAAGATTTAGACGTAATCTCGATAATAATGAGATTACATATATATCTTCTTTCACGGATTGGCTATATAGTCGTTTGCAACGCGCCAATGCAAATAATGAAGAAATCTCAGATGAGCAAAGAGAGTTAATGATAGGTTGTGAACGAAAGGTAATTTTATTAAAATAATATTTTATTTTTTTCATATATGTATGTTAGTTTCTATTTACTAATTGAATTTATTTTGCAGGCTCGAATATTCACTAATATGTGGGCTTTTGGACAACATATTAGAATCAAAGCCATTGATTCTTTACGTAAAACAGAGGATTCTAGTATTGTTGCTTCTTTCAAGCAACTATCACGTGCTAGCTCAAAAGACACGAACCTTATAGATAGCGAACTTGGTTACGTAGGAACTATTGTTGGTATCTATGAAATTTCATTTCATACATTCAAACAGGTAGAAAAAAGTTTATATTTTTTTTTAATAGAGTTACTTATTTTTTTAAGCACCTAATAATGGGTTTTTGTTGTTATATATTTTGATAGGTCATTTTGAAGGTTGATTGGTTTCGAGTGGAGTATAAAGGTAGTAATTCCACATTAAGAAGGGAATTATCTGGGTTTTGGGCAATTGATTCTTCCAAGGTAATGCGATCTACTAAAGAACCATATATTCTTCCTAGGCATATTGAACAAGCATTTTTTTATAAAAACCCAGATGCTCATCCTTGGTGGCAAGTCATTCATGTGCAACCTAGAGGTAGGTCATTGTTTGAACAGTTTATTGTTAGAGATATCTAAGAAAGTCCTCTTGATGATTCAACATCAGATACTGATACATCAACATCTGAAATAGAAATTAGAATCATTATACGTGATAAAGATACTAATCTTTTTGATGAAGAGGATAATTCTCTACATGCTGATTCTACTGATGAGGAAGAGGAATTACCAGAAATAGATATTAATCCATCAATAGATGATGTGATTCATGAGAACATAGATTTAACAATAGAAGAAATAAATGAAATCAATAAGGATAATGAAGATGAGACTATATTGATGTCTTACCAAAATGATGGCAATAATGAAAACATATGAGCAGATTAGATAGTAAATTCTACTCTAGTTATCGATCAATAACTTGAAGCTTCTGAATGGATATCAGATAATATATTTTTTTATTAACTTGAATAACGATGAATCCTACTAGAGAGATGAAATCATGTTCTTCTAAGTTAGAACATGAAGCTGGGTGGTATGCCTAATTATTTTATATATAGCTTTATCTTCGAGGAACAAATTTTTATCATGTATGTATGCATATGTGTGTGTATTCATGTGTATTATATGTATACATATGTTAGTATGCATATATATGTATTTCATGTATATGTATGTGTTTGCATGTGTGTGATATATGTATACATGTGTTAAATATGCATGTGTATATATGCATATGCATTTATGTAAAATATTCATGTAATATATGCAAGTGTTTATAATTGTGTACATGTATATATGTATATGTGTCTATGTGTAAATATGTACATGTAAATATGTATGCATGTATATATATGTTTATGTGTGCATGTAGGCATGTATATGTGATGTGTACATGTATATATGTATATATGTTTATGTGTAACTGTGTACATGTAAATATGTTAGTATATATATATATATATATATATATATATATATATATATATATATATATATATATATATATATATATATATATATATATATATATATATATATATATATTTAGGTGTGAATTTAGGCATGTATGTGTGATGCATAATATATCTACTCCATTTTATATTTATGTATCCTATCTACATGATGTGTATATATCTTTATATATATTATGATCCTCGTAGATTCGAGTAGCTATAAATAGAGGCATAAGGTTGGGAGGAGAGACATCTCTCTAGTAGGACGTCGGAGGAATAGATGCAATGTGTACATATACTTCAAACATATGGCTAAAAGGTTGAATTATAGTTTTTAAATTAGGGGTTTTAAAACCCTAATATCGAAATTAGTGTTTTCAATTTAGGATTTTTGAAATAGGATTTATTTATTTATGCATATGCATGTGTTGTGTATGTATGTGTATCTATATGTGCATATGCATGTGTTGTGTGTGTGTATATATGCATGTAAATATGATTATATGAGTCTATGTGTGTGTACATATGATTATGCATGTGTATGTGTATGTGTATGTGAGTATGTGTACGTGTATGTGAGTTTGTGTATGTGTCTATGTGTATTCATTATATGTGTGTAACTGCATGCATGTGTATGTGTGTGTAAAAATGTGCATGTATGTGTGTGTATGTATAAATGTGCATGTATATGTATATGTGTGTAAATGTGCATGTATGATGTATATGTGTGTAAATGTGCATGTATGATGTATATGTGTGTGTATGCGTGTATTGATACCTCTAGTCTCACTCTTTTCTCTCTCTCTCTCTCTCATATACATACATACATGCATAAACACACATACTCATATCCACATATATATACATAAAAGCAGTGCATACCGTGCATTATCGCGACGATGAGCCATAAGTGTCCGCATCTCTTTTAGACACCACTTAAGCGACCATCTTGTCCCAAACTTTGTCTCAAGTGAACTAAGTATGTATTTTTTATCCCTCTCATCATGCTCACTACAAAAATAAAAAACATAATGTAAATAAAACATAAGATATTTATTTCAATTTATATGTAAAATTTTTACTTACTTCCACGGTAAGTGGACAAAGCACAGGTAAGAGTCGCATAGTGCCCGCATTCTTCTCTTGAACTCCAATCCATTCCCTATGTACACAATGTTCCCCTCTGGCTCTATATCACACCCTAGTCCTAAGGTGCCTATGCATGTCCTCATAGGCAACTCTACTCTGCTATCACGATTTGGAGGTGGTATAGGTGTCCTGAAAATAGATAGAAAGTATGTGTCTATGTGTGTATGTGTATGCATGTATGTATGCATATGTGTGTGTATGCATGTGTATGTGTGTGTATGCATCATTAAGGTGCCTATGCATGTCCTCATAGGCAACTCTACTCTGCTATCACGATTTGGAGGTGGTATAGGTGTCCTGAAAATAGATAGATAAAGTATGTGTCTATGTCTGTATGTGTATGCATGTGTATGTGTCTATGTGTATGTGTGTGTGTCTATGAGTGTGTATGTGTTTATGTGTATGTATGTATCTATGTGTGTGTATGTGTCTATGTGTGTATGTGTCTATGTGTGTATGTGTATGCATGTATGTATGCATATGTGTGTGTATGCATATGTATGTGTGTGTATGCATCATTATGTGTGTATGTGTCTATGTGTGTATGTTTGTGTGTGTGTGTATATGTGTGTGTATGTGTATGTGTCGCTATGCGTCTATGAGTGTGTATGTGTCTATGTGTGTGTATGTGTCTATGTGTGTATGTGTATGCATGTATGTATGCATATGTGTGTATGTGTGTGTATGCATTATGTATGCATATGTGTGTGTATGCATTATGTATGTGTATGTATGCATGTATGTATGTGTGTATGCATATGCATATGCATTATGTATGTATATATATGCATGTATGTGTATGTGTGAGTATGCCTCTCTACGTGTGTGTATGCATATATGTGTGTATGTATGCATATATGTGTGTATGTGTGTGTATATGTGTTTGTATGTGTGTATGCATGTGTATGTGTGTGTATGCATCATTATGTGTGTATGTGTCTATGTGTGTTTGTGTGTGTATGTGTGTGTGTGTGTCTATGTGTATGTGTGTGTGTCTATGAGTGTGTATGTGTTTATGTGTATGTATGTATCTATGTGTGTGTATGCATCATTATGTGTGTATGTGTGTGTGTATATGTGTGTGTGTCTATGTGTATGTGTGTGTGTCTATGAGTGTGTATGTATGTATCTATGTGTGTGTATGTGTCTATGTGTGTATGTGTATGCATGTATGTATGCATATGTGTGTGTATGCATATGTATCTGTGTGTATGCATCATTATGTGTGTATGTGTCTATGTGCATATGTTTGTGTGTGTGTGTATATGTGTGTGTGTATGTGTATGTGTCTATGTGTATGTGTCGCTATGCGTCTATGAGTGTGTATGTGTCTATGTGTGTGTATGTGTCTATGTGTGTGTATGTGTATGCATGTATGTATGCATATGTGTGTATGTGTGTGTATGCATTATGTATGCATATGTGTGTGTATGCATTATGTATGTGTATGTATGCATGTATGTATGTATGTATGTATGTATGCATATGCATATGCATTATGTATGTATATATATTCATGTATGTGTATGTGTGAGTATGTCTCTCTATGTGTGTATGTATGCATATATGTGTGTATGTATGCATATATGTGTGTATATGTGTATGTGTGTGTATATGTGTTTGTATGTGTGTATGCATGTGTATGTGTGTGTATGCGTGTCTATGTGTGTGTATATGTGTGTGTGTGTGTCTATGTGTATGTGTGTGTGTCTATGAGTGTGTATGTGTTTATGTGTCTGTATGTATCTATGTGTGTGTATGTGTCTATGTGTGTATGTGTATGCATGTATGTATGCATGTGTGTGTATGCATGTGTATGTGTGTGTATGCATCATTATGTGTGTATGTGTGTGTGTCTATGTGTATGTGTGTGTGTGTCTATGAGTGTGTATGTGTTTATGTGTATGTATGTATCTATGTGTGTGTATGTGTGTATGTGTATGCATGTATGTATGCATATGTGTGTGTATGCATCATTATGTGTGTATGTGTCTATGTGTGTATGTTTGTGTGTGTGTATATGTGTGTGTGTGTATGTGTATGTGTCTATGTGTATGTGTCGCTATGCGTCTATGAGTGTGTATGTGTTTATGTGTGTGTATCTGTCTATGTGTGTGTATGTGTCTATGTGTGTATGTGTATGCATGTATGTATGCATATGTGTGTATGCATTATGTATGCATATGTGTGTGTATGCATTATGTATGTGTATGTAAGTATGTGCATTATGTATGCATGTAAGTATGTATGTATGCATATGCATTATGTATGCATATGTGTGTATGTGTGTGTATGCATTATGTATGCATATGTGTGTGTATGCATTATGTATGTGTATGTATGCATGTAAGAATGTATGTATGCATATACATATGCATTATGTATGCATATGCATGCATGTATGTGTATGTGTGTGTATGTCTATCTATGTGTGTGTGTATGCATATATGTGTGTGTATGTGTGTATGCGTGTATTTGTGTATGTGTGTGTGTGTATATGTGTGTCTATGTGTGTATGCATGTGTATGTGTGTGAATGCATCATTATGTGTGTATGTGTCTATGTGTGTATGTGTCTATGTGTGCATGTGTATGTGTATGTGTGTGCACGTCTATGTGTATGTGTGTGTTTCTATGAGTGTGTATGTGTGTGTATGTGTGTATGTGTCTATGTGTGTGTGTGTGTGTGTCTATGTGTGTATGTGTATGCATGTATGTATGCATATGTGTGTGTATGTGTGTTTATGCATTATGTATGCATATGTGTGTGTATGCATTATGTATGTGTATGTATGCATGTGCATTATGTATGCATATGCATTATGTATGTGTATGTATGCATGTGCATTATGCATGCATATGTGTGTGTATGCATGTAAGTATGTATGTATGTACGCATATGCATATGCATTATGTATGCATATGTGTGTGTATGCATGTAAGTATGTATGGATGTATGCATATGCATATGCATTATGTATGCATGTATGTGTATATGTGTGCATGTCTCTCTCTATGTGTGTGTATATGCATATATGTGTGTGTATGTGTGTATATATGTATGTGTATATGTGTGTGCATGTGTATGCATTATGTGTGCATGTGCGTATGCAACATTACTTGTGTATATGTGTGTGTGTGTGTCTATGTGTATGTGTGTGTGTGTCTATGTGTGTATATGTGTGTGTATGCATATGTATGTGTGTGTGTGCGCATAACTTGCTTCAAGTAGATGTCTCTCTCTCTCTCTCTCTCTCTCTCTCGGTCTCTTCTTGCTCTCGCGTCCAAATCCTAGTACAAATGTGTCAAGAGAAATCAATTTTTTTTTTACATTCCAGAGCATCGCATATGCGACGCTGTTCAATTTGCCAACATCGCTAATCACGTCGGTAGTCAGCGACGTGATTAGCGACACTGTAATTTAGCATCACATAAGCGATGCTATCATCGCTTATGCGATGTACCCCAAGAAAAAAAAAATCGAAAACTTTACCATCACTTATGCGACGCCAGCGTCGCATAAGCGATGGTACCCGTTTTGTTTTCAATTCGGAGGCCTCGCTACGCCCCTCTATTTCTTGTAGTGTTTGGTATGAATCGAGAAGACCATTCAGAATAGTCTGCAGAAGTGAACTTTCAAGAAGGACTTCATCAGCAAAAATCAATTGTTCTTTCAAATCCTTGATCTTTGCCAGAAAACTATCCATAGAATCACCTTCATTCATATGCTCACTCTCCAATTGTTTTTGGAGGTAAGCAACACAAGCTTCATTCCTAGCCTGGTACAATGTGATAAGTGTATCCCAAGCATGCTTAGCTATTTTGCAAGAGCGAATGTGAGGAATAATGGCACATTTGATAGACAAGGGCCGAAGCACGAATAGGAATCTGTAGAATATCACCATCTTTGATGCCATCTGCATCAGCTTCAATACCTATATTTGTAGTACCTGTATTTGCAGGTATAATAGGACATTTTTCAACATCCTGCACAATATTCCATAGTCCTTTTGCAACCAATAGATGTCGCATCATATAAGCCCACAATGGGTAATTCATACCATCCAACTTATCCTCAATAGCCAACATATGAAATAGATCACTGCTTTCAGCCATGAACACTGACTAAAATACCTTGATGCAAAAAAATGATTGTATCTGAAAAAGTTGAACACAACTACCTTAACGATTTCTGCTAAACCTGTAGCAAACTTCGAGATGCTTATAGTGGCGAACAAAAACTTATATATATCTTTGGCACAAAAAGACAAAATAGCCTGCACAAGCACTACGATAGTGCACTCGGAGGCCGAAATGATCTCAGATCACGATTTTGGCACCACAAAAATTACCTGTTTTGATCTCCTAATCACTCTGAATTTGCACACCAAATTTCATGCAATTCTAAGATTATGACTAGAGAGGTGTCGAGGATGCCCTAGATGAAGCACTGACCTGCTCTGATACCAATTGTTGGAGTTAGACATTTGCAGAAGCACGCAAATAGCACAAGGAAGAAGAAGAAGCTTGGAGCACAACACACAATACTGAATGTATTCCCACTAGAATGTAGAAAGATAAGTAACACGTTAGGGCAATAGGCGTATATACAAGACTGGGGAAAAAACCTCTTAAAGAGGGAAAAAAGTACCCCGACAGTCCTAGTATGTTCACACACATCACTACCTAAATATATCAATAAAATGACCCACCCCATATTGAAGGGTTAAGATTGATGAACGGTAATAAACTGGATAAAACTATGAGGATCCATAAGCACCTTGAATTCCACATCTCCCTTAACAAGAGATGGTGTCAAAAGTGGTCCAACATTAGATGGAAACTTATATGCAGGGACCTTTTGCATCCTCGCATCGAGAAGAAAAAATTGGTTCTTATATGGAAAATCCTCCATTGTGGAATCTAGACCAAATGCCAAAGCTAATAAAATTTGTGGGACCCCTCACTGGTGTAAGCATTGCCTATGAGGCAAGGAGGACCTTGGCCATCTCTTCTTCTCGTGCCCAAGATACTACCCAATCTAGCAATCTCTTACCATGATTTTGAGTTTACAAGCATTACTTAGAGAAACAATTGGCTTCTCTTCTACATTGTGAAACCCATCAGAGAGGAAGCACTCTAGAAGCTATGGAAAGAAATATGTGCAATCAACTTTGATGCCCATATGAAAGAATGGTCGATTGAAAAATCCCTCAACTTGTTAGGCTGAAGAATATGTAATTGTGAAAATTCTCCGCCTTTCACACACCATAGGATGTTTTTCTTCGAAAACAAGAATATTAAAAGCAAGTGGCTTGCTCATGAGGGTGACAAAAAAATCATTAAACTCCTCAGTAACTCTCTCTAAACTATTAGTCACCCATCGAATCTTAAGTATCCTACTAGTTTTGGACCATCATAGTTATTACACCTCTAGGAAATCCTACCCTTGCTTTATGGGATACAGGGGATCCCAAGGGCAATAAGCCCATTCATCGTATAATTTTTCTTTTATTCATTCAAGCTTGGGAGAGTACGCCTTGACTGATCTTTCTTTCAAAAAATAAAGTTGTAGAGGATCATGAACCTACATGTTTTGAAGAAGCAATCAAGTATAAAGAATGGAAGGAAGCTATGAAGGAAGATACTGAAGCTCTTGAAGAA
>CM035444.1:26968630-26981130 GCA_020310875.1 Ceratopteris richardii
AAGTCATATTCTAAGTGTGCATGAAATCACCTATAGTTTTGGTGTCCAAAAGATCAAGGTTTTATGCGGGAAGTCGATGCCCGGCATCGAATCCCTGCTAAAAAGTGGCCAAAAACATCCCAAGTCGATGCCCGACATCGAATTCGCGTTGCAAGTCGATGCTAGGCATCGAATTCTAATTTTAAACAGGCGCTTTTACTAAAACAGGAAAGATTTCCAATTTTGGAAGGTCATACAGGGTCATCTTGTGAGAGCCATAACTTGAGTTCTAGAGATTTGTTTGATGCATATCATAGCTTGTTGGAAAGCTTTACTCTTCTAGTTTCAGCCAATAAAGTTTCATGGAAAAATAATACTTGAGCTAGGAGAAATTAGCAAAATACTGAAGGTATGTCATTTTGGTGACTAGGAATTTCTGTAGAAGCAAAGTTCTCACTTTAGGCTATCATTTCTCAAAGTTTGGAGTGGCAATGAGTTAATGATGACCATAGAGGTGTTCTAGTGTCACATTAATTCATTTCTTGTGGTGTTTCATACATCAACAAGTGGTATCAGAGCAGAAAGATTCTCGAGAGCAGAAGGCGGCAAAGGTACGAGAAGTTTTTTTTGGAAAGTTTTCCATTAAAGTTTCAAAGGTGAAGCATTTGAAGACACAAGGCATCAAAAGGTTACTTCAAAAGTATCCTCATACACAAAGAACTTCAAAAGGTATTATCCTTTATCCTTTAAGCTCACAGGTTGCAGCAGAAGGAAAGAACTATGGCAGATCATATCTCCATTGACAAACTGGACAGAGATAATTACCCCGCATGGGTAATGAGAATGGAAGCCTTACTTATGAGTAAGGATCTCATGATATATGTTACAGGTGAAGAAGAGAAGCCAGTATTTGAAGATGAAAGCCGACCAAAGAAAGAGGAACTTGATGCTTTAAAGCATTGGCAAAAGAAGGATGCAAGTGCAAAAGCATACATCTACAATACAATCTCTGATCATTTGCTACCACACATCAGAGGATTGGAATCATCTGAAGATATATGGAATGCATTGGAGTATCATTTCCAGAGTACTACTAAAGCACGGAAAGCAAGTCTATGGTCAGAGTTTACAACATTCAAGAAGAAGCCAAGTCAAACCATTAGTGACTATGTCACTAAGATGAAGGATCTTGCAGATAGTCTTGGATCCATAGATGAAGATGTTGAAGATCACAGATTGATTGCTTAGCTACTTGCAGGTTTGAGAGGGGATGAAAGGTGGAAACCTTTTGTCTTATCAACAGAACTTTCATTAAATCATTATGTTCCTGATTTGAACCAGTTGCTTGGTTTGATGCTCACATATGAGCAAGACTTGAAGGGAGATGGAGATAAAGGACAAAGTTCTGCAATGTACATGAAGAATAAGAAGAAAGGAGATAAAGGTAAAGCAAAGGATGAAGAAGAGTCAACTTCTCAAGTTTATTATGCAAGAGGTAAAGGCACTGACAGAGGAAGAGCAAGAGGCTTTGGAAGAGGAAGAGGTAATCAAAATAACAACAAAAAGGCTTGCTGGATCTGTGGATTGAGTAATCATTTGGCTCATGACTGTTGGCACAACCAACAAGGATTAAACTAGAATCAAAACAACAATAGCAGAGGTCGAGGTGGAAGATATCAAAGTAATTTCCAAAGAGGTAGACAAAGTCAAAGAGGAGGCTATAGTAGAGGTGGAGGAAGAAGTTGGGGACAGAATCAATCCTACAACACCACCTACTACAACTATGCAAATGACACACAGAATGAAAGTCATACATCATTGATGATGAATTCAATCAGCACATCAGACAAAGAAGATCTAAAGGTATTTTACATTGACTCTGGATGTTCTGATCATTTGTCAGGAAACATAGAATTGATGTCAGAATTGGAAAAAGGTATTTCTAGTCATACAGTTGAAACAGGTGACAATACAAGACATAGTGTACATTCAATTGGAAAAGTGAAATGCAAGAGTGGAGCAGATTTGCTAACCAATGTTTTGTATGTTCCTACAATACCTAAAAACTTGATTAGTGTGGGACAGATAGTTGAAAAAGGTTTTCAAGTCAGGTTTACAAATGAAGGAGTATTTGTGGAAGATCCAGAGAATGGATATAATCAGATTGTCTCTGGTAAGAAAGAAGGTAGACTCTTTACTTTAAGAGTGCAAGGGAACATTGGTCAAGCTTTGCTCACACATGGTGAAGCAGTGATTACAGAACTTGATCTCTGGCATAAGAGATTAGGTCATTTCAATGAAAGAGGAATTAAAGCTATGGTTGCTAATCAGTCTGTACTAGGATTACCAAATGTGCAAAGTCAACATATGGTTTATAAATGTGAAGCTTGTCAAATGGGTAAAGCACACAGGTTACCATTTCAAAAGAAAGGATTCAAACATGATGGAGTACTTGAGCTCATTCATACAGATGTATGGGGACCAACAAAAGAAGGATCTATCAGTGGCTCAAGGTATTATGTTCTTTTCATTGATGATGCTACAAGATGGATAACATTATATGTTTTGAAGGAAAGATCAGAAGTGTTTGGAGCCTTCAAACATTTTCATGCATATGTAGAGAGAGTCACAGGTCAAAAGCTTAAGAGACTGAGGTCTGATGGAGGGGGAGAATACTTCTCCCAAGAGTTCAATGATTATCTTTGGAATGCAGGTATTAAGAGAGAAATAACCTGCAGGTATACACCACAACAAAATGGTGTAGCAGAAAGAAGGAACAAGACTTTGGTTGAGTTTGCTAGAGCTATGCTAAAGGAGAAGAACTGTCCAAATTATCTTTGGGCTGAGGCTGTGAATACAGCCACATATCTTGTGAATAGATTACCATGTGCAGCTCTCAATGGAATGACTCCATATGAAGCTTGGTGGGGTAAGAAACCAACACTAGATCATTGTAGAGTGTTTGGATCAATTGCATATGCTTATGTGCCATCACAGCTTAGGCATAAACTTGAACCAAAGGCAGAAAAATATGTGTTCATTGGTTATGATGAAAAGCAGATGGGTTACATGTTGTGGAATCCTCTAACAAAACAATTTCTTGTTTCTAGAGATGTTACATTTGATGAACAGAAAAGTTGGTATGCAGATCAAAGTCACACAGCTGAAGAATTTGAGGAAGAGGTAAGAAGACGTGAGAAAGGAAAATCAATTGTGCAGGTAAATAGAGATGAAGACTATATGCAAGCAAGTACATCCAGAAGCAGATTAACAAGAAGAAATGAAGAAGCTCCTATATTTGATGAAGAAGTGTATCTAGACACTTATGAAGAATGTGAACCAAGAAGGTCAAGCAGGACTAGAAGACAACCAGAAAGGTATTCTTATGATACTTCTTACATAACTCAGAAGAACTGTGCATATATGGTGAAAGATGATGAAGAACCCCAGAACTATGATGAAGCTAAAGGTAAGAAGCAATGGGAAGAAGCAATGAAGGAAGAGTTCAATGCACTGGAGGAGAACAAGACATGGGAACTTGTTCCTAAACCAAATGGTAAGAAAGTAATTGGAAATAAATGGGTTTATAAGGTGAAGAAGCTTGCAGATGGAAGTATAGCCAGATACAAAGCTAGACTGGTGGTGAAAGGCTATGCCCAAACCTATGGCATAGATTATGATGAGACATTCAGTCTTGTAGCTAAGATGTCAACTATAAGGACAATCATTGCTATTGCAGCTTCAAAAGGATGGACTCTAAGTCAATTGGATATAAAGAATGCATTCTTGAATGGATACATATCAGATGAGGTATACATGGAACAACCTCAAGGGTTTATAGATTCTAGGTATCCAAATTTTGTTTGCAGGTTGAGAAGAGCATTGTATGGATTGAAGCAAGCTCCAAGAGCTTGGAACTATAGACTGGTGAAGTATCTCAATGATCTTGGATATCAAAGTTCAAAAGCAGATTCAAGTCTACTTATCAAAAGAACAGAGGAAGGTACAATCTACATTTGTATTTATGTAGATGACATTATAATCACAGGTACTTGAGATGAAGGAATCAAGGAGGTAAAGAGATTACTTGAGAAAGAGTTTAAGATCAGTGACCTAGGAAAGTTGTCATACTTTCTTGGAATGGAAGTTACTTATACAGATCATGGCATATATGTGTCACAAGAAAGGTATCTTCTGAACTTGTTGAAGAAGTTTGATATGGAAAATTGCAGAGAAGCTTCAACTCCACTTGAAGTTAATCACAAGCTCAGTAAATATGATGGTGCAAAATACAAAGATATGAGGAAGTATCGATCTCTTGTGGGTAGTTTGATTTATGCTACACTAACAAGACCTGATCTTAGTTATGCAGTGGGAGTTTTTGTTGGAAGTGATGGCTGGGAACAATCAGAAGATCAAGGTGGTGCTGCTAGACCTGCTTCACACCTGCCCTCTTTTCCCTTCAGATATGGTTAGAAGACTCCTTGAGCTTCCAAATGACACCAAGAAACTATATATGTGCTTTACAAAATGATTGAGTAATGATCAAATCAAAACAGATGATTTTGAACCTTCACTACTCCAAAAAACTTTCTATTCCTGTATTGACACCTGCTCAGTCCTAAGCTCAGTGTGTCCAGCACACTTGCAATTGGTTTAATTCCTTCTGGGAGTATTAAATTAACTTAACAAGCTACCATTAGCAAGTTAAATCACTCCAAATAACAAACTATACACTGAGCATGATCTTTAGCAAAATCAGGGACACTCCCGATTTTTTAGGAACAACACAGAAATATACCAGTGATTACTTCGACAGCGATTTCTCCCAATTGGCTGAATAGAATGCCTTGAAATTTTGTAGTGTTGTAGAATGCTTTGAGCTGGTTCCAATGAGCCCTGGATCATCAAATTTGGTTCAGTAGATCTTGAGATATGCCCTGTTGAAGTTGACAGACTTTGAGGTGAATGACTCAGAAAACACAGAGTTAAGAACTATGAGTATATGTATTGAATCTATCAAATATACATTCCCATTGGCATGTAAAGTGATGCCCAATGGTACTCAGAGGTGTAGGCTCAATAGTAGCTCTCACACACTCACTAATTTGCTTGGATTAGCCTCGGGAAGTGAGCTTTTTTGCACGCGACTTTTACATTGACTTTTATAGGAGTTTTTTAGTGAGTTTGAATTTCAAATTCAAATATAGGCTCCCTCAAATCTCTCAACTAATCACATGGAGATATTCTCTCCATTCATAACTTCTAATTTCCACGACTTTAGAATGTAGGTGAGATTACAAGAAGTCATATTGACTTTTTACATAAAGTAAAATGTAACTAAACATAGGCATGTGTTCATATGGTCTTCTTTCAAATGAATTCTTTATGAATTACTCCAAGCTCTTGTGAAACCTTCAAGGTTGATATCCAATGCTTTTCAAGGTACAAGACAAAGCCAAGTGTTAAGGCTTGTTTTGCACCAACAGCTCCCCCTCAAGCCAAACACTTGCTTGAGTCTTCATCTTTAGTCTTCAATGATATCCTGTAATCCTATCATTGATTTAAACCTGCATAGCTTGCTCCCATCCAAAGATTTTGTAAGCAAATCTGCACATTGAATATTAGTGGACACATATGATAATTGGATTTCCTTGCTAAGTAATTTCTCCCTCACATAGTGGTAATGCACCTCTATGTGTTTTGTCCTAGCATGATACACAGGATTAGCTGCTAGGTGAAGTGAACTTGTGTTATCTCCAAATATGATAGGTGGCCTTGTATATAGACCCAATTCTGAGTATAGTAGCTTCAACCATATGGCTTCTTGAGTGGCATTGGCTAGCCCTCTGTATTCTGCCTCAGTAGATGATAGGGCTACTGTGGGTTGTTTCTTGGATGACCAAGAAATTGGTTTATCACCTGCAAAGCATATGTAACCAGATGTACTCCTTCTGTCATCCTTGCAACCTGCCCAATCTGCATCTGAGTATACCTTGATGTCAATGTCTGATGAATATGGATAATACAAACCATGATTTTGTGTTCCCTTTAGGTACTTTACTATCTTCTTGGCTGCCTCCAAATGTGGTACTCTTGGTTTATGCATAAATTGGCTAAGTACACTAACACCATATGATATATCAATCCTGGTTAAGGTAGCATAATTGAGACTACCTACCAAACTTTGATAACCTGTAATGTCCTTGAGTTCTTCTCCTTCATGTGCACTGAGTTTGTGGTTGACCTCCATAGGAATGTTTGAGACTTTAGCTTCCTGCAAATTAAACTTCTTGACCATGTCCTGAATGTACTTCTTCTGAGTAATGAATATACCTGAATTTGTGTAGACCAATTCAAGCCCTAGGAAGTACTTCAATAATCCAAGATCATTGATCTTGAATTCCTTCATCATTTGACCTTTGATGTGTCTAATTCCTTGAACATCATTTCCTGTAATAATGATGTCATCAACATAGACACACAAGTATATTACCTCTGAATTGTTCTTCTTTATAAACAATGAAGTATCTGCTTTACTCATCACAAATCCTTGATCCAAGAGATAGGTTGTCAACCTATAATTCCATGCTCTAGGTGCCTGTTTCAATCCATATAGATCCTTCTTCAATTTACACACATGATTTACCTTATTTGGATCCTCATAGCCAGGTGGTTGTGACATGTAGACCTCTTCAGATATCCATCCATTCAAGAATGCATTCTTTACATCCAATTGGTACATGTTCCAATTCTTGGATGCAGCTACACTCACCATAATTCTGATAGTTGGCATCTTGGCCACAGGAGAAAATGTCTCCTCATAATCAATGCCTTGGGTTTGTGCAAAACCCTTGGCTACTAACCTAGCTTTGTACCTGCTTATTGTACCATCTGAGTTCCTTTTGAGTTTGTAGATCCATCTCGATCCTATCACCTTCATGGAGTCCTTCTTGGGTACCAAATCCCAAGTATCACTCTCCTTGAGAGCCTCCATTTCTTCATCCATTGCTTCCTTCCATTCTGGTTTAGTAATGGCTTCCTCAAATGTACCTGGTTCTTCACTTAAGGTATCCTTTGCAAGATATACAGAGTGCTTGGTTACAAGTGAAGTATCATACCCATACCTAATTGGTTTCTTCTTTTCTCTTGAAGATCTCCTCATAGCTTGAGTTGAGGATTCTGGATTGTCTTCAAGTTGCTTCATCTTCATCTTCCCTTTGGATTTCCAAGCTTTGAATTCTTCAATGTTGATGGTGTCTTCATCATCTGAACTTGTGTCCTCATTCTGAGTTGGTTCTTGCCTGACAAGCTTTGGAAAATCTTCTTCCATATCATAAGGTAGGCTAACTTTCCTGCACTCATTATCATACCATGAATCATTTTCATCAAAGATGACATCTCTGCTTACCTTGAAGCCTTTATTTGAGGGGTTATAGAACCTGTATCCTTTCTGATTCAAATCATAACCAATGAAAATACACTTTTCAGCCTTAGGGTCTAGCTTTCCCCTTACCTGTGAGGGAATATGCACATATGCAACACACCCAAAGATCTTGCAATGATCCAGAGAAGGTCTCTTACCATGCCAAGCCTCATAGGGTGTCATTCCATCAAGTGTCTTTGATGGCAACCTGTTGATTAAGTATGTGGCAGTAGATACACTCTCTGCCCAAAGGTAATTTGGTAATTTTTTCTCATTAAGCATAGACCTAGCTGTCTCCACAATGAGTCTATTCCTCCTTTCAGCTACCCCATTTTGTTCAGGTGAGTACCTTGTGGTAATCTCCCTCTTGATGCCTCTTTCCTGCAAGAACTCTTCAAAGTCATTGGAGAAGTATTCTCCACCACCATCTGACCTTAGCCTCTTCAAATGTCTACCTGTTTGATTCTCAACTAATGCAAGATATCTTTTGAAACAATTAAATACTTCATCTTTATGTTTCATGAAGTACAAGACAGTCCATCTGCTATAATCATCTATAAAAGATACATAGTACCTTGATCCAGATATGGATGGGTCCTTGCTTGGTCCCCAAACATCTGTGTGCACCAATTCCAAATAATCTTCATGCATAAAACCTTTCTTGGTATAGGGCAATCTGTGTGACTTACCAAATTGACAAGCCCCACACTTGTATATCATGTGTTGCTTGGATACATTAGGTATCCCAAGCACACATTGATCCCTACTCATTTGTTTTATGGTCCTCTCTCCAATGTGACCTAATCTTTTGTGCCACATCTCCAATTCTGATAGAGTTTGGTCCTTGTAGTTGTATAATGCAATGTTCTTAGTATCCTCAAGTTCAAAAGTAAATAGTCTACCTGATTTCTCTCCCTTGGCTATCCTTCTGAATCCATGTCTTGGATCCTCCACATATGCACCATGTTGAGTGAACCTGACCTGTAGACCTTTTTCAACAATCTGACCTACACTCATCAGATTCTTGGTGATTGTTGGAACATACAATACTCTGCTTAGTAAATTCTGATTACCATCACTTGTTTTGACATTGCCTACTTTAACAACTGAATGTTTAGTGTCATCACCTGTCTGCACTTGGTGCTTGCCTTTGGGTTCTTCCAAATCAGAGAGTAAGGCAACATTCCCAGCTACATGGTTAGAGCAACCTGAGTCAATATAGAACAAATGATCATCATTGATACCTGATTTAGATGTCATGTTCATAATCAACAAGGAATCATCTTGATCCTCTGCATAATTGTTGTAATCCTTTCTGTTCCTGTATCCTCCTTGATAATTGCCATTGTGATTGTAGCTATTGTTGTAGTTATTGTTGTAATTATTGTTGTAGCCATGGTAGCCTTGAGATTGATTGAATCTGCCTCTGCCTTGGGAGTATCCTCCTCTTTGGTGACCTCTTCCTCTTTGGTTCTTAGAATTTTTGTAGCATTCATCTGTAGTATGGTTAGACAAGCCACAAATATTGCATGGAGATTGATTATAGGGTCTCCCCCTACCTGACTTTCCTCCTCTGCCCCTACCTCTAGATGATCTACCTCTCCCTGCATAGTTTGCTTGGGAGGTGGATCCTTCTTCATCAACTTTCTTATTTTTACCCTTGTCTTTAGACTTCTTATCTGTATATAGGGCAGAGGGATTGTTACCTTTTGATTGCTCTCCATTCTTTGTGATCTTTGCTTCATGTGTAAAGAGTTGTCCAATCAGAGTTGTTAGATCAGGTGCTTGGATGTCCATGTACAAGTCCATTGCAGTGGTAAAGCTCTCCCACTTGTCATCTGCTTTGAGTCCATTGATCACTTGTCTGACTATTTGTTCTTCTTCAATTTCTTCTCCAACACTTGCAAGTTGATCTGCAATGTCTTTGACTTTGGTGACAAAATCTGAGACACATTGTTTTGATTGCTTCCTAAGAGTTGTAAACTCAATCCATAGCTGATTCTTTCTAGCCCTTGTGCTTGATGAGAAGTATGTTGACAAGGTTTCCCAAGTCTCTTGGGAAGTCTTACAGTTCTTTATATGAGGTAGAAGGAAATCAGAGATAGAGTTTAGAAGATATGACCTTGCCAAAGCATCTTTAGCACACCATTGGTTGAGTCTCTCATGTTCATCCTTTGTAGGTAGGCCTCTGGTTTTGAATGAGGGCAACTCCTCATCTCCTGATATGTATCCATACAAGCTTCTCCCTTGTAGATAGGTCTTCATTCTCAATGACCAATCCTGGTAGTTATTTCTATCCAATTTGTCAATGAAGGAAGGGAAACCATCACCCATGATTACCTTATTTGCTCTGATACCACTGTTGGAAGTGATGGCTGGGAACAATCAGAAGATCAAGGTGGTGCTGCTAGACCTGCTTCACACCTGCCCTCTTTTCCCTTCAGATATGGTTAGAAGACTCCTTGAGCTTCCAAATGACACCAAGAAACTATATATGTGCTTTACAAAATGATTGAGTAATGATCAAATCAAAACAGATGATTTTGAACCTTCACTACTCCAAAAAACTTTCTATTCCTGTATTGACACCTGCTCAGTCCTAAGCTCAGTGTGTCCAGCACACTTGCAATTGGTTTAATTCCTTCTGGGAGTATTAAATTAACTTAACAAGCTACCATTAGCAAGTTAAATCACTCCAAATAACAAACTATACACTGAGCATGATCTTTAGCAAAATCAGGGACACTCCCGATTTTTTAGGAACAACACAGAAATATACCAGTGATTACTTCGACAGCGATTTCTCCCAATTGGCTGAATAGAATGCCTTGAAATTTTGTAGTGTTGTAGAATGCTTTGAGCTGGTTCCAATGAGCTCTGGATCATCAAATTTGGTTCAGTAGATCTTGAGATATGCCCTGTTGAAGTTGACAGACTTTGAGGTGAATGACTCAGAAAACACAGAGTTAAGAACTATGAGTATATGTATTGAATCTATCAAATATACATTCCCATTGGCATGTAAAGTGATGCCCAATGGTACTCAGAGGTGTAGGCTCAATAGTAGCTCTCACACACTCACTAATTTGCTTGGATTAGCCTCGGGAAGTGAGCTTTTTTGCACGCGACTTTTACATTGACTTTTATAGGAGTTTTTTAGTGAGTTTGAATTTCAAATTCAAATATAGGCTCCCTCAAATCTCTCAACTAATCACATGGAGATATTCTCTCCATTCATAACTTCTAATTTCCACGACTTTAGAATGTAGGTGAGATTACAAGAAGTCATATTGACTTTTTACATAAAGTAAAATGTAACTAAACATAGGCATGTGTTCATATGGTCTTCTTTCAAATGAATTCTTTATGAATTACTCCAAGCTCTTGTGAAACCTTCAAGGTTGATATCCAATGCTTTTCAAGGTACAAGACAAAGCCAAGTGTTAAGGCTTGTTTTGCACCAACAGTTTTGTCACAATTCATGCATTGTCCAAAGGACCCACATTGGATTGCAGGTCAAAGAGTTCTCAGATATATCAAAGGAACTATAAAGGAAGGATTATATTATCCTTTTACATCAGATTTGAAGTTGAGAGCCTACAGTGACTCAGACTGGGCAGGTAACCAAGATGACAGAAGATCAACTCATGGTTACATGATATACATTGGTGATAAGCTTGTAAGTTGGTGTTCAAAGAAACAACATACAGTAGCATTATCATCAACTGAAGCAGAGTACAAAGGACTTGTGGAAGCAGCTAAGGAAGTCATATGGATGCAGACATTGTTCAAAAGCTTAGGCATTGATCAAGGTACACCTACAATACATGGAGATAATATGAGTTCACTTTATCTTGCAGCAAATCCAGTTTTTCATGCAAGGACAAAGCACATAGAGATACAATATCATTTCCTGAGAGAAAAGGTAATGGAGAAAGAGATTGAAGTAGAGTACATTTCTACTAAAGATCAGATAGCAGACATAATGACAAAGAGCTTGGATGGTGTGAAGACTAGCAGATTCAAAAGCATGGCAGGAGTAAAAGAAAAGAAGAAGATATGAAGGAACAGAGAATGTCAATTAATGATTGAGGGGGAGCTGTTGGAGAAACAATCACTAATTGGACATATATTTGAAGGTTAAATCTTAGGAAGAAAACCCCATGCCTATGTGAAGGGACAAATTCACAAGTGTATCATATTTGTAAAGTTAGTTCACTTTAGTTCTAGAAGTTTTTTAAAAATCACAAGAATACGAAAATCTATATAAGTTAGCTTGTATCAACTGACGCGGTGAGAGAGAGAGAATAGAGAGAAGAAGTAGAAGAAGGAGTTCATTTATACGACTGTGTATAGTCGGGCTTCTCTGAGTGAGAAAGCATCTATAAAACTTCTGAGTTTTCATAGCTATGAGACAGAACTGAGTAAAGTTCTGTGTATGAGTCTCTCTCCATCATCTCCATAATTACCTACTGTGTGATGAGTTAAAAAGATCAAGTTTTCCAAGCAACTCGATGCCTGGCATCGAATCTCTATTGATAAGTCATATTTTCATTTATCCTTTTCATTCAGTACTGAAGTGTTTGAAAACATGATGTTGTTGGAGCAACTCGATGCCTGGCATCGAATTCCAGTTGATAAGTCATATTCTAAGTGTGCATGAAATCACCTATAGTTTTGGTGTCCAAAAGATCAAGGTTTTATGCGGGAAGTCGATGCCCGGCATCGAATCCCTGCTGAAAAGTGGCCAAAAACATCCCAAGTCGATGCCCGGCATTGAATTCTCGTTGCAAGTCGATGCTAGGCATCGAATTCTAATTTTAAACAGGTGCTTTTACTAAAACAGGAAAGATTTCCAATTTTGGAAGGTCATATAGGGTCATCTTGTGAGAGCCATAACTTGAGTTCTAGAGAACCGTTTGATGGATATGATAGCTTGTTGGAAAGCTCTACTCTTCCAGTTTCAACAAATAAAGTTTCATGGAAGAATAATACTTGCGCTAGGAGAAATTAGCAAAATACTGAAGGTATGTCATTTCGGTGACTAGGAATTTCTGTAGAAGCAAAGTTCTCACTTTAGGCTATCATTTCTCAA
>CM035444.1:27019169-27041669 GCA_020310875.1 Ceratopteris richardii
TGCATCTAGAGGACTCCTCTAGTGCATTTACATCGAAAGTATATTACAAGAATGATTATAATACAAAAATGGGGTGTCCAAATCGGAAAAATTTTGGGGCCCGTCTTTTTCTCTGCCTTGTGTTCTCTTTAGCTCTGCAACACTCTCCCCCTCTTCGTCTCTATCGTCCCTTGACAGGCTTTACTTCTTGTCTTCAGTTTGTTGTCCGCATGCATCTTTTGGTCAGTTCTGCCTACTGGGTAGACTGTCATTACGTTTTAATGGCCCTGTTCTTGATTTTTTCTTTTACATCCTCTCGGCCTGATGCATTTGTGCTGCCTGTTCTTTTCTTTTCATCGCTCGCAACCCTTGCTCAGTTCTGCCTGTTTGTTAAACAGGTGTTCGGTTTTGATGGCCTCTTCTTAATTCTTGTTTTACATTCTCTGGGCCTGATGCATTTGTCTTGCCTTTTAAGTCGGGTTGCCATGCACGCCACCAGTGGAAGGTATGAGGATGTGATGCTTCAGTCTTCGATCTGGACCTTCCAAAGATCAAGAGGTTGAAGCACCCTCTTGTGGTTTTGGAACCGCTGGATATCTTCTTGCACTTCTTCATGGATACTTTCCTGGCCCTGGTCCATCCTTCCACCTACGTGCTTTTTCCTTGATATGTGCCCCTGCGGGGCTCTCTGCAGAGATGGGTGTTGCGCCCTTGCAGGGCTTCTTGCAAAGATATGTCTTCAGATATGATCTTTCTAGTGAAGCTTCTTTCGTTGTCTTCTTCTTTTCTTCTTTTTGCTTGATTCTCCCTGAACACTGCCCCCCTCCTGAACTCTATCGTCCCTGACAGGCTTTGACAAGCGACGGGCGTATGTTCTATATATTTTTTGCTCTGTGTCATTAAGCAGATTGGCTTCACGTACCATTAACTGTTTCCACTGTTCTGCCTTTACACCATCGTTAGGTGGCTGTCTGTGGTCGGCGAAGAAGCTCAGTTCATATGCCACTAATCTGGCATTCAAATTAGATGACATCTTTAAAAAGATTTGAAATCTATCTCAAAAAATCCTGTTAAAAATGCTTCCTCGAACGTTTGCATATATGTACTTGGCAAGAACATGAGCCTGGAATAATAAGCCATTATGGTTGGTCGGCTAGGCATAACAGAGAGATAAAAAATGAGGATCTCTGTTCCCTAATTAATACCAATGAAATTCAAAAATGTATAGGCCGCGTGTTTGAAGACCTTCAATACTACAAGTATCATACTGAGTATTTTATTTGTCATCTTTACAGTTAAATCTGGTACTGTTGCATAACTTTGCAGCCAAAATTCAATGGTTTTTACCATGTACTCTTTCGTAGGTAGATAATTATGTGGCGGACTTGGAAGCAGAGGGTAATTCAGCCACTGTTTATTTATAACACCATTTTTTTGCATGTCCAAAAATTCCCTGGTTTCTCTTCGACGTGGTATAGGACAAAATGAAGGGTTTACCTGGAGGAAATATGGTGCTGCTTGCCAATGCACCTGTAGTGTAGGATGTTTCTCCAAAAACTTTCTTCTCCAAACAGGTTGTGCAGCTTCAAATTCTTCTTGAGTGTAAGTGAATGTGTCATGTTTAAAGTTTAGCTGCTCGTCTGGACTTGTCTTTGTAATCTTCTTTATATATTGTCTTGTTTTCTCTTTCAATAATCCGTACAGAATGTTGAAAGGCTTCATTATCTCCTCTAAGTCTTTACCTTTAATCTTTGCTTCTTTCATGACTTTGATGACTTCGTTTTCAAAACTTTCTGTCAACTGGGACACCACTAGTGCCCGTTCCTTCTGACTTATTTCTGCAGTATATGGCATTGGATGATCATCATGTATGCCCGCCATCTGTTCGTGTATTGGAGAATTATAAATCGGGGGAGATAGAGGACGTACCTCTACCTCGTCAGTAGGATTCTCTTTTGTTGGCTCTACTGGTGTCCCGATTGGTGCTTTCTGTTTGACTTGGATCTCTAATTGTGCTATGCGTTCATTCTTTTCTTTCACTTCTTGCATTGCTGCTCTGAGCGCTTCCTTTGCTGCAAGCAGTTCATTGCCAATTTCTGCTATATTGTCCATGTTTTCGCTGTAACTTGTTGCAAGTTTCCCATGGGTTGTATTCAATTGTTTTTGGAGCTCGGTGGTGTCTTGAATGTACTTCTGCTCCCATTCGGTTCTTAATGCTTGATCTTGTTGTAGCAATTCTGTATATTTTGCAATCTGGTCTCTTAACTCTTTCTGATCAACATTTGTTGTTTCTTGTTTTTTGAGAGGTTGATCGTATAGCAATGACTTCATGAGTTCTTTATTTCTATTTCGTAAACTGTCATTTTCTTCCATGTACACCTTTAATTGGGTCTCGAGCAAGGTGCTTCTAGCTTTCATTCTCTCTTTGTCGGCCTCGCTGGCTTCATGTAATCTTTGTAGGTCAGTGAGCTGTGCCTGGAGTTGGTGATGCTAGGTCATCAATGTATCACATTGTGTCTTTACCTTGAGTAACTCCATTCCTTTGTCTGCAATCTCTTTCTGGGCCTGGATTAGTTGTGCAGACAATTGTTCACTCATAATTTGAAACCTATTATTTTCCCTCATGGCTTTGTCATAGTCTACATCTGTATCCATCATCTGTTGTTGTGTATCCATGGCCGTTTGTATCATCTGCTTGACCACCGGCTTTAATTGTGTGACATTCACATTTAACCATGTTTTAGGAATATTCGGTTCAGCTCCTGTTGTCACATCTTTGCCTTGTGCTACATGTAATGTAGTGCCATGGGGCTGCCTAATATGAAGTTGGATCCTTGGCTCAGCCTCCATGTGGTCGATCTTGGTTTGTGGTGTATCGTCTGGCACCTCGATCACATTTGGCTCTTTGTTTTGTAGTAAACCTGAGTCCGCATTCACTGGAGTTTGTATCTCTTTTTTGATAGGTGGCCTGGGAGTGTTATTATTCACGGGAACTTTCGTCACACTTATCTTTGATTGGTCATTTAGTTGAATCACATGCACATTTTCCACATGTTGTTCTATGTTCTTCGCTTGCGACTTTTGGTTGTCAGGTGTGACTTCAACTTGATTAATTTCCGTCCATTCTTCCTCATGAGTTTCTGTCCTTATATCAGTATCCAATGTGTCTTTCTCATGACTACATTCTTCTTGGGAACTCGAATCTTCTAAGCCTAATTTTTTGTACCTGGCCACCTGTTCAGGGGTCTGTTCTTTATCTTTCATTCTCCTTTCTTTACTGGCTTGCCTGTAATGGTGACCTTGGATATTCAGATTTACTTGCCCTCCCATATACTGATGTGTTTCTTCTAGGGCCGCAGAGAGATCTCTTTTAGTAATTGGTTGTTGGGTCCCAGGAATCTTTGGCAAAATATGTGTCCTCTTTGAAGTGGGTGTTTCCTGAGCTTCTTCCTCTCTTAGACGTTTAGTTCCTCTCATAGGTTTCTGAGAACTAGTTCCCACTTCGTCAACAACAATGACTGTTTTCTTTTTCTTTGGGACTGTAGCTGATTTGGCATATTTGGCTAACTCTACTGAGGTTGGCATTTCACGCAGACAGTTTTTCATATCAAGTGCCTCATAGATAAGTAAGGTCAAAGTAGAACTGCCATTTAGAATCTTTTTCTGACCCCACTTCTTCTTTGCTTCAAATAGTCGGTCTTGGACATAAGGAGTCATATTCACTTTATTTCCAACTTGTTTCATTGCATGAGATAGTAGTTGTACAACAATCTTTTGAGGTGCCGTGTATCTATGCATGCTTGGGAAACAGAAATGCTGGTGCACTAAGCGAACATCATCTTCAATATCGGTTCTGTTAATGTCCAAAAAGGATCTCTTTTTTGGATCATGACATTCCTCCTTGACATTAGTGATTCCTTCTTGATTCCATCCAAAAGCTTTGTTGATTAACTCATGAGTGAATTGAATGGTTCTCCAAGTACCCACTTTGTTCAGTACTCTTGCTTCAGGAACTGATATCTTCGTTGCTGCAGGCTGCAGTGTGTTCATCACTTGCGTGCATCTTTGAAAGTCTGGCAAATAAATAGGCAATTTTAGAAATGCCTCTATTCTTGCTTGTGTCCAGACATCCACCATGTGCGGTAATCCTTGTATGATAGTCTTGAAGTCTTGCGACATAATAGGGAAGTACTGATCCCTATCCATAATCTTGATGGTGGCCATGAAAATGAGGTCCGACACCGGTTGGTCATCCAAAAACCAATGGCCTCTTGCTTTTGTTATAGATTCTTGTGGAAGAAGCTGAACCTCTTCCTCTTGAGTCGCTTCAGAATTAGTGGATGCCATTTGCACTCAATATAGAGTATGAATTAGTGGCAAGATAGTATCAGAAATCCTCCTTCATTTGTCTTTCATAAGATGAAAATTGCTTCGAGTGATTGGTGTCGTCCCTTCCCCGTGGGTGTGAGAAAGGTAATACCTGGGATTTTCCAAAATTTTTATATATTTTTATGTTTTTGTATGAAAGAAAAATAGAAAAGTGAGTTCATAGCCGAAGCGTTTATTAAAATTTTTAGTAATTTTCTTTAAATTATGTACAAGTGCTCTCCTATTTCCCAAGAGGGAAATGTGCTTCACTATCCTGAAATAGAAGAATATTGTGCCAAATGCGTGGCCTTGTAATGTGGCCCTATCATGCATACTTTGGATTTTGTTAACTCCCAATGTGTGCAACTTGAAGTATTTGTTTGATGCATGCAGCTCGTCGTGCTTTTCGGCATCCAAATCTGCTTCACTCTGTTGGGATGAATTGTATTTTCAACATTCTTGATGAATGTGGGTCTTCTTATGTTGTACGTCTGCTTTTGCTGATGTTTGAACCTTGGAATAGTTTTTGGTGCAAGTGTATACTCCTTCTCTGTCCTGCAGATGTTCATCTTTGGTTGTCTTGCCTTTGGAGCATACTGATTTTTCTTGAGCCTTGACTCTTCCTTCCTGATGATTTTCCTTTGAGCGCATGACTTGGGAATCCATATTTGTGTTCGATCTAACTGGGCGGCTATTACTATCTTTGGAATCCACCGTCTAGCAATTCGTTGTTGATCTCGACGTCCAAAGTCATTTGTCTGCTTCTTTGCTGGATTGTTCTGATGTCGACAATGTTTGTGTTGTAGAAGATATGCAGCTACTTGATCCTTCCTTATCCAAGCCTGTCTAGTGTGAGGAATGGGGTATATTCTAATAGGTACAAACTTGTGATGATCCTGAGAACTAGTCTCTCTTGTGCATGATGCTTCACTAAGGTTGGTTCCAGATTGAATGGTACTCTGGTGACTTGCTAGATTAGAAGACAGTGTGCAAGCAGAATTCGGTGTGCCCTCACATGAAACACTTGATGAAGGGGTTTCCATAGTGCTAGTGAACATACATTCATGACTGTGTTCATTAGAGTGAATTTTTGGCTCTATACTTGCGGCTTTGATTGGTAGTTTGTCTAGCAAGCTGAATGCTTCACGATGTCCTATCTTGGCTGAGATGTATCCTAAAGCCAATTGGATAGTCACTTCATATTCGTATATCCAGTCTTGACGTAGCACTAACTCTTCCAATAAGTCCTGATCGTGACATACTAAGAGTTTTTGTTCCATAGTGTTGTTGCCAAGGTGTAGAGGTAAGGTAATCTCTCCTATATACGTGGTGATCTTTCCTCCTATTCCAATCAGCTGTGCCTTTGATGGACGTAATTCCTCTTTGAGTGTTTGTGACAATGAATACTTGATGCAGCTTATAGCTGCTCCTGTGTCAATGAGAGCATCCACTAAGTGGTACTCCATTTTTCCGGCTCCCAAATTCAAATATGGTTGTGTCCTTTGTTGACCTAGATTTTCAGTGGCTCTAAAATTAGCCATTGGGATGAGTTCTTCTCCTAGTCGATATCTCTCATCTCTCTCTCTCATCCACTCTTTCCATTTCTTGATTCGTTCTAGTGCTTCCTGTCTTGCTTCTTCTCGTATCCTTTCCTCCTCGATGCGTCTATTCTTGCCCTTGATTAATCGTGACATTGTTTCTTCAGTCAATGGTTCTAGATATTTTTTCACTCGACACCCACTGATATAGTTTGGTAATACTTCTCCATCTAGGGTTGCTAAGTTGATGGCTCCACTCGTGGATATACGATTGATGATCAACGGGCCATATCCTCTCTTCTGCAACTTCTTAGCGTGTTGTTTCAGAGTATATACCAAGACTAAATCTCCTTCCTTCAACTTTTTATCTTTAATATGAGCATCAAAATATGCCTTCTGTCACCTTGTAGCAGCATAAATCCCTGCTACTGCTTGTAACTTAGTTTCATGAAGCTTCTCTATTTGATCCAATTGAGCTGAGAGTTCATGTCCCGTCCACTCATAAGTTGTTGCTACTCTGAGAGTGGGTATTAAGAAATCAATTGGCAAAATAGCATTTTGTCCTTATACTAAGTTAAAAGGCGTAGTTCCTATGGCGGTCTTGTACGCTACTCTGAATGCCCATAAAGCGTGATGTAATTGTTTATCCCAATCAGATCTACCATTGTTCACAATTTTAGTGAGAACTGTGCACAAGATTTTATTGGAACTTTCGGCTTGTCCATTGGCTTGTGGGTGATAAGGCGCTGATTTCTTATGAATTACCAAGAATTCATTGAGTAAGGCTTCTATTACTTCATTCACAAAATGCGTACCTCTATCACTCACAATTTCTATCGGTAGTCCAAATCTAGTGAAAACGTTCTCGAAGAGAAACTTGGCTTTAGTTCTTGCGTCATTTTTCTTGGTTGCTTTGGCTTCAACCCATTTGGTCAAATAATCGGTGGCTACAATTATGTATTCGGCATGGGATCCTTTAGCTGGGGGCTAATAGGTCCTATGAAGTCTATTCCCCATTTAGTAAAAGCTCTGGCACTCATCATGGGTTTTAATGGCATTTCATCTCTTCTAATTGGATATTTCGTTCGTTGACATGTATCACATCGTTGAACATATGTGGCTGCATTCTGATGTAGAGTTGGCCACCACATTCCAACAAAGAGAATCATTTTTGCTGTCTTATCTGTTGGGAGAGATGGTTGGATGCACTCAGAAGATTAAGGTGGTACTGCTAATCCTGCTTTGCACCAGCCCTCTTTGATCCTTTTCTCCGATTCTACTCCTTGATAACGCGACGAAGACTGTGCCTTGCGGAAACCGCCACGTCAAGAAAAAATTACGTTAGAGTGATTCAGGAATTCTCTGTAATCAATCAATAGCTTAGATTGTGCTCTAACTTTACTGGAAAATTTTCACCGAAATTTCACCGGACTGTCACTGGACTGACACCGTAATCGTACCGGAATTATACCGGAATGAACTTCAATTCTGTTTATAATTACTTCAAGTGAACATACATGAAGTAAGGAAGTGATGCATGAACTTACTTAACTTACTGAACTCTTTCTGAAGTTTAAGAAAAAAAAACTCCTCTAGTTCAGACAGTCTCTTTTCGGTCAAACTTTGTATTGTGTGTAGATATCTTTTTCACCGGAAAGATTGATCAATTAAAAGTAGAGATGTTTAGCTATAGAGTAAGCTATCTCTCATACAAAGCTTCGCATTACTTTGCAAGATCTACTTCATTCTTCTACCGGAAATTACTTGTTTACTGTAAGAACTGCAACATTAAGCACTTCGACCACGATTTCTTGAATTTAGCTGAATCAAGTTGCTTCAAACTTTGTATGCTTGAGGTATGCTTTGAGCTGAATCTATCAAGCTTTGAATCACTTGATTTAGTTCAGTAGACACTGAGATATGTCTCTTTGACGTTGACAGTAGTTGAAGTAGTACTCTCAGAGAATAACAGAGATGATGAATGTAAATATTTGTATTAGATCATGTAAATGTACATTCCCATTGGCATGATAAACATAGCTCAATGGTACTCAGAGGTGTAGGCTATATAGTAGACCTCACACACTCAATGATTGATACAATAATGCCTCGTGATGATTGAATAATTCTGTTCGCGACTTTTAACTTGTAGTTTTATAGGAGTTGAGTGAGAGATTGAATTAGAATTCAAATCAATCTCCTAAAATCTTTCACCCTAAAAAAAAAAGAAAGAGGTTGATTGAGATATTCTCTCAATCAATCAACAACCTTTTCCGCGACTTTCAATCAATTAGGCGTGATTGCATACTGCGCCAAGTTATATAGACTTTTACAACGGGTAAAAGAGTAATAACTCATAAGCTAGTGTTCCTATACTCCTTGCGTCATGTAGAGTCTTCAAAGTAGATGTTCAAGCCAAATGTGAAGGCTTGACTTGTACCAACAGCTCCCCCTCAAGCCAAACAATTTGGCTCAAGTCTTCATCTTCATTCTTCAAACACATCCTGTAATCCAATTATGGATTTAAATCTACATAACTTGTTTCCATCCAAAGCTTTAGTGAGTAAATCTGCGCATTGCATGTTAGTAGACACATAAGTCAACTGAATGTCTTTGCTTAGCAACTTTTCTCTCACATAGTGGTAATGAACTTCTATGTGTTTGGTTCTGGCATGATATATTGGATTAGCTGCAAGGTGAAGAGAGCTAGTGTTGTCTCCAAAGATGATTGGTGGTCTTGTGTGTAGACCTAACTCTGTATATAGAAGCTTCAACCAGATAGCTTCTTGAGTAGCATTGGCTAGCCCTCTATACTCTGCTTCAGTAGATGAAAAAGCTACTGTAGGTTGTTTCTTGGCTGACCAAGAAATTGGTTTATCACCTGCAAAACATATGTATCCTGATGTACTTCTCCTATCATCCTTGCATCCTGCCCAATCTGCATCTGAATATACTTTAATATCAATATCTGATGTATAAGGAAAATACAAACCATGGTTCTGAGTTCCCTTTAGATACTTCAAGATCTTCTTTGCTGCCTCTAGGTGAGGTACCCTTGGTTTGTGCATGAATTGACTAAGCACACTAACTCCATATGCTATGTCAATTCTTGTCAAGGTAGCATAGTTCAAACTACCTACCATGCTTTGATATCCTGTAATGTCTTGGACTTCATCACCTTCATGAGTACTTAGCTTTAGGTTGACCTCCATTGGAGTGGTAGATATTTTAGCTTCCTGCAAACCAAACTTCTTGACCATATCCTGTACATACTTCCTTTGAGTGATATATATACCTGAGTTGGTGTAGACTAACTCAAGACCTAAGAAGTACTTCAATAATCCAAGATCATTAATCTTGAATTCTTTCATCATCTGACCTTTGATGTATCTAATCCCATTGACATCATTGCCTGTAATGATGATGTCATCAACATAAACACACAAGTATATTACCTCTGTACTACTTCTCTTTATGAATAGAGAAGTGTCTGCTTTACTCATCACAAATCCTTGGTCTTGGAGGTAGGTTGTCAACCTGTAATTCCATGCTCTAGGTGCCTGCTTTAAACCATACAGAGCCTTCTTCAATTTACAAACACAATGTACCTTTTTTGGATCTTCATAGCCAGGTGGTTGTGACATGTAGACTTCTTCAGATATCCATCCATTCAAGAAAGCATTCTTGACATCCAATTGGTACATGTTCCAATTTTTGGATGCAGCTACACTCACCAATATTCTGATAGTTGGCATCTTGGCCACAGGAGAAAATGTCTCCTCATAATCAATGCCTTGGGTTTGTGCAAAACCCTTGGCTACCAACCTAGCTTTGTACCTGTTTATTGTTCCATCTGAATTCTTCTTCAGTTTGTAGATCCATCTGGATCCTATTACCTTCATAGAGTCTTTCTTGGGTACCAAGTCCCAAGTATCACTCTCCTTGAGAGCGTCCATTTCTTCATCCATAGCTTCTTTCCATTCTGGTTTGGTGATTGCTTCTTCATAGGTACCTGGTTCTTCATTTAACAAATCCTTTGCAAGATATACAGAATGTTTAGTTACAAGTGATGTGTCATACCCAAATCTGATAGGTTTCTTCTTTTCTCTCTGAGATCTTCTCATTGCTTGAGTTGAGGATTCTGGTGTATCCTCTAATTGCTTCATCTTCATTTTTCCTTTTGACTTCCATGCCTTGAACTCTTCAATGTTTATTGTATCATCATCATCTGAGCTTGATTCATCTTTCTGTATTTGTTCCTCCTTGGTGAGCTTTGGGAAATCCTCTTCCATGTCATAGGGTAGACTAATCTTCCTGCATTCATTCTCATACCATGAGTCATTCTCATCAAAGATGACATCTCTGCTTACCTTGAAACCTTTGTTTGTTGGGTTGTAGAATCTGTATCCCTTTTGGTTCAAATCATAACCAATGAAGATACATTTTTCAGCCTTGGGATCTAGCTTTCCCCTTACCTGTGAGGGAATATGCACATATGCTACACAACCAAAGATTTTGCAATGATCCAGAGAGGGTCTCTTACCATGCCAAGCTTCATATGGTGTCATGCCATCAAGTGATTTGGATGGCAACCTGTTTATGAGATAGGTGGTAGTGGATACACTCTCTGCCCAAAGATAATTTGGCAACTTCTTTTCATTAAGCATAGACCTTGCTGTTTCTACAATGAGTCTATTTCTTCTTTCAGCTACCCCGTTTTGTTCAGGTGAGAACCTTGTGGTTATCTCCCTTTTGATGCCTCTTTCCTGTAAGAAATCTTCAAACTCATTGGAGAAGTATTCTCCTCCTCCATCTGACCTTAGCCTTTTCAAGTTTCTTCCTGTTTGGTTTTCAACCAGTGCAAGATACTTCTTGAAACAATTAAACACTTCATCTTTATGCTTCATAAAGTATAAAATGGTCCATCTGCTATAATCATCAATGAAGGACACATAATACCTTGAACCTGAGATAGAAGGGTCCTTGCTAGGTCCCCAAACATCTGTGTGTACCAAGTCTAGATAGTCTTCATGCATGAAACCTTTCCTTGAATAGGGTAACCTGTGAGACTTACCAAATTGACATGCTCCACACTTGTATATCATGTGTTGCTTGGATACATTAGGTATCCCAAGCACACATTGATCCCTGCACATTTGCTTTAGGGTTCTTTCACCTATGTGCCCTAATCTCTTGTGCCATATCTCTAACTCTGAAAGTGTCTGATCCTTATAATTATACAAAGCAATGTTCTTGGTGTCTTCTAGCTCAAAAGTAAACAATCTACCTGATTTATCTCCCTTGGCTATCCTTCTGAACCCATGTCTTGAGGTCCTCCACATATGCTCCATGTTGTGTGAATCTGACCTGCAAACCTTTCTCCACAATCTGACCAACACTCATTAGATTCTTGGTGATGGTTGGTACATAGAGTACCCTGCTCAATAGGTTCTGGTTACCATCACATGTCTTCACATTTCCAATCTTAACAACAGAGTGTTTAGTATCATCACCTGTTTGTACCTGATGTTTGCCCTTGGGTTCTTCCAAATCAGAAAGTAGTGCCACATTGCCAGCTACATGGTTAGAACATCCTGAGTCAATATAAAATAAATGATCATCATTTGTACCTGCCTTAGAGGTCATATTCATGATCAATAGGGAGTCATCTTGCTCCTCTGTGTAGTTGTTGTAGTCTCTTCTATTTCTGAATCCACCTTGGTAGTTACCATTGTGGTTGTGATTGTAGTTGTTGTTGTACTGATTGTTGTATCCATTGTAGCTTTGATGTTGGTTGAATCTGCCTCTCCCTTGAGAGTATCCACCTCTTGAGTAGCCTCTTCCTCTCTGATTCTTGTAGTTCTTGTAGCATTCATCTGTGGTATGATTGGACAATCCACAAATGTTGCATGGTGATGAGTTGTAGGGTCTCCCCCTACCTGACTTACCTCCTCTGCCTCTTCCTCTAGATGATCTACCTCTCCCTGCATAATTAGCTTGAGAGGTAGAGCCTTCTTCATCCTGTTTCTTCCCTTTACCTTTATCCTTAACTTTCTTATCAGTATAGAGAGCAGAGGGGTTGTTACCTTTTTATTGATCTCCTGCCTTTGTAAACTTTGCTTCATGTGTAAATAGTTGGCCCATGAGTGTTGTGAGATCTGGAGTATGCATATCCATATAGAGGTCCATTGCAGTGGTGAAACTTTCCCACTTATCATCTGCCTTGAGTCCATTTGTTACTTGCCTGACTATTTGCTCCTCTTCAATCTCCTCTCCAATGCTTGCTAGTTGGTCTGCCACATCTTTAATCTTTGTCACATACTCTGAGACTGGTTGCTTGGGCTGCTTCCTAAGGGTTGTGAATTCAATCCACAGTTGATTCTTCCTGGCCCTTGTATTGGAAGAAAAGTAGTTTGACAAGGTTTCCCAAGTCTCTTGGGAAGTCTTACAGTTCCTTACATGTGGTAAAAGAAAATCAGATATAGAGTTTAAGAGATAAGACCTTGCCAAAGCATCTTTTGCACACCATTGGTTGAGCCTCTCATGTTCATCCTTTGTAGGTAGTCCTCTAGTTTTGAATGAGGGTAATTCCTCATCTCCTGATATGTATCCAAATAAGCTCCTTCCTTGTAGATAGGTCTTCATCCTCAGAGACCAAGCTTGGTAGTTGTTTCTGTCCAATTTGTCAATGAATGAAGGAAATCCATCACCCATGTTTACCTTCTTTGCTCTGATACCACTGTTGGGAGAGATGGTTGGATGCACTCAGAAGATTAAGGTGGTACTGCTAATCCTGCTTTGCACCAGCCCTCTTTGATCCTTTTCTCCGATTCTACTCCTTGATAACGCGACGAAGACTGTGCCTTGCGGAAACCGCCACGTCAAGAAAAAATTACGTTAGAGTGATTCAGGAATTCTCTGTAATCAATCAATAGCTTAGACTGTGCTCTAACTTTACTGGAAAATTTTCACCGAAATTTCACCGGACTGTCACTGGACTGACACCGTAATCGTACCGGAATTATACCGGAATGAACTTCAATTCTGTTTATAATTACTTCAAGTGAACATACATGAAGTAAGGAAGTGACGCATGAACTTACTTAACTTACTGAACTCTTTCTGAAGTTTAAGAAAAAAAAACTCCTCTAGTTCAGACAGTCTCTTTTCGGTCAAACTTTGTATTGTGTGTAGATATCTTTTTCACCGGAAAGATTGATCAATTAAAAGTAGAGATGTTTAGCTATAGAGTAAGCTATCTCTCATACAAAGCTTCGCATTACTTTGCAAGATCTACTTCATTCTTCTACCAAAAATTACTTGTTTACTGTAAGAACTGCAACAGTAAGCACTTCGACCACGATTTCTTGAATTTAGCTGAATCAAGTTGCTTCAAACTTTGTATGCTTGAGGTATGCTTTGAGCTGAATCTATCAAGCTTTGAATCACTTGATTTAGTTCAGTAGACACTGAGATATGTCTCTTTGACGTTGACAGTAGTTGAAGTAGTACTCTCAGAGAATAACAGAGATGATGAATGTAAATATTTGTATTAGATCATGTAAATGTACATTCCCATTGGCATGATAAACATAGCTCAATGGTACTCAGAGGTGTAGGCTATATAGTAGACCTCACACACTCAATGATTGATACAGTAATGCCTCGGGATGATTGAATAATTCTGTTCGCGACTTTTAACTTGTAGTTTTATAGGAGTTGAGTGAGAGCTTGAATTAGAATTCAAATCAATCTCCTAAAATCTTTCACCCTAAAAAAAAAAGAAAGAGGTTGATTGAGATATTCTCTCAATCAATCAACAACCTTTTCCGCGACTTTCAATCAATTAGGCGTGATTGCATACTGCGCCAAGTTATATAGACTTTTACAACGGGTAAAAGAGTAATAACTCATAAGCTAGTGTTCCTATACTCCTTGCGTCATGTAGAGTCTTCAAAGTAGATGTTCAAGCCAAATGTGAAGGCTTGACTTGTACCAACATTATCTGCAGAGAAATGTCCTCCTGCAGCTCTTGTATGTGCCATCTCTAAAACAGCAAGATACTCGTCTTCATGAATGCACATTCGCAAGTGATTATCTCTTCCTCGTTTGAAGAGTTGTTTTCCAAGAAGAGCATAGTCCTTACTTTGTTCCACAAGTGCTCGTTTTCTTGCTAGAGTGGCTCCTTCTGGGTACTCTTGGGTCTTTAAGAACTTCACCAGAGGCATGCTCCATCTTGGTGCTACAGTGGAGTAGCATAAAGTGGAGTTCTCTTCTGGATTCCGTTCTTGATAGGTTGGGCAGGCTGATACATAGTTATGCGCATCTCTCTGCATGGTTGGCCAATATATGCCCAATCTCCTTAGTGTTTGCCATGTTCCGTTCGCATTTAGATGCGTTTTCCATTGATTTACATGTGCTTTCTGAAGCCACATTTCCCTGTTCCTCTTCTTCTACGCATCTCATGAGTAATCCATTTGAGTCTTGGTGATACAAGATTCCAGCAATGATATGAAGGTTTTTAGTCTTCCATAGGTCTTGAGTTCGGTTTGGTGTAATCCCATCTTTAGGTCCATGCGTGAGTATGGGGATCAATTTTTCTGCCCATTGGGGACATACTTCGAGGTTAAACAGGTACGTGTCTGGCAGATCATCTGGTACTCCTATGGGTGGTTCTCCGTGTGTCATTCTAGATAAGTGATCCGCTCTTATGTGAGTGTTCCCTTTCTTGACTACTACCTCAAAATCGAATTCCATCAACAATAAAAACCATCGTACTAGTCGTCCTGTGTTACAAGGCTTATTGACTAAGTACAATAGGGCTTGATGATCAATAAAGAATTTGAATTTGTTTGCCAAAAGGTAATGTCGGAACTTCTTTACTGCGTATACCATCCCTAAGCCTTCTCTTTCAGTCATGGTATAATTGCGTTCTGCTTGATTCAATTGTCTATTGGCGTAGGCTATAGGGTGGTCTAACTTTCCAGTATCTGCAGGTTGAGCTAAGATGCAACCAATGGCAAACTTGGAAGCATCTACGTGAATGTGAAAGGGTTTGTTCCAATTGGGTACTCGAAGAATAGGGGCTGAACTCAATCCACTCTTTAATTCGTTGAAAGCCTTTTCACATTCTTCAGTCCAGTTAAACTGTGTCAATAATGCATAAAGAGGTCAGCAATTATGGCATACATATGTATAAATCTTCGGTAGTATCCGCAATGTCCCATAAATGCTTGTACTTCTTTAGCAGTCTTTGGTCTCGCCAGAATTACTTTGATTTTGTCTTCACCAGTTGAAATTCCATTTTTAGAGACAATATGTCCCAATATCTTTCCTTGTCGAACCATGAAGACGCATTTTTCTGGATTGAGGCATACTTGATATTGTCAACATTTAGCAAAGATCTTTCCTAGTTCAGGGATATGCTCTGATTGTACAGCTGAATAAGTACATAGATCGTCCACGTATACCTCCATACTCTTCCTCAAGAATTCTTTGAATACATGGCACATCAATCTTTGGAAAGTGGCTGGGGCGTTGGTTAGGCCGAAGGGCATAACCCTAAAGGCGTATACTCCCCATTCAGTTGCAAAGGCTGTTTTATGTTGGTCTTCAGGAGCAATGGCTACCTGATTATATCCTGAAAAGCCGTCCAAAAAACTATACACTTCCTTCCCTGCGACTCTTTCCAAAAGATGATCCGTAATGGGTAATGGGTAACTATCTCTTATGGTAGCGACATTCACTTTTTTCAGATTTATGCATACTCTTAACTTCCCATTCTTTTTCGGTACAACCACCAAAGGTGACACCCATTCCGTGTGTTCGATCTCATATATGAATCCAACATCTAACAACTTATCTATCTCTTCCTTTATCTTTGCTGAGTATACATCATTGTATGTGTACGGTCTTTGTTTGGAAGGTTTGGCTTCGGATGTCATAGGGATTCTATGAGCACATATGGATGGATCTACTCCTTTCAAGTCCTTATAGGTCCAGGCAAAGACATCGCGGTATTCCCTTATGAGGCGTATTAACTCTTGTTCTTCCTCCACTGAGACATCCTGTCCTATGAAAGTACATCGTTCTTCTCCTTCCTCTAAGGTTACTACTATCTTCTTGGTCTGTTCTTTATTGTCATATGCTATTCTTGGCTGTGCTTCTCGTTTTGGCATTTGAATAGCAATTCTCCTCTCTTCTACTTCATATTTTTTGAAGTGGGCGGGCACTTCGAATTGGTCTTGAGGCTTGTTTTCTTCATCACTTTTTGCTTTTTCTAATCCAAGCTCCTCTTCCTGTGTTGGTTCTTGATTTACTTCATTAGCTATGACACTTATTTCTTGAGTTCCATTTTCTGTTTCCATGTGTTCTTGCTCCATTTCAATGCTCTCATAGTCTTCCTTCCATTCCTTTTCTATGACTTCTCCTTCTTCAACTTCCTGAAGGACTACCACATATAGACTAACGTCATATCCTTCCTCATCAATGCATTCATTCATGGTTATTACCTCTTCGTTTACACACACATCAAGAGTAGCTAAAATCTCCATCCAACCGTGAGGTTCAAATTCTTCATCTAAGAATATTTGAGGCATATAGGCTGGATCTTGTACTGATCTAGCAACTCCTTGCTTTTGCTGCCATCCTTTTCTTCTATCCTCCTCCTTTTTTGTAGTTTGGCATATCCATAGATGAGTGTCTTCATTCATCCATGATTGATCACTTGAACCGATACTATCGATCGATTGATTATCTTCCTCCTTATGAATCTGATTCCATTGTAAGGGGGGAACATCTTGATATGTGTATGTGTGGAGATTTATTCTTGTAGTGGTTCCTTCATGCTGTAAATATACTGCATCTTTTCCCCAATCTTGCACTACCTTTAATTGCCTCATGAAAGGTCTTCCAAGTATCATTTCATAATTGCTAGGCCTTTCAAATTGACAGATTGCTAAAGTGTGCTCGAATTCAACTTCACAAGTGGTAAAAACCACTTGTTCCAATAATCCCAAGGGTCTTTCAATGTGTCCATCTGCCATTTGTATCTTCATGCGTGTTGGTCTTAGATCTGGTTTTTCCCATTTTTCCCAAATTTCTTTAGTTGCTATTCCTACTCCAGCTCCTGTATCTAAAATGGCTTTGGTGGTGTAACCCCTGTAGGTAATTGGAAGGCACATGTTTCCTTCATCTCCCTCACTAAAATCTCCAACTTTGTCGACCGGGATTTTTACTATGTTCACTTCATCAGACATCTCCTTCTCTTCCGCCTTGATCTCCAATTGACTGGTTAATTTCTCCTTCAAATGTGGTTTGATCTTCAAAAGTTCTTCCAATGTTAGGATACAAGGGATTTTTACCTTTCTAAGGTGTTGTATGATATCTGATGTTTGAATAGATGGGTTCAGTTCTTTTTTTCTCATTGAGGGAATGCGGTATAATTCTGAATTATGTTCGTACTCTCCTGTGTAATTTGGCAAAACCTTTACACTATCATTTCCTTCGTTACTTGGATCAATTGGTATTATTTCTTCTGAATTCAGTTCAGGCATGGAGTCTTCAATTTCTCCTTCTGCTTCTAGCTCCTCAAAGGGTGGGTCTATTCCTTCCACTTTCTTCCATCTATCTTCTTGGACTCTTGCCCACAAATCTTTAGGCCATTCCCCTTCTACTTCGGGAACAATGGAACCTTCCCTTTTATCCTCACCATAATTTCTATTATGTGTCTTACCTGCTTCGGGTTTCTCGTGATCATTAGTAATGACACACTCTTGGAACTCTCTTTCGGAAATTCGGGTATTGTGTGGTGGCAACGCAGGTTTTTCTAAGGTCTGTTGAGCAACTTCTATTAATTTTTTGCAGATCTCCAACCTCTCTTTCTCTAGGTCACCTCTAGGATATTCTCTTTCATGTTGTTCTATGGTAGGTCCTGCTCTTATTCGTGCCTTGTACGCCTGAATCCACATGGCTAATTCTTCAGGCATGGGATCTGCTAAAACTGATCCTACCTCTTCTTTTTTATGCTTTCCATTTTTATTTTCTTCTTCAAATTTCTGTTTCTCTTTTGGATTTTGTTCGCTCTTCTCATTTTCCTTCTTTTGTTGTAATTTCTTTTCCTTTATCCTATCTCTACGGTTCTTCCATCTTTGTGTCCTTTTGCTTACAACACTTTTCTCAGGCTCTTTCGAGTCTTCAACTCTCTGAGGTGTGGGTGTGTTCACCTCTCTATAGCTTTGATTGTTTTCCTCAGTTTTGTCTGGGGTCTCTCTAGCTTTGGCTCTAGTTATTGCTTTCAATGGCACAGTGTATTCCTTATCGCTCCCTGATGATTCGATCACTTCTATCACATTGAATTGCACATTGGATGTAACCTTGTTGGGGTTCTTGGGGCAATCTCTGAAAAGGTGTTCCTTACCACAATCACCACAGTATCCTTCCCATACTTGCTATGGTGGTGGTGGGTTTGGCAGTGTACACTCTCTGATATAAGGATCACCTCCGCATCTATAACATGGTCCTCTAGGTACTGGCGGTCTGTTCATAGGTCGGGGGGGTATGGGTGCCCTAGGGGCTGTGTACATTAATGACACATAGTCTTGCTCATATCGTAGGAACTATCTGGCACTTCCATGCCATAGGTATATGGTTCGCATATTTGTCCATATTCTATCATAGAGCTCTCATAACTGGGATAGTTTCCATGATTATGGTCATAAGATGAGTCATATGGTTCATTACTAGTCAATGGTGTGGCTGGGACTATTGCTCTCTCTAAGTTTTCTTCAGGTTGAGCTATTTTCACTGGGACAACATTTTGAGGATGGGGCGGTTGTTGTCCTAACACTGGTTGTGGTTGAGTGTATCCTTGATAAGCATACGGTCGTGGTACTGGTGCTTGCTGCTGATATGTGGGATATCTAAAGGCTTCACCTCCTTGATCTCTCTGAGGGTATCCGTAAGGTCTCATGACAGGTTGCATGGGTCTTGATTGCCTATTGTAAGGACAATTTTCTGTGTTGTGATTTGTATATTTTTGCTCAATATTGCAATACTGCAGAGGTCCCAGGACAGGTGGTCTATTGTACGCATAAGCAGGTGGTGGGACTACTCCCCTAGTACACAAATGAGAAGGATGATCTCCTCCACAGTGCATACATTTCCTAAGCATGGGCACTCTCATTGGGTTGTTGGGGTAGTTCCTCTGTCCTTGAACATTCAGTTTCTTTGCTACTAAATCGGCTATTTCCTCTACATTGTTCTTAGGGTTTGATGTGCTACTGGCTGAATCTTCACTTTTGATACTACCTTGAGGTATTTTCAGATCCTCCGCTAGATTGTCCTCTAGGTCAATACATTCTTTCATGCATTCTTGCAAAGTTTGAACTCTCTTTACATACACCAGAGATCTTAATGATCCGTTCAATAATCCTTCCAAAAATAATGACACCATTTTATTTTGGGTAGGTCTCTCTTCTACTGGGCATCTGTCCACATACTGCTTGAATCTTCTTGCTGCCAATCTCACTGATTCAGTAGGAGCTTGCTTAAAGCTATGGATCAATGATGACGAGTTGTTTTTAATTCCAGACTTAGTGAATTCCTCAATCATTTCTTGACAGACTTGTTCCATATTTTGAAAATTGTTAGGATCTAATGGCTGGAACCAAGCTAAAGCTGTGTCTGTCAAAGTTAGGCTAAAAGACTCATATTGGATAAAAAAAACCTCTACTTGTTCGGCTCTGATTACTTGCTTGAATTCCGCTATATGATTGTAAGGTTCACTAGAGCCATCATAGTGATTTCTCATGCATTTGGCCACTTGAATTGGCCTTAATCTTCTTCCTGCTTCAGGCGGTCTAGGCATCACAGGGAACATGGGTCTCCCTATCGGTATACCAGGTCCTCTTGCTACAGGTGGTCTAATTGGGGCAGGAATTCCATTCCATGGGTCAACAGGTGGCTGAGGCCGATAATCAGGGTTATTTGCAGGCATAGCAAACTGCACATGTGGTCTAACTGGGATTTGAGTTTGTTGTGTTTGTCCTGACTGCTGAAATGAATTATTCTGAGAGGTTCCATGTGGGTTTTGTGAAGTAGTGGCTTGACCCCTCGGGGGAAACACTGGAATATTCTGATATTTCAACCCAACTCTCTCTGAATCTGTTAGTGGCCAATACCTTCTCTGGTTTTTGTCCAAATATGTGATGATGGTGGGAAAGTCAGGATCTTGTAACTCATAGACAGTCACTGGGTTAGGGGCTGCTTCCCATAATGAAGAGTGGGCTCTAAGGAGATGCTCCATTCCAATGGTCAAATATACATCCATTAAGGAGTCATCTTGGGGAATCAGGTCTCCTCTCCAAACCCTAATAACAGTAGATCTCCCTCTAGGTGTGGTCACTTGCTCTTCATTTCCTTCTTCATTAGGGTTATGAGCATTGTTTTCTTCCCCAAGTTCATTAATGCTTTCCGGATGTTCTGTAACCACATACTGGATGTCCCTTTTATCCATATAAAATCCTCCTGAATATTTAACTGCTGGTCTAGGCACTATGTAAGCATCTGAAGCTTTCTTCAGTCTAGCCACTGATCGATTTAGTCCATCTAGGTATATGGGGATCTCATGTTGATTAGTGGTCAAATATTCTAAAGAGGTTTGATATTCTCCCTCAATAATTGACATCATGCCAGTCATTGGTACAGTGTTAGGAATTTCTTCTTCTGACTCACTAGAGGTCTCAGAATAATGTGAGCGGCTACTTGGTTCAGCTACACTTCCTACAGAAGAGATCACACTCCTTCGGCTTCCTAAGGTTCTTCTAGATCTCAGGTTCATCCACTTAAAAGCTCTGATCAGCCCTTGCTAACCTCTAGCTTCTAGAACTCTTCACTATGGGTTAGAATTCTAGAAGAATTTGACTGGAAAAGGACTGAATATGAAATCTCAAGTAACATTACTTGACTCAAAATTTCACGATACTTGACCTTTGAGCCAGACGATACACGATATCTGCCCAAAAAGATACACGATACCTCAATAAAACGATACTCGATACTCGGAGAAAGATGATACTCGATACTTCAATGAACATGATACACGATACTTCGAAAAGGCGATAGACGATACTTGAGTAAACGCGATACACGATATTTGGGATAAACACGATACTTGGGCAACCACGATACACGATCTCTGACAAGTATTGTGATTGGTGAAAGCACGATACACGATACTTGAATGAGCACGATACTTGATACTTGGAGGAACATGATACTCGATACGCCTTTAACATGATACTCGATACACGATACTTGGTGAAGTATCGTGATCAAGAAATCATGATACACGATATTCGGGAAGTATCGCGATCGGAAGTAAAACGATACACGATAGTTGCAGGACTCGATACACGATACTTGTTAAGTATCGCGATCGGGCAACTCAACACACGATATTTGGGAAGTATCGCGATACTCAACCACAGGAGATCGCGATACTTGTCAGGTATCGCGATACTCGACCGCGGGAAAACACGATACTTGACCCTTTTTCAAATTTTTTGCTGGATTTTTTTGGGTTTGAATGAAGACAATTGTTTACCCAGTTCATCTACCCTCTCCTCACTCTCTGTATTATAGAAATAAGCTTCTCTCACCCCTGAAGGACTCTCACGATACTTCACGTAGATCGTTTACTCTGAAATGTTTAATTTATGAAACACTGATGGGAGGATGATGAATGTGCTTACCTTGGGAACTCTATCTCAGCTCTCTACCCCCTCTAACTCGTTTTGCGTAGCTTAGAATGCCCAAACCTTCGCCCACGATACTTGACAGCAATTCCTCACGATACTTGTTCAAAAGACAAGTGACTTACACAATGACATTTTTTGGCTTTTATACTCTTGAATTTTCCTACTCACTGAAAATAGAACAACACTACAAGGATGGAAAGCTACTCTAACTACCTAACCTACTCCCTTACTCCTCCTACTCTACTCATTCCACTCACTTTCCTAGATTAACAACTCACTACACACACTTCAAGAGTGAGAAGTAGTAAGTGCGAATGAAAGTGACTTACCAAAGAAGAGAAAATCACTACTCCTCCTCTTGCTTCAATGCAAAAAGCTACTTACCATCACATGAATGCCTCGGTTTGATTCGACACTCCCCGGAAACGGCGCCAAAAAACGTGTGTACCTAAGAAACAACTTAGGGACTTGTGGAGAAAGAGACTATACCTCAATCCCCCTCAAGTGCATATAGTGGGTTTTCACGCTTTAATTATCAATCCGATGAGTATACAAACCTAGCCGAGTGTATGAAAACATGCATTCAAATGACGATCAATGCAAATGAGTTACTCAAGGAGTGCAAACAAGGCAAAGACTAATCCAAACAAGCTTCAACTGTCAGTCATGGTGTCATGATACTTGGAACAACAGCCAACAGTAAATCAAGCTTTTCCCTCAGCTCCGAACTCCAAATATAGCGAATAGCATATGCATTGGCACTCAATTTTGATGCTCCTACTTTAAGTTATGGGCAAAATACTGAGTCATGGGAATGACTTTCCTACACTTCAGCACTTCCTCCACTTCACACATAC
>CM035444.1:27044169-27161669 GCA_020310875.1 Ceratopteris richardii
GGCTCCATGCTTGTTGAATCTCACTTGCAAACCTTTCTTCACAATGTGCCTTACACTTGTAAGATATTTTGTAATAGTTTGCAAATAAAGAACTCTACTTAACATATTCATATTATTACCATTGGTTGTCTTCACATTCCCTATCTTCTCCACAGAATGTCTTGCATCATCACTTGTTTGAACCTCGTGTTTGTTCTTTGGATCTTCCAAGTTTGAGAGCAAGGCTACATTTCTTTTTTTTTTTTTTAATATAAAGGAAGTTCGGCATTAGCCTACTCTCCCGGACTTGAATTAAATAAAGAAAAGTACAAGAGAAAGGGACTAGTGCCCACGGGACCCCCCAAATCCCACAAAGCAGGGGAAGCTTTTACAGAGTTTAGATGGCATTACAAAGAAGGTTAATCACCCTCTCATCACCCTCATGAGGGGCCCACTTGGGTTTAAGCTTGTTATTGATCAAAAGGAGTAATTGATGATGCTTGAAGGGGGGGATTTTTTATAGTTAACAATCCTTTTGCCAAGGAGGAACAACGATTTCTCAATTGACCACTCTTTGGGGGAGTCACCAAAGTTGAAGGCACATCTTTCCCGCCAGATTTTCCATAGGACCTCCCCTCTGATGGCATTCCAGAGAGTCGCGGAGCAGCCGATCGCTTCTCCCAGCAGGGCTTGCTGCCAACTGAGATGTTTCTGAAGTCTAATTTTCTTTCCAACCATCTGCCAGAGTTTGTTGGAGTTGGGGTAGGTAAAGAAGATGTGTGAAACATCTTTGATAGACCGGTAGCAACTATTTTGCACCAGGGAGGAATCCCACAAAATTTGCTAGCCTTAAGGTTGGTCTAGATTCCATGATGAAGAATTTGCCATAAGAGGACAGACTTTTTGATTTCTATGAGGGGGTTCCAGATAGCCATGAACTTCATGTCCCATCGAAGCCGCATCCATGACAGGCACCACTTCTTGTTGAGCGTAACCTGATAGTCAATCGTTTCTTTCATGTTTGGGATTTTTGATAGGCTATTCCCATTGTGCCATTTGAGACCATGCGAGCTTGACGTGTCGTGTCCCATGAGAAGGTGAACTTTGTGTCGGTCCCATGCGAGACATCTGCTTTGCAAAGTGTTCCATTCTTCATCTGAAATGTTGACACAAGGGTCAATATCCTCGAAGTTGATCCAACGGTTTGTGTCTTGTTTCCAGAGATGTTTCCATTTTTTGAAGCCTTTGTTCCATAACTTCTTGGCATTTTGAATGTTCCAAGATTCCACACTTCGGATGCCATGGATCAGAAACCAGATAGAGTCGTTTTGTCTGATATCGGCTGCCCACTTCTAGTCTTCACTAATTCTTGTGTAGCTTTTGACTTTATTCCAACTCTTCCATAGGGAGCACACAAGATTAGAGCCTTTCGGGAAGATGGGGATCGGGGAAAACAACAAGGTCAAGATGTCAAGATTCTTCCAATTTGGGAAACCCATGAGAGCCAACTCGTTCTTGTTTCTGAAGATCAACTTGGCCCACGAGGCCTCCCCGTTGCACCAAGCCTTAATCATCCATTTGGTCGCCAGTTTGTTAGCCATGCACCCAATGTCCAAGATACCAAGTCCCCCACTATCTTTATGGCTGGTGCAGAAGGACCATTTGATTTTAGGCACCCCCCTCCTATTGTGGTCGCTCATCCAAAGGAAGTTTCAACAAATACTATCCAGTTTGGATAGATCTTGCTCTTTCGATCTCCAACAAGAAAGGAAATAAATGGTAGATGAAAGGAGGAACGTGTTGATAACCATAGCAGGACCAACAAGATTGATTTGCATACCTCTCCAATATTTAAGCTTGTTTTCAAGTTTGGCCAACACCCAGTTCCACCGCTATTCCATAGAGATGCCAAACCCCAGGGGGATCCCAAGAAGCCGAAAAATTTGGCCCTGCGGAATGATTTGATAGCCATGATCAATGAGAAGGTCGGGCTATGAACCAACAATAGATCTAAAGGCGGTCTTAGGGTGGTTGATTGAGGATCCAGAGGCTGCACAAAAAGTAGCCAGACACCTCCAAAACGTCTCCAGGCTGGTACTATCATTGTGAACAAACGCGTTCATATCATCGGCAAAAAGTCTCATGGTGATCTGATTGTGGTCATGAGGCAAACGGAGGCCTTTGATATTACCAGCTTCCACTTGATGCTCCACCAGCCTACTAAGCCCTTCCGTGGCAATGGCAAAGAGGAGGGGAGCCAATGGGCACCCTTGTCTGATAGATCTTCTAAAAATCCAAGATCTTGGAGCGACTGCAGAATATAGTCCCATTCCATTCTATCGTCGGCTTTATCGAAGTCGATCTTGAGGAAGACCACGTCTTGTTTAGACTCATTTGCAAATTCAAGACCTTCCCAGATATCTATAATGGTGTCCAAAATTGACTTGCCTTTGATGAAACCTTTTTGGTCCTCACTTAACCACGCTCTCAAGTGGCAAGAGATTCTGTTGGAAATGACTTTGGCAATGATCTTGTATCCTGTTTGGAGCATCATAATAGGATGCCAGTTCTCTATTCTATTCTTTTCCCCTTTTTTGTGTATTAACTTGATAATGCCATTGTTGAGACAAGAAGGAAGCGCGCCAAACTTGAGTGCCTCTTGCCAAACCAGACGTAGAGGGGTGGCAACCACCAACTTGAAGGATTTAAAGAACTCATTAGTGAGCCCATCAGGTCCCAGACTTTTACCATAAGGGAGGGCATCAATGACAATGATTTCTGCTTCAGAGATAGGGGCATGAAACAGGGAGCGAAGGTTGGGTGGTATTCTATGGGGGGAAACCCTAGAGATGGCTGCCATACAGTCCCTTCTATGGTGGGAGAGGGGGTTCGAGGTCCCCAGGAGTCTCGTGAAGTGCCCTTCAATGATCGCAAAATTATCTTCTTCCGTATTGCATACATTGCCATTTAAGTGTAGCAATAAGGGGATCGATTCTCTATTGTGTTTCCTTTTAAGGATATGGCACATCTCTTTGGTGGGTTTGTCGGCTTTGCCAACCCACCACTCCTTGAAGAAAATTAGCAAATTTTTCCTTTGTATTTCTTCCTCGTATCTCAGCAACGCTTAGATTTTTCGAAGACCTTTTTGGGCTTGAGATTTTCCTGTATTCACTTCCTCCCCGAGCCTCCAGAGTCTATGATACAGAGCTTCTCTACGAGCCCCCCGCACAATCTCGAGCATCTTCCTGGATCTAATCATGATCTATCGTGACTTATCGACCACACTTCTCCAGCACTTGGCTGGGGACAAGCCTGAGGAGAACACCTCCTTCCACACATCAGTAATTTCTTGATGGACGGAGGGGTAGAGAAGGAGGGCACACTGGCATGGAACCAAGGAGCCTTGTGGATCTTGGTGGGAGGTTGGAAAGTGATAACGATCAGGTAGTGATCAGAGATGGTGAGGTCGGTGCGTTGCGAGAGAGAAGGGTGGCCCCACTTATGAGTAAAACTCTGAGAGATGTAGCATCTATCAAGTCTAGCTTTCCTCAGGTCCTCGCCCGCTTGGAGATTTGACCAAGAAAAGCCATTCGAATATTTGAATTCGACCGTATCCACGTGTAGTTTGGTTTCGTCCCACGTTTCTTTCTCCCAACTATCGATGACCCTGCCCTTGCCCATCCATCTGTCCATAGAGTCCTCCACCATGTTGAAGTCACCACAAATAAGCACATTGTGGGGGAGCGAGTCCAAGGAGGCCCAAGTGTTCAGTCTCTCTGACTCCCCATTAGGGGCATACAAGGAAACTAAAGTAAAACAAAAAGGAGCACCAAAAGAAACAACAATCCATCAATGGCATTCATCTTAAATGGAGTTCTCAAGCTTTTCAAACCAGAATTGATTAATACCAATTACCGTTCCACCGGACCCCCGCTGGTGCACCGTTGAAATCCAAACATGGGTTGAGGAGACATGTCTAAGCCGTTTCTGGAGGTCTTCTCCATCAATTTTGATCTCTTGAATACATATAAATTCTGGGTTTAGGCTAATGTCGTGAAGCCATTGACCAATGATGTTCGCTTTTGAGGGGTTGGTTAGCCCTCTAGCATTTAACGAGATGATGATCATTGTCGTAGTGAGTCCTCTTTGCAGGAGGGAGCTTTGTCCTTTCTTTTCTTGGATTCATCTTTCTTTTTCGCTGGGATCAGATCCAAAATTAGCAATAGGTTCTTCTGGGGGCTTTTCCAGGGTAACTCCATAGGTTGTTTTCCTTTGCGGGATGCCTCTTGCTGGGAAGAACTAGGCACTGTTTTCAACACCGTTTCCGGAATAGTCGATCCGATGATGGAACTTTCACTATCCATGTTATCTTCGCTACTAGTAGTAAAGGTGTCTTCTTTGCTTGTAGTGTAACCCTCCTGGGAGGTTTCTTTATTGTCAGGGATCTCTAGGGCTTTGTCGTTGGTGTCCACCTCAAGTTGGTTCCCACCTGGGTAGTCAAACTCATTGATCTCCTTTTCCAGATTGCAATACAAGTTGTTGGAGGGGGTAACTGACATGTTGTTTCACTCAGAAGTCGCCCTAGGGCTTCTTTTCCTTCTTCTTCTGACTTCGATGAACCCGTCTGCATCAACTTCTGGATTAAGGGGGCCCTTCACTTCCTCTTCCTTCATCAAGTGAGTCAAAGCCCCTTTGTTGTCTTGAGTATTTTTGGGGGCATCTTGATTTCACTTGCTTTTTTGTCTCAAAGGGCAATCTTTAATCCTGTGACCTTGTTGGCCACATTGAAAGCACGTGTTGGGAAGGTTTTTGTAATTGATGTCTTGCTCCCATACATCCCCTTCGCCCAAGTCCACTTTGATCTTCGATGGAAGCGGCATGCTGAGGTCAGCCTCGACACAGATTTGAGGGTGCCACCGAGTGTTGAACGAGTGTCTTGCACCTTCGTAAATGAGACCACCAATGTCCTCGCGTGAGGCCAATGGCTTGCCAATAGGAGAAACAATGTCCCACACGAAGTTGTACAAGAAGTATGGCAGGTTAGGGAGCTCAACCCAAAGAGGGTACCGAAGCGATTTTGATTTGTTGGGAGTAAAATCAGGGGACCATCTGAATAGGCACAGGGTCGCCCGGCCGAGTTGCCAGGTTCCGACACTTAGGGCTCGAAACGCCATATCTTCATTTTCAAAGACTAGCAACATGTGGCTTGCCGGTAAGAACTGACACTTACAAACAATTAGCCCACGTGGGAACCACTCATTGCGAAGCCACTGTCGCACGGTTTCAAGGGGGGGTCTAGGGCCAAACATTTGGCCGACGAGGGAAACTTTCTTGAGCTCCTCCTGAGTTGACATAATTGCGGATCTACTGAGGGAGACCAAGGGGGGCTCAACACTCTCGGAGGCCCCAAGGGCGGCACAAGATCCCCCCTCCAACAGAGAGGCCAGGTTACCGGTCTCCCCCGGAGGAGGGGCCAGGCTACTTCTCACAAATGAGGAGGTCGCCAAATCCATGACAAAGGCCCGACAAGGCAAAAAGGTTGAAAAGGATCAGATTTCCACGAATTAATTTGCAAGGAGCAAATGAACAAGTTTGAAGGAAAAGGCGCTTCACCAAAGTGGAACTTGCAATTACCTCAAAAACTTTAAGTTACATCGAAGTCTACTACAGATTTAATTTCCTTAGGATCCATCATTTTGCTTAGGATCTACGATGGACGGCTACCTCTTTTAAACTGTGCTTCGGTCAAGTCAATTGTGGGAGGAACATGGGCTCTTTTTGGGACCTCGACCGAAAGGCTACATTTCTTGCACATGGTTTGAACATACAAAATCAATGTACAATACATGCTCATTAGAATTGCCTTCCTTCATAGTTATGTTCATAAGCATGTAGTCTCTCCCTCCTATATATCCTCCTTGATAGTTGTTGTTGGAGGAATTATTGTTGTATCCATATGAATTGTTGTACCTATCTCTTGAAGCTCCATAACCACCTCTATTGTATCCTCTTCATTTCCAATTCTTTGGAACTCTAAAACAATTCTATGTGATGTGATTTGATAGACCACATATGGCCCAAGGTGATGAGCTTTGAGCTCTCTTGCTACCTTGTCTACCTCCTCTACCTCTTCCTCTTAAGCATCTACCTCTACTTGCAATGTTAGCTTGGGAAATGATTCCTTCATCATCAGATTTTTTTTTTTTAACCTTTTCCATTGTTATCCTTGCCTTTGCTTTTATCTATATAAAGATAAGAGGATTGGATACCTTTCTGGTTCTCACCATTCTTCATGGGTTTGGCTTCATGGGTGAGTAGTTGTCCTATGAGTGTGTTGAAATCAGGCACTTGTATATGGTGTAGAGATCTATGGCTGTAGTGAAAGCTTCCCATTTGTCATCAACCTTGTTTCCATTGATGAATTGCCTCATAATCTTATCTTCATCAACGATTTCTCCAATGCTCCCAATTTTATCTACAATTTCCTTCATCTTGATGACAAAATTAGGCACATTTGCTCGAGCATCTTCTTGAGTGTTGTGAATTCCATCCACAATTGGGTCTTCCTAGCTTTGGTACTTGAGGAGACAAATGATTTCAAAGATTCCATGTCTCTTGAAAGGTCTTAAAACTCCTAATATGAGGAAGTAATTAATCAAAGAGTAGAGTTTAGAATGTATGACCTTGCCAAACTATCCTTTGCACACCATGTATTCAACCTTTCCTACTCCTCTTGAGTTGGTGCCCTTTGTTTATGAGTATAAGCATGATCTCATCTTTTAAGATATATCCATACAAGTTTTTCCATTGCAAGTAGTTTTCCATCCTTAGAGACCATGCTAAGTAGTTGCTTCCATCCAATTTTTCAATAGATGAGGAGAATCCATCACCCACAGTGTCCAATCTATGACTTTGCTATTATATCACTATGAAGAGTGATGGAAAGTGCACAAAGATGAGGGTCTTAGCAAAATCCTACTCTAGACCAACCTAATTTACTCTAGATAACCTTAATAAAATCCCTAAGATTCTAATGTTACATTTAGATCACAATAGTAATTTGTAACATCATTCCCAGAAAACTATGTCAAAATAGACAACTTGTGTGTGCAATACACCTTGAGAAAACCTTTTATTTATGGAAGAAGGCACTCAGTGTTTCAACCAAAACCCATAGCTTGATAGAAATCGACCTAAGAACTTTTGAAAAATTTCAAAGAAAATATTGATTAAGTTATGCCAAGTAATTTCATGAATTCATGAGGACTATACTCAAAGTGTATAAGAAGTCAAGGGGTAATCCTGGCTTTTCAGGAAGAAGGAGATACACAAAAATAGTCACCTAGATTTACTCATAACTCAAGTTTTCTAAATCCAATGATTATGAAACTTTGCAGGCATGCTTAACATAGTTGTACCTTCGTATTCTAATTGATAGATTGGATAATGAGTACACAAACACAAAACAATGGCTCAAAGAACTTGACAAACTTTACTCAATGTACTCTGATAGTGAACACAGATAGAGGTAGCAATGAAAATGAAGTATAAATGTATCGCTAATTGAGCTATGATACGATGAGAGACTAGAGGACTTCTCTAACTTTGAGTCATGATATAAGTCACTCAGAATGAGTGTGCTATTCAGCTCAAATCAGCCCTCATACCCACAACTAAAGTGTATAGAGTATATATACACTTTTGCTTGATGACTATTGATAGATTCCACCTAAAATTGATCCAAAACTTAAGGGAATGATTTGAATTTTGAATTGAAATGGATTCGTGGCTTTTGGCTTCCTATAAATCCACAATAATTTCTCCAAGTATCTCGTTTACTTTTGACCAAGACAAAACTAGACATTAATCCTTGAAGCTCCTTAAGTATCTGTTGCAATGAGTGTAAATCTATGCCTCATGTATCAAGAGAAATCCTTTACGCACATGTCAAGCACTTAGGTTTGCTTCATGCACCAACACATGAAGGATAGAATCATCCCATAGAGGTAAGTGAGACTATAAGATCAATGTGAAGCGCATACTCCCTTCAAATCCAAAAGGAGATCAAGAGACCATTGTTCCCTCTAGAGGGAGCGCATGGGCATCTTGGCTAGTGATTTGTTCTAGAAGAAAATGTGCATGGGTAGTCTAATGTGTGAAACAATCTCTCTCAAGGTGTTGTCCACCATATGGGCTTACTTAGAGCATGCTCCCATGCTTGGGAGTATCTCAAAACTTTTTTTAGGAGGTGCCTTGAAGCCGACTCATGAGTGCCACCTCCACCCTCCATCTCCTCAGAGGTGTCTAAAGTCTCTTTCATAATAAATATGTAATTGTCCTAGCTCGTAGCTACTTGGATGCTATGGTTGTATTGACATACAACATCAACTAAAAGATAATCTAAGAGATGGAATAGCCTTGGCTACTCAAGAACATTATGTAACTAACAAGATCTCTACATCTAAGCCAACAAGGGATGAGAGATGCATGTATCCACTCGACCAATTCCACCCATATGTATACCTCTAGGGGAAGGGAATTTATGTCCTGATCCATACAATTTCTTTTTTTGTACAACTTGTTTTATTTTCATTACACTTTTAGTAGAACATATTGTTTCTACATCAGATCCATGATGACATTCATAAAATTATATCTTTTATGCTGTTATTACATCTTTGTTGCTTTCATCTAATAATGTATATTTTTATCTAGTTAGAGAGATTCTAGTACCAGCTCTATAATCTCAATTTAAATATCATATCAAATTCGATTTTAAAATCCAATCACGTAAGATTTATTTTCTTTCCATAAGATGCTAGTGGATTTTCAATAATTTTTAGCTGTATCCAATTCTTTTTATTGTTAAAGGTTTTATCTAATGGTGTTCTCCTTTATGCGCATTTCTTTTTTTTTCATCTTGACATCTCTTAGATCCATTGTGATATGAATTTCTGGTCTTCTATATTAAATTCACTTTTATGTAAGTTAAAACGTCATCTCATATTTCTTTCTCTCTCATTGAGAAAACAATAGCGTTTTAATTATAAAAGAGAAAGTGGACAATATATGTAAGTCAATGAGACTCTTGTGAAGACCATCACTTATCTCCTTCAATGCTACCTATTGGAGGATATGCTAGTGTATGTCATGTACAATGGACTCTATATATTCCATGGAATCCTCTATTTTATTATTTAGATGTCATTTACCTTTTTGAGAGTCTATTATGGAAGGTTTTAAGAGTATTATTGTAGTATATTATTTAAAGCCTATGAAAACTTGAGCAAGTTTAATTGTTTTCCTTGTTTTGTCACACAAAGTCCTTGTTTTGAATAACTATGATGGTTTATAACATCATGCCTAACCAATCATTAGAAAGTTCAAAGAGAGAGGATTGACACATAATTTTAATGTCTTGACAATATTTGTCTGCATGAGCTTGTAGCCATCAAGTATGAAGTCTAAACGATACAATACTTATGCCATGCAGTGCTTCTAGTTAAGATCCTCTAGGCCTATTGTCATATTGAGCCCTATTGTTTTGTCTTTTTATGCATCTTATCATTTATACTTGTGATCTTAGGTTGTTAAACATTTCATATTGTTGATAAATCTTATCATCATACATAGGGCTATAGGTTATGAGATACCTAATGGTTGTAGGATCCTCCGTTTTCACTCAATCTATTTTGTATCTTAAACCGTTATGTGGATTATCTCACAATTATTGATCTACTAAACAATATCATAATCCACTCTAACCTTGTGGATTTTGGATGAATTTACTTGATAGGTTGGTAAAACTAAGTTTATATCATGAATCATAGATCTAAGTGTAAAACAATTTAAACTTCCTTGCATAGTATAAACTAGTAATTCTAAGCACTTGAAGAAAATGTATGATGAGGTTATTCTTAAACTCACAACTTGGATCACTTATACTTACTCTTAGTTTTTAAAGAGGTTGTTTATGAGGTGATCACTAATTTGCAATAATATTTCTATAAATTGAAAAAAAATTTACTATAAGGTAACTAGATGTAGCCTAGTGCAATGTGACCTAGCTCCCTTGAAAAGTTTGCAAGACTATCAAAATAACTCTATGTCAAGTATCATGGAATCTATATATGTAGAAATTAAATATTTCATGTAGAGTTTACATCAATATATCTAATCCTTCAAAGTGAAGATGCAATGAAATGATCATGCACTAATGACATATGCATTAGATTTCAAGAAATCATTTATCAAGTCAAAGACAAAGCAAAGAAGCCCCTTCCATCTATACTATGAATGGATTATTAGTGAAGCATCCCAATATAAAAATCAATGATTCGAGAAAAACCAAGCAAATAAGGATTGCATGTGAAATCATGTAATATATCTTTAAATTCCAGTTTCTCAATCACATACATGTCTTGGAATCTACACAAAGAACATCATTGATTCAAAGGAAACATCTTACAAATATGAAACTTAAGGACAAACATTTTGAATTACAAAAATAATGTTGCTCAATATCTCCATCAAAAATCAAGGACTCGCCAAAGAAAAAAAATCCAATGGATGTTTCTTATTAAGTTAGGAACCATATAAAGATAAATGAATACAACATTTTCCTTGAGAAGACATACTATGAATTTTTTTGTCCAAGGATTAAAGATTTTATTACCAATATTTTCTAATTTATTCTCATGAGTTATTAGAAAGTTTTCTTTATATTCTTGATTCAACACATTGCTTATTCACTTGACTTGAGAAAGCCACTCCTTGACTCTCATTTCTATCTATCATGAACCTTGCTAGCAAAAAAATAAAATCATTTACTTCATTTGAATAATTTCCATTATCTATGTACCTCACCTCATAGATCTTTCTCTTACACTAATCATTATGGATTCAAGCTACTTGAAAAGATGTCCATATCATCTAGAACCATTACTAGATCTCATTGCTCAAGTAGGGAATAATATGATGGAAGCCTCAAGTCAATATATAGATGCTATCTACCTTTACCAACATTCATCATGACTTCAAATTTTAAAGATTCTTATATCGTTATTTTCTCAATTGTTTCAAATCTTTAAGTGTGACATAACTATGTTTAAGTGTTTCTTCCAACCCCATGACCACTCTCTATCCAACACAAGGTCTTTCCCTCTATATTGATGATCTAGAAGTCCACATGATTTGTATATTGGTGAATCTCGACCTCAAATTGGACACCATAGTATCCCATACTCTCTTATTCCTCACTTGACATCATAGATACCACATATTTATGTGTACTAGGTTGATGAGGAATCGTTAGTTTCTTGATTAGGGCATAATTTATAAAATTATGAGTAGCGGATTCATCTATCATGACTTCATCCTTGTGCCATATACACTGTTGGCAGCAACCAAAGCCATCGATGCCAAGGAAGTATGTAGAGGTGGACTACAAAGAGTTGTGGGAGGGGGGCTAACCATTCATTTTTTCAGTGAAATATGTTTTATATTACTTTTTCAAAATCCCAAATAATGATTTTCATCAATTTTGTAACATATGTATCATAAAAACACCCAAATTTGTATTTAGTAGCTCCATTTCGTGGAAGCCGAGGAGTCCTTGAGCTTGAGGAGCTTAGGTAGAACAACCATATCAACTTTGGTAAATTTTAGATCTTTTTTAGACCTCCACATGACCCTGAGAACCTATTTTTTAACTATGCCAAACACTAGATTTGAAACCAGTCAAAACTAGTATAGAATCTATAAAAAGAGCTAGAGAGCTCATTTTTGAGTTAGCTTGTTGGAATTAGAGCTTATTTTGAGTTGTAAGAATCTTCTTGAGTAATAGATCTTGTTCATGACCTTCCATTGTGACTTGCATGTCTCTTCCTTGTGTGTGTGTGTATGTGTCTGTGCATTCTCATGCTTCTCACCTTTGCATTCACTACTTCATGTGTTCACGATCTTCATATCACTCCTATCTCTTCCGTGGATTGACATTAAGGAGATGGAGCTTCTTAATGTGGTAATTCCCATTGTGCTAGAGCAACACCAAATCTGGCACCGTTTCCAGGGATCGAGTTCTAAGATGAATGCTTGATGGTAAGAGTATAACAAGAATTGGCATTGGAAGGTAAAAACTTTAGTTTTCGTTGTTGTTTTTGTGTAGTTTTTTGTGTTTTTCATCTCTCTACACTCCTCCTTCATCCATGCATCTTCTTCCACTCCAAAAAATCAAAAAAATTACCATATCCACATATTCTCGCCATTTTCCTCATTTGGGCATGCGAGAGAGAGTGAGAGAGTTCTTGAGCGAGTCCATGCTTGTGTGTTTTTGAGTTTTCTTGAAGGTAAAGCACTCCAGTGCAATAGGGAAGCTCTGAAAAGGTAAAATCTACAATCTTCTCTCATATCTACCGTAGGTGTTGAACCATTGCAATGGTCTAACAAGCTTGATATTTTTGGCATGTGTCTATAGCATGGCATAGAGCACACTTGCACACAAAGGAATCCACAAATGCATTGCAAAAATTTGCACTTTGGTGGACCATCGCGATTGGCTCAAGCTATCACGATGGGCTGTCACCATTGCAATTGGCTCATGCCATTGTGACGGCTTGAATGGACCATTGCGATGGTCTCACACCATTGTGATGGTTCAAGTAGACCATCACGACGGTCATGGACCATCGTGATGATCACACACACCCCACGCCATCGCGTTTGGCTCATGCCATCATGACACCTCACTGTCCACATATCATTTGCACCATCGCAATGGCCACGGACCGTCACAACGATCATACTGCCCCTACACCATCACGATTGGCTCATGCCATCACGAGGGTCTCACATCATCGTGACGATTGACCATGCCATTGCGACGGTACCACACCATCATGAAGATTCGACCAACTTGGACCATTGCAACACCTCGATAGGACATACCATCATGACGGCTCGCTAGACCATCACAATGCTTTGATAAGTTCACACCATCACAATGATACCACACCATCGCAATGGCTCGACCAAGTTGGACCATCACGAAGACTCATTCGGACCATAGATATTATGTCAGACCATCATGGCGGTCCCAAACCATCACGATTTTTGCAAACCATCGTGACGGTTTGGCTTAAACACCAATATAGGGTTTTGATTTTTTGGGCAAATTCAAGGCCAATTTGAGTGAATTTTGAGTGATTAGTGCATATTTGGAGAAAAACTTGTCTACCTGTTTTAAACCCTGAGAGCATGAATGTTCATAACTTTCTCATACGAAGTCCAATTTTTGAGGTCTAGAGCTCGTTGGAAAGTTCGTTTCAAATCCTACGAATACTTGATTGCTAGCAACGAGAAGAGGGGTCTACAAAAGAACTCTATTTTTCCAAAAGATAGAACACCACCTTTGTCTCAAGTACCAAACACTACAGACTGGGAGAACCATTCTTCCACACATAAGTACTCACAAGGATTTCTAAGAGAAATCCAAGAGGAGAAGTGGAGACAAAAGAAAGAAACCCATCCTCCTATTCAAGAGATAGATGACATACAGGAACAATTTCCCCAAGACATACCCTCTATATATGACGATGTAGTGGAAGAGTAGCTTAGTGAACAAACAAAGTTTGAATCTAACTCTTTACAAGAGTTACCTTGATTCATTGGACCTTGGGAAGCTAAGTCTATTTGCATTAGAGCACCCATCATAATAGTGAGAAATGAAGAATCAGTAATCCTTGGGAATATTGATATGATCAAGAACACCAAAGTGTAGTGTCATCTCACTTTAGAAGAATTGTTGAAGGTTAAACTTGAGTTGTGGAAGCATGTAGCAAGCCAGCTCCCAGAGATTACTACTAGCCACTCTCAAGAAGGATCACACAAGAAGATACCAGAAATACAAGTGGAAAGAATTGGAGATATGAGTGAGGGAGAGGAAGGTAATAGCTATCTTCCAATAACCGACCAATGATACACTACCAAGGCCATCTTAGATTCAGGAGCCAGAGTAGCCATCACTACCAATGCCTTATGGAAACATTGGGGTAAACTAACATTAAGATCCACAAGAATGAAGCTACAAATGGCTAGCAGATACATCAAGAAACCATTAGGATTACAAGAAGGCATATCTCTCACCACTTGTGGTGTAGAATTTGAACATAATTTTGCTATTTGTGAATTTGGAAAAAATCATGCTTAGGAGATGATACTAGGAAGACCATTCATGCAACAGTTGCAAATTGTAAAAGATTAGGGAACTAATTCTTTGTACTTGCAACATTTAGGAGTGACCACCAAAGTTAATATCAAGGATTATTCCTATCATGATGTACCCCCAATCCAATGGAATACCATCCATAGGACACAGGAAGAAACAGAATATGTGCATTCCCTAGAATCAAACCCATCGTGGTTGCATGAGGACACTCATCTAGGGATGTGTAAGGTAGCCAAACAAGAGGAGGAACGATTAGAAGCCAGAAGTTTAGGTTCAAAACAACATCCACGAACCCTTCAAGATCCTGCTAATGCACCTATAGTGTTTCTAGATGAGGAATTTGAGCCTCACGGTTGGGCAAAGATCTTAGCTACAATGGATATAGCTGTAAATGAAGAACAATGGACTCCTCACTGCAATGAGGATGGATACGAAATTTCCATCTTTATGATTGAACCCTTCGGGGAAGAGCCTATCCTAGAAGAATGCATGGAATTGGCCTAAGAACTAGATGAGACTAGTGATGAGGATATAGAGTCCATTATCATGGAACCCTTCTGTTCAACGGAAGAGGAATATCTCCACTTTGTGGAAGCCATGACCCCTAAGATGGACAAGGAAAATCAAACCGAACAACCCAAGTAACTCACGAAAGATATAGAAAATAAGCACAAGAAGAGAAAGAAATCACCTAAGACAGACCTAGATATCTGCTCCCATAGAACTCCTATGACCCCCAGAAGCCAAGCCTTCTAAGCAAAAATCATACACTTACAATGATAATTATGCTACCAAGATTGAAGAGGAGATCGATCATTTGATAGAAGCAGGATTCATATACAAAATTGAGCATATCGAATGGGTATCCCCCATTGTGGTCATGCCCAAGAAAAATGGAAAATTGCATGTGTGTATTAGCCTTAAAAAAGTTAATGTTGCCACAATTAGGGACAATTATCCTCTTCCTATCACGAAGCATTTATTGGAAAGAGTTGCGGGCAAGGAAGTCTAGGGCTTTCTTGACAGATTCTTAGGCTATAATCAGTTAGCCATTGCTCCTGAAGATCAGCATAAGACTGTGTTTGCCATAGAGTGGGGCATATTTGCATTTTGTGTAATGCCATTTGGACTGACAAATGCACCCGCCACATTTCAAAGATTAATGTGTCATTCTTTTAAGGAATTCTTATGAAAGAATTTGGAAGTTTATGTGGATGACATATGTGCTCATTCTAACGTGAGGCAGACCCATATCCCTAAATTAAGGCAAGTATTTGGCAAATGTTGAGAATATCCGGCCTGCTTGAACCCAAACAAGTGCGTTTTCATGGTTAAGCATGGAAAAATTCTAGGGCACATTGTGTCAAAGAACAAAATCTCTACAGATGAAGAGAAAGTGAAAGTGATCGCAAATTTAGCTAGGCCAAAAAATGTGAAAGAGGTACAGGCTTTCATGGGACATTGTGGTTACTATCGATGATTTATATACATGTACACAATCATTGCTAAGCCCCTGTACTCTCTTTTGAATAAGTTTGAATGGAAAAATGAATGTGAGAGCTCATTTAATGAACTCAAACGACGCTTGTGTTCAGCACCCATGTTAATGACCCCAGATTGGAGTAAGCCATTCCATGTACATGTGGATGCATCCAACTATGCTATAGGATGTGTGTTGGCACAAACTATGAATAAAGGTAATATGGATCTTCCCATAGCTTACGCAAGTAGACAATTAAATGCAACAGAACAAAATTACACCACTATGGATCACGAAGAATTAGGAATGATCTATGCGGTAAAAAAATTCAAGCATTACTTATTGGCGAATAAGTTCGAGTTCTTCACCGATCATCAGACATTGTTGTACTTAGTTAATAAACCTTGTAACATAAGACGATTGATCCGATGGTTTCTATTATTAATGGAATATGACTTTGAGGTAGTAGTAAGGAAGGGAAAGAACCACCTTAGAGCTAACCACCTTTCACAATTAACCACGGGAGAAGTTCCTCAAGGAATAGCGAATGAACTACTAGATGCACATCTATTCAATCTGAAGGTAGTACTGGAATGAGCCAAACCTGTTGTCTCTATTCTCAGATTTGGACCCAAGCATCCTAAGATTAGGATCAGAGAAGGAGAAATAACCAAGTCACAAAGTTTAGATAATAGCGGGAAGCATTTATAAACAAGATAATCAAAAAATTCTTGCTTGTTGTGTAGACAAATTAGAATACGAGAATTGGTTGCAATTAGCACATGTAGATGCATTGAAGCAACATCACTCGAAACATCGTACATTGCAGACTAGAAGTAAATTGGCTTCTATGGAAGCAGATGTCTATAGACTATGCAAAGAATGCCCACTGTGTTGTGAAAGACCACCTGTGGAACATGCCATGCTATACCATGTGTCTCTCACACCAGAATGGATTGAACCATTGGTAACATACTTGAGGATGAAAACATTCCCTCAAGGAATGACCTTAGCAAGACAAAAAATTCTAGAGCAGGAGGCTTAAGAGTACTTACTTATTGGCGATAACCTGTACAAATGTGGGAGAAGACGGATACCTAAGACTATGTGTTCATGAGAATGATTATTTAAGCATATTAGAGACTACACACCAAGGTGTTGCAAGAGGTCATTTTGGCCCCGATAGAGTAATAAAAACCATATTATTTGCAAGATTATGGTGGCCCACTCTTCATATGGATGCTCATACCTATGTTAAGAGATGTGATGTGTGCCAAAGAACTCAGTTTCCTACTCGCAGAGATGAAATGCCACTAAAATCCATGATGGGAGGATATGCATCTTCTAAGTGGGGTATAGACTTTGTAGGACCCATTAACCCCCCTTGCAAAATGTACTCATGCTAAATACATCATAGTAGCAACAATCTATCTTACCAAATGGGTAGAAGCTAAGGCTACCAAAAAGAATGATGCACACATGACTTCAAAATTCTTATTTGAAAATGTCTTTACGAGATATGGATTGCCAATAGAGTTGGTAAGAGATCGAGGAACTCACTTTCTAAACTAGGTAATTGAATATTTGTTATAGGAGTTTATGGTGATTCACAAGAAATCCGCATCATATCATCCTCAGGCTAATGGTTAGGCAAAAAATACTAACAAGATCCTTTGTAATGTACTGATGAAACTCATGAATATCAAACATTCGGATTGGGAAAAACAGTTACATCATGCTATTTGGGCATATCGAGTGGCCTACAAGACTGTACTCAATACAACTCCCTTTCAGATGGTTTTTGGTCAAAATGCAGTGCTTCCTTTGGACTTTTTGATACCCACCCTTAAGGTTGCATAAGAATATTAGTGGACCGTCCATGAGTTATCATCAAGAATAATGGACTTGCAACGATGAGGAGAAACCAGGCTAAAAGTAGCAACATGCATATATGCAGCCAAGAAGTGACAGAAAGCCTATTTCGATGCACATGTGAAAGATAAAGGCCTAAAAGAAGGTGACTTAGTCCTAGTGTACACACTAAAACAACACACACAAAAGCTAGAGAAACGTGGTTATGGACCTATGATTATTAACCGACTATTGACAAGTGAAGCGGTACAATTAGCCACACTAGAAGGAGAGATAATGGCTAATTACATTAGTGGCTACAGTCAAGCTTGATCAAGAACCTCTTACAAAGGATATGCTTAGAGGACTCGCATTTGCAAAGAAGCATAAGTAGGAAGAAAAGAGATTACGAGAGGAAGCTCAGGCAGAAGCTCTAGAACACATTAAATGTATGAAGCTAAGAAGACAAAGACTAGGGAGCGAACATTATAACCTTCATGAAGAAACACCAAAATATCATATGGCCATGTGTTAAGCAAAGTCAACTGCTCATCTTAGCATAGTGGATAGGAGGCCATTCATTACATTCATGCTAAAACAAGGCAACACCCAGCAAGAGCTTAGAGCTTTAATTGATTCAGGTGTTGCAGCTAGTGCAATTAGGTGGTCCCACTATAAGAAATCAAGACTAGAAATGCGGCCAATTGAGGCATACCTCATAGGGCTAGGAGGCATGGAAACCCCTTGCATGGGTGAGGTGGACCTTGAAACCACCTGAATTTCAAGACTTTATGGGACCAATGCCAACTGACGATCCTCCTCTTGGATGCACTGAAAAAGTACACAGCAACTCACATTGGTTCCAAGGACTTGCAAGACCTGTAGCAGATGCAAACTACATCTATGATTCGATGCTTTGTTTTAGTGGTAACACGTGGGGCATATATCAATTTTTCTCACGCAAGTTTAAAGATCTTAAGAACTCAGAAGAACTATGACCTATTTGGGCCAGGGATGGATTCACCGAGTACTTTAATGCACCCTTGCCAAAACCTGATTTGTATAGATGTTTTTACTTGGTAACTACTCTAGAAGCTTCTGTGCATACTATCAAGCACTTTAATTTTTCCTTGACCCCCCTTACAAGAAATTTTATTTCTCAAAAGATCTCATTCGAGCCGCCCAGAAGATCCATGGCACTCACACGCCAATCAAACGAGAAGTCTCATTCTTGAGCCTATGAAGAGAGGTGATGTTTTGAAGTGGGCAGACATTTCTCCCATCACACTAGAATTATCAAAGCCACTACATATTTGCATGCAACATTTTGCTTTCCCTGCTTAGGATCGATTCACGATCCCCCATAAGCACATTTGGTTCGGATTGTACTTAGTTAACACAGGCCCCCAAACTATCGACCTTGCTACGTGTATTCAAGATCAATTGTACCCAACCCAACAAAGATGAGAACGCAAGCATGTTATCCATGGCTGTTGTGCGAAGCCCAAGGTGACACTAGCACCTATGAAGAGGACACCTTTGAAGCCGCCGCTTACACATTGGCAATCCAAAAATTGTACCATAACATGCAAGCGGTGTGGGCATGTCGACAATTATCAGAAGAGCAAATTCAAAAAATATTACAACAAGAGCTCACAAGTGGAGGATTTGAAGACTCTTTTATTCAAGGCTTCAATGAATTAGTCAAATTCGTGGGTACGATTGAAGCACTCCATTTCTTAAAATGGAAGCCATTACCACAATTCGACCCTCGATGCATCCGCTTGATGTCAGCAAGGTCAGAATATCAGAGTCCCAATAGATGCACAATCCTCCCATCATCCAAAAGAGGCACAGTTGGTCCTTGAAACCACAACAGAATCACAACCAACAAAAGAAACGATCATCATCGACTCCCCCCTCAAACTTCCACCGTCACACCAACAATCCCCATAGAAATCCACACCACATCAGTCGTTCCTCCTTTATCTCCTATGCATCCACTTTCCCCTGTAGAACCCAGCTCACCCCCATCATCCCTATTCACAGCAAGTGCCATAGCTGAAACTATCATACATCAAACACTCCCAAATCTACCCGAAAACCTTACACCTATTAAGCCCACCCTAGTTACCTCCATTCCACTCAATGCATTCCTCACTCCTTCCCTTTCTTCTTTTCCCCTTCCTCCATGGCCTATGTTTCCATTTCCACCCCCGATGACCTTCTCACCCGTGTCCCCTCCCTGCCCAACTATCTCACCTCTATCTTCTCTCTACACCAATCTGTAATCTATTCGTCCACTTGTAACTCCTGTGTTCACACCCACTCAGGCCAAGATTGGTTATACAATCACTCTATGGAACTAAATCTTAGACAAGGCTCCTTGCACATCAGGACCTTAGATCAACAACGAGTGATACTGCTTGACTTCCCTAACAATACCCCGCCTGAGGAATGTAACCCCAGACCCAATAAAATGAACACGACGGAGGACCGAAAGATCTTTGGACAGATCATTTAGAGATTTGGCAATGGATCGTTGACACTCAGGAGGATTTCAAGAGATCTTCCGTTGGTCTTCCTTTGCACAAGTAGGGGGCTACATCAACTGTCAGGTGGACTACATCAATGGACAAATGGGGACCATAGGCTCTTGTGGCCCATCCTCCACAGCTCCTGTGGACTAGCCTAGATCTGTGGTACAAAATGCCTCATTTCTTGATGGGCAGGTCACGCAACTGTTGGACCTCCCTTCTTTTCCAAAGCAGAGAGTTGACCAGACCTCTCAACCTCAACCACAAAGGAGTCAACCATGACTTAGGAACCCCAACGAATGACCATACCAGACGATGCAAAGGTGGACGCAGTACCAACATGCGAAAGCCACCCTCACAAAGCAAGTATGGGTGCCAAAAGGACAGAAAGTACCAACCACCTCCAATAGCGCAGGCTATGAAAAGAAGAAGTCAAGGGAGAATTAGAGTCAACATCCAACCTCCCCTCGATCTTCTTCTCCATCAACGAGAACCCGATAGATTTGGATTGCCAAGAAGTATCTGACGAATCAAACCATACCCACGCAGATTTGGGTACCCAAAAATTATATTCTAGCTCAATGCCCATGCCATGTAATATTTATCCCTTTGAAATCACTTCACCCATCGACACCACAATCGCCAAAATCATCTTTTGTACCTTAGCCAAATACCCTAACCCACTCACTACCTCTTAGGAAATGGATGCCAAAACGCATCCAGAAGCCTTCACACCATCTTTTGTATGACTTAACCCATCTTCTGACTAACCGTTATCCTTGTAATAATTCACCATTGTTATTATCACCGACTATCAACACCGCATTTCGTCAAATGTTTGCCACCTACAACACCACCACTCACATCCACCATCTCACCACCACATCTCGATGCATCACAATTTTCTATGGTCACCACAACATTCACCCTCCCATTCCCCTTCCCCCTTCCCCCTGCATCTACAACCACACTTGCATCATCTTCACACACCACATCATAGTTATTATCATCGACTATCCACACCGCATTTCATCAAATGTTTGCATGTATGACTCAAGTCAAAGATGAACTTGCCTCTCTCGAAAGCAACTACCAGGCTTTGCAGTAGACCACTACACAGCTACAAACTCAATTAAATTCTTTGACCATTGATAATGCTTCCCTGAATGCACACAATGAGGAACTACGTGAGGCTTACCACTCCTTGGAGCTAGAATCTGAACAAAAGACTAAAGAAGCACTCACAGATGTTGAAAATCTTTTACATGCTTAGACAGTATGGAACACCATGATCACATGCAATATGGGAATTTTACAAAGACATCTCGCAATTTCCAAAGAAGAGAACCAAAGGCTACAAGAGTAGAACCGGGAGAACTTTGAAGTTGTGATGGAGAGAACTGATGAACCATTAAGTCCCAGCAGATTCAAAGCGGTCCCCTGAGAGACCATGCAAGTATTATTAGACGATCATGCATGACTACTCGACGACTACAACAAGATCAATGAAGAATATCAAAAGCTCCAGACTGATCACAAAGCCTTAATACTAAAGGAACTTGCATAACCACAAAATGTCCTCGAAGTCACACCTCCAAAAATCCTAAACAAATTCACTACTTTACAGGCGCATGTACTCGATCTTCAGGCTCAAGTAGGAGCTCACTCTCCCCATGCCAGATTCCGTACTGGAGATTTCTATTGACGAATAAACCATTTCTATACCAATGGAGGACACATACGAAGAAGCATATGAACCAGAACTGGTCCCAAGCGAACGTGTCATGGCAGAAGGGCAAGACACATTAGAACTTCCTATTCTTGTATGGCTCAAATCACTTGAAGAGCTAGGTGAGATTCACTTTGCATTCCTAGAGGCACAACTACATGCTATGAACTTCCTATTCCTGTATGGCTCAAATCACTTGAAGAGCTAGGTCAGATTCACTCTGCATGCGTAGAGGCACAACTACATGCTATGGCCCTAATCAAGGAATGAATTTTATAGTCACCCTATTTTGCTCAGTTAGCCCCTTGATGGTATATCTCTATCAATGAACTTTAGTACAAACCCAACTTCTTGTGGATGGCTGAATACCAATTAGCAATTGAAAAGGAAACGAGGAAGAAACCGACTCATGCCACCCAGTTTGAACCCAATGACCTACCCCCTGAAGCGCAAAAAGGTAAAATATTTCAACCAAACTAGAGCAAGGAACTCCTTCAGGAATATCCCAAAATGATGTACACTTGGACCAAGGCCCCACTGCACCTAAAGTACAATCCGTGTTAGGGTTCAATACCACAATAACGCTCTTGGACTGCATTTGCGGTTAAAGTTCAAAATAATAAGTAGTGCCAAAAGTGGCTAAACTATCCTTAATTTACTCCACCTTGCGGACCTCCTACTGTAGGATACATGATGGCCACCATTTGCCACTGGCCCCTGCCTCCACTGCATGGATGACGTTGCCGCACATATGACCATTAAGATCTTTGATATGATACAAACGGTTTTTAAGATCTCTAGCCACGTCAAAGCACCACATGTCAATACCTCGGGCTTTATGCATGGCAACCAAAACCTCACATATGATATGAGCACCACACCTTCGCTCCGAGTATGCTATGCATGGCACTGCCACATCAAGTATTAATCTGCATCTTACAAGATGACTTTTGAAGAAATGTTCACGACGGGATTTTGGGAATACCACTCTGAAGTCTTCATCCGCCGGCCTACCCATCTCCTTCAGTTATTCGCTTGCAAGCAACTTGTATATTCGACACACTACCAACTTCCGCCTCCCGATGAACCTGAGGCTATAGACTAGGAAAAATTAGAAGCTGATCTCGCACGAGGAATTCGCATCGTTGAGCATACCCTTGCACAAGACCTCTTGCAAAACTACATTATGCAGACCCCACAGCAAGGATCTGTCGAGGATGACAGACACGAGAGGGTGGGGGGTGTTGACAGCAGCCAAAGGCATCAACGTAGAGGAAGTATGTAGAAGTAGACCACAAAGAGTTTTGGTGGGGGCTAGCCATTCATTTTTTCAAAGAAATATGTTTTATTTTACTTTTTCAAAACCCAAAATAGTGATTTTCATCACTTTTGTAACATATGTATCATAAAAACACCCAACTTTGTATTTAGTAGCTCCATTTTGTGGAAGCCGAGGAGTTCCCGAGCTTGAGGAGCTTAGGTAGAAAAATCATACCGATTTTGGTAATTTTTAGATCTCATTTAGATCTCCAAATGACCCCGAGAACCTATTTTTTAATTATGTCGGACACTAGATATGAAACTGATCAAAACTAGTCTAGAATCTATAAAAAGAGCTAGAGAGCTGATTTTTGAGGTTAGCTTGTTGGAGATTAGAGCTTATTTTGAGTTGTAAGAATCTTCTTGAGTAATAGAGCTTGTTCATGACCTTCCATTGTGTCTTGCTTGTCTCTTCCTTGTGTGTGTGTATGTGTGTGTGTGCACTCTCATGCTTCTCACCTTCACATTCACTACTTCATGCGTTCACGATCTTCATATCACTCCTATCTCTTCCGCGGATTCACATTAACGAGGTGGAGCTTCTTAACATGGTACTTACTATTGTGCTAGAGCAACACAAAATTTGGGTGTTGGCATCAACCAAAGGCATCGACTCATATCAAGTATGTAGAGGTGGACTACAAAGAGCTGTGGGGGGGGGGGCAACCATTCATTTTTTCAAAGAAATAGGTTTTATATTACTTTTTCAAAACCCCAAATAGTGATTTTCATCACTTTTGTAACATATACATCATAAAAACACCCAACTTTATATCTAGTAGGTCCATTTTGTGCTTGAGGAGCTTAGGTAGAACAATCCTACCAATTTTGGTAATTTTTTAGATCTTGTTTAAACCTCCAAATGACCTCGATAACCTATTTTTTAACTATGCTAGTCTGTAGATGTGAAACTGGTGAAAACTAGTCTAGAATCTATAAAAGAAGCTAGAGAGCTCATTTTTGAGGTTAGCTTGTTGGAGATTAAGAGCTTATTTTGAGTTGTAAGAATCTTCTTGAGTAATAGAGCTTGTTTATGACCTTCCATTGTGTCTTGCTTGTCTCTTCCTTTTGTGTGTGTATGTATGTGTTAATTCTCATGCTTCTCACCTTCACATTCACTACTTCATCCATCACGATTTTCATATCACAACTATCTCTTCCATGGATTGACATTAAGGAGGTGGAGCTTCTTAACATGGTACTTACCATTGTGCTAGAGCAACATACACTACCCCTAAGTTTTACAATAATTTCTTTATATTGAGAGATGTAGATAGAAAATGGTCTAGCCCTTTGTGTACTCCTATCCCACTCATCCCAATTCCTCTTTTCTTCATTCTCTAGAAGAAAATATATTATGATAAGAGTTTCAAAGTGGTTCTAGTAAGTAGGGATGGAATATGAATTCTTGAGACTCACCATTACTTTTATGCTCATGGACCAAGCAAAAAACTTTGCTTTTGGCACATGATACTCAGGTGGGATGCCTTTCAATTGATGTAGGCCATTCTACTTCTGCAAGAAAGTGTATACCGTATTTTTATTCCTATCACAAGAGCACTAGATTGTGCCCTTTGACTAGACTGGACAAGATTTCATAACTATACTTCTTATTATAAGATCATCCGTGTAGGGAAAATAATACAAGAATATACTACTACAAGGAGTCCCAGAAATCAGGATTGTTAGTATGGATAACTATACTAGGCAAGATACAAGAGATCCTACAACCCTAGACTATAGGTATGAAACAAAAGATATGAATTACAAGAACTTCCTTAAGGAAGATGAGCTAGGCACAATAAATAACTAGACAAGACCTTGTACCATGACATTACAAGAGGAAAAGACTATATGTCCAAGAATTGGACTAGACAAGTCTAGAACAAGGAGCAAGGTAAGGATATCTGTGGCCAAGTGCTCCTCATATAAAAATTCAAGAGTGGTTTGTCAAGCACAATTAAAATTTTTTGATATTATTGATGATATCAAGAATCCAAAATAGGGCCTTAGGATGTCAAAATTAGGCATGTAGACGATTGATCTTAGGGTTTTACATCTCATAGACATGATGGTAGCATTAGTTTCATTTGTGTCCATGACATCACCTCTCCCTCAAGCGATGAATTCCATGAGAAATTCTTTGGATTGGGTTTAGTTGGATTCGTCTTATGGAATTCACGAACCTTGATTGGGGCTCTTTGAAGATTTTCTACAAGTTCTGAAGTATGATCACTAATATCAGACCCTTTCCAATGACCAAGGTATTCCAATCTTCCTCAAGAGATTCTTGAACCTCATACATGCTCGACCTTGAATTATTTATGATTCTCAATACTGATATGTAGTGAATGACTGAGTCTCTCCCCTCCCCTTAATGGTGAAATCTGATATGGTTCCAACATGGATATATTGAAAATTGGAGCTTAAAGGTGACTAGATACTATTGACCAAGGTGGTGAAAGAGCCAAATCTATGATGTTCTAGCTTTTTACAAGGCCTAAAAGTCTGCAAATTATTTTTTAGCAACCACGCTTCATCCCTAACATGAAAAAATGGATTATGAACACAAGGTGAATTACATAGTACTTATACTGTTCTTGATCTCTATGGATCTCTTGCTTGAGTTTTTGGTGAATATCCATGAGGTATTAGGCCTTATCTATGGAATTCCAAAACCTGGATGTGGGTCTAAATCACTGAAAATATCATCAGGTGATCTATGAAGCATAAAAATATATTTGAGAAAATTCTAGCAGCGGTTGCATGTGTGATTGTCTTGCTGGTTGGATTAAGTATGCCATCTTTTCTTATATATCCACCATAACAAGAATGGAATCATTCTTATCCTACCTTGGTAGATATGTAATGAAATCCATAGATAATAAGGATCATGATCTTTATAGAATAGTTAAAGGTTGCAAGAGGACATGAGGTTTATGGCAAGCTACCTTAGATCGATTGCAAGTGTCATGGGTTCAAATATGTTCTTTGACTTCGTTCCACATTTGAGGCCACCAAAAATCTCTCAATATAGGTTCTATGTTTTATTCACTCCAAAATGTTTTGTTGCAAGATTATCATGATGTTGTACAAGTACATGAATCTTGGGCTTTCCTTAAGGGACATACAGTATATTCTTATAATATAATAACCCATCATTTTCCTAGAACTCATTCACTTCATGAACTTCTTGTTCTTGAATTTTCCACTTTAAATTACAAAACAATTCATCGTGTGGTAGATACTCATGAGTTAGATGGATCTAAATTGAATCTTTTTTTTTTTGGGGTTTGAGGAGATAACTGCTATGTAGAGATGTTCTGGCTTGAGTAGTATATTTTCTTGTTGGTCAAAATCTTCTTTGCCTTTCTTTGTGCAATAAGGTCTTCTTTACAAGGCATTGTGAATGAAATTTTTGGTATCTTAGAGGGTATGTGATGAAAAAGTCAAACATAGATGAAAATTTAATCCATCAATATTGCCTTCCGTTGAGGATGTGAGTGGTCATAAAGTACTCTAGATTTGTATGCTTTGTATATATAGTAACTTTATGGGCTGCTCCCTCTAATGATGATGCCAAGTATAAAAAACATCCACTATGGAAAAAAGGTATTTATCATGGATTTCATGATTTATCTAAGGGAAGGATAATTTCCTCGAATAATACGCGGATGGATGTAGGTGTCCAGCATCCCCATGATAAATACAATGGTGCCCAAGAAAATTCTGATTCATCTATCTCCAAGAAAAAAGGCTTGGTAGGACCAAGGTGAACTAGAATCAAAGCAATGATGAATGTTGATTTCATGGTTTTAAAGGCTTTCTCTACTTGTTTAGTCCAAGATAATTTTGCATTCCTTGTAGGCTTGGTAAGCAGTGCCATTAACTTGGAATAATCCTTGATTAATATTTTGGAGAAGTTGGCAAAGCCTAAAAAGATGTTGTACATCTTGAACACATGAAGGTATTTGCCAATTAAGGATTATCTTGACCTTCTTAGGATCCATGAAGATTCATTTTTTTCAAACAATGTAACCTAAGAATTCCACTTTTGCTTGATGGAAAGACCACTTCTCTAATTTTTTGTACAATCCTTTTCCTCTTAGTTTCTCTAGAACTATCTTTACATGAAGTTCATGCTCCTCTAGATCTTTGGAGAAAATCAAGATATCATCTAGGTATGTTATCACAAAATGATACCCCTCATCATAAGTGAAGGCGGGCTAGAGCATTTGTGAGATCGAATGGCATAACTACGTATTCAAAATGCCCATACTTTATACAAAACATTCTCTTCCATTGGTCTCCCTCTCTTATCTTCACAAGGTTGTAAGCTCCTCGAAGGTGGATCTTTGTAAAGAACGTTGCTTTTCCAAGACATTCCAAGAGCTCTTATATAAGTGGAAGATGATATCTATTCTTGATAACGATTTGATTTAGTCCATGATATTATATACACATTTTAAGGGTCCCATCCTTTTCTTTGTAAATAGAATAGGGGATCCTATAGGGGGCTTTGACTGTCTAGAAAACCCCTTGGCTAGCTTCACATCGATGTTCTTAAGCAATTATGTGCTCTTATGATCTTGGATTCAAATCCCACAAGATACATGGATGAGTATTTTTTCCAAGAGCTTCAAGGTCTTCTAGAAAGTTCCATTTGAGTTAACTCAAGTGGACTAGGACACATCATTAACCAACCACTCTAGTGGACTCTAAAGAACTCATGCACATGTCATACATGTAGGCACTTTCCTAGTTCAACTATCCCTTGAGGGAGGTTGTGAGATAAGCACTCATTCAATCACCCATTCCTCGCATGGAGGTTTTGCTGCATTGGTATCCAAGGCAAGTGATGCTCTTGTATTTTTACCACTGCCCAAGCACTACTACAACTTGATTTTTGGAGCAAAAGGTGGGAGAGGATTCTCCAAAGGGTAAGAACCCCTAATTGAGAGTCCTCAAAGGAGAAGAGAACACCCACGTGTGCTTTTAGATGAGCAGACTGCCCATGCACTCGTGGACAAAGCCCAAACAGATGAAAAAAGTATTTCTGAAGGAAAATTCAAGCATTATTCCATAAAAAATGAATATCTGCTTTAGAAAGGTAAGGTTTGTATCCCAAGTAAGTTGGACATGCAAAATAAAGTAAGTTTTGAATGTCCATGTACCAAGTGTGGGACATTCGAGCATTTACCAAACCTATGAATTAGTAACACCATTTCTATTGTCCAAGTATACATTGAGATGTATAGACATATGAACCCAAGTGCCATAAATGTCAAATGAATAAAGCTGAAAGATTGAAAATTGGAGGATTATTGCATCCCTTAGGGATTCCCAAAGGAAAATCGTAAAGCATCTTCATAGATTTCATTATGGGATTACCCCCACACTAGAAATGTATTGACTGAGTTTGGACATTAGACAATATGTTGACTAAATTATCTCAGTTTATACTTGTCAAGACAACTATAAGACTCTAGAAATAGCAAAGATATTTTTTAATCAACTTTATCAACTCTATGGTCTTCTAGTAGACATAGTTTCTGATAGAGATGCTAGATTCGCAAGTCACTTCTAGGGAGAAGTCTATAGTACACTTGAAACTTAATTGGGTATGAGTTTAGTTGAACATCCCCCGAAGGATGGAACAACTGAAAAAGTCAACCAAATTTTGGAAAATGTATTGAGAGCTTATGTGACTTCCAAACAAACTAATTAAGAAAATTATCTTCTTGTGAATGAATTTTCTTATAACAGTGCCAAGAATTCATCAACTGAATTTTTCTCCTTCATATTGATGTATGGGGTCCAACCTAGGTCTCCATATGAAGTTGGAATGCAAAACGAAAGAGTAAAGGAAGCCCAAGAATTCCTTCAAGAAATGAACTTTAAGCTCAAGTTAGCTAAAAAAATTCAGAAAAGAGCTTAGGATCTAGCGTAAGCCTAAATAATTAAAGTGACAAGAATCTATAGAGACCAATCATTATCAACTTTTTGAACATTATTTCTAATATTTTTTGAACATATCTCCATCCTTTTCTCTTTCTAATTGACTATAATTAATACTCAAGACAAAACCATGAGGCATCTTATCTTATATCTGCAAATAGGAGTGAAAAGAAACTACATAAAATCATAAAAAAAGAAGTCATTATGGGCATTCACAATGATTATATTCGATGACATATATGCCATGATCTCAAGTTACTATTTACACAAATAGCAAGAGTACTAAGATGTTAATGTGTAAGGTACACCATTTATTTCTCTTTATGATTCATGCTCTCTTGTCCTTTTGCTATGTAGACAACTATAAATGGAACTCATATCAAATCTAGCCTATATTAGATGTCCTACATGTTGCTTAAAGACTTCCCATATTGAATCATGTGCACATGACTTAAATATTTTAACAGCATCATTGAATCTAAAACATGCAAAAACACTAAGAATGAATGCCTTTATTCATTTAAATTCTTAATTATGGTCTATCTACATTATCACTTATATAAACAACTAAAATCATAATTTATAGTCAAGTTATTTAAATACATAAGGATGGGATCTTCCTTGAGTTCCTTATACTTAATAATGCCAACTTTGTTAGTTTAAGGACATGTTGAATCAACATAATCCTTCAATATCTATCTGTACTTCTATTTCTTCTATATTCTTATGGTATAGTATTTTCTTATCTTGTTAATTTCTCTTGCTTGCATATTTATTGATTTGGAAACTACAAGATGAATCCTAATCTACTGATGGGAAAGAAAGACACATAATTTGCATGTGTTGTTTTTGTACCTATGCTGAAACACATGCTAGAATATACTTATCATTCCCAAGTTGTGGGTGATTTTGTATCCAACTATTTATTAATTTTCATACCTCTATTTTCAAGTTATGGTATCTCTTCAATATATCCAAGACCTAATGGCATCTTAAACCATTATATAGACTGTTTTACAATTATATAATCCTATTTCAAGTGCGAGCTTAATGACAAGTATTCTCCTCTTTGTCATAAGAGGAACTACTTGATAACCTAAACAACACTATGATCGAAAGAGAAAGGGAGAGAGAGATGGGAGAGGGAGATAGAGAGAGAGAGAGAGAGAGGAATGTTCATGGATTGGGCGGGCCTCACTTTTTGCAGTACAAGGCTAAGCTCACCTTCATCAAGAACTCCCTAGTGCTTGGTTGGTGGGTCCATTGATGTCGTTATGCTTCACAAGCATCATCTTTTCTTGGGTTGTACTCGGTAGTGTAGACAGCTTTTGCAGGGGCATGGTAAGGTCTTTTGGTGTGCTGGATATGGGCCTAATGGCTCACAAGGTGGTGCATGCATTTTTGTGGAGGAGTCATGGCACTCTACAATTTGGATAGAGGGAAGATTATCTCGAGCAAGGCCATTTGTCTTATCTTGCAAAGTGATGGCTTGAGGTATGGATTCATGACTATATACGCGCTAAACCATGAGAGTGCTCATGCCACTTTCTCGTCCCAGGTCATTGAGGCGATTCATTGTGCTGATACTTGGTGTGTTTCGGGAGACCTCAACATGATTGAAGCTCTTGAGGATCCTGGAGGGAAGGGGGAGTTAGACTACCATGCATGGCTCCGAGCTTGCGGCTTGGGAGCGACTTTGTATGACCTTGAGGTTGCATGATGTATGACATACTGAGTGTTTTATCCATGAAAAGGAAAGCCTTCATTTCTCTCCCTCTGACAGGCAGATTGATCGCATGAACATGTCCAAGATTGATCGCATGTATGTCAGTGATGGATTGGATGATTATGGTGGTAGGACATGTATTTTGGCGAGTTCCTGCTTTTTTGATTGTGCCCCTGTGGTTGAATTCTTTGTGGAGTAGGAAACTAGAGGTTGTATGGTACTCGGCATTCCTGAGAAGGTTCAACTGGATGGGAGTCTGGTTGATCAGGTTGAGATGATTTGGTCCCACCTCTCTTGGGACAAGGGATATCGGGCTCAGTCCCTTGCGATCTGTTTATAGCAGGCTAGTTTGTTTCTGCATGAGTGCGGTAGTGGCTTGCTCATACTCAAGACACTGCCATCTTGCAAGGCCGGGAGGACAATTTGGTTAGATTTCAAAATGCCTTGGATAGATTTTGTGATGCATCGGGTGCAAATAATAACTTGCATAAGTCATGTGGTTTTTGGATTGGTTCGTATGATCTGCCTCGGTGGCTTCCTTGTGGGTAATTTCAGTGGATCACCCATGGCATGGCAGTTACGTACCTTGGCTGCAATATTGGTGGATCTTGTGCCTGAGCAACAGATCTCTTCCTTCGTTCTGACCATCAAGAGGAAGTTGCTTCATTGGAGCTCTGCTAGTTTGTCTCTCGATGAGCGGGTTGTAGACATTGGATTTATAAATCTTGAGTTATGAGTAAATCTAGGTGACCATGTCTACGTATCTCCTTCTTCCTAAAAAATCGAGATTACCCCCTTGCCTTCTCATACACATCGCTCTCAATATAGTCCTCCTATATTCATGAGGTAACTTGATATAGATCATTTCAACACTTCATTTGAAAGTGTGCAAAATTTCTCTAGTTAATTGCTACCAAGTTGTGAGTTCTGAGTGAAACATTGAGTGCCTTCTTCCATAAATAGAAGGATTCTCAAGTTGTATTACAAGTTATTTGTTTTGACATAGTGTTTTAGAAATGACATTACAAAGTACTACGGTGATCTAAATGCATACATTAGAAGATTAGGGGGCCTATTAAGATTATGTGGAGTAAGTTAGGATGGTCTAGAGCAAGATTTCATAAGGACCTTCTCTTCTCTATGCACTTTCCATCACTCTTCACATCATCCCCCTCTACAAATAATTGCATGTGCATCCTCCCTCAATTTCCATCCATCTTTTCCTCTTATTGAATACATAATGAAGACTTTGAGAGCTTGCAAGTGATGTGTAAAATCTCTTTTACCTTTTACTTGGCCGACCTTTTTCATCTCCATATATTAAGGAGCTTGAGAAAGCACTTATGTGGCATAATACAATTAGCAAGGGGAGTTCAAGGATCAAGTGGACCTCCAAAAGTAGTTAGAGAAAAGCCATTATCATCTTCTTCAACATCTTGGCACAATGATAAAAGCATAAAAAATAAGGTTACGATCTTTTCCAAAGCCTCTTTTCTTTGTTTCTTGAGGGATCAATTAACATATATTATCTTATTATCTTTATGGAGAGCATGAAGCCTTCTTCCTCGCCCAAAGCAATCAATGCAATTACAAGGAGGTTAACATAAAGATGAAAGTGGCTCTTCCAAATGATCAAAGGAAGGACAAAGCTTGAAATCAAGATAAGTAATTTTCTAAGTTATGTTTGATTTCAATATTGTTTTGCCATAGCTTTCATTTTCATTGCATATATTCATAGGAAATGAGATTTCTATTGATGTTTTCCAAGGGGGCATGAAAACATAGAAGTTAAAGAAATCTAGTATTAAATAAGCAAACAAATATGTATTGAAAGAAAGGCAAACACCTCATATACTTTTAGGCATCCATAGGTTACAAAAAATGAATATGTGCATTCTCTCTTAATAAGGGATGGTTTTAATGCACAAAACTCAAATCCAAAGCTTTCCTTTGTGCACATTAGAAACATTTTAAATGCACAAAAGTATGTGCATTAGCATGATGATGCGTTGAAGGGAAGCATATGTTTGTGCATAAAAAGGAGCACAACATGAAAGGCATGAACGATAATCATGCTTGAAGCTATGCATTGCTTGAATCATTTCGAATATGTATTTCACGTATGCAAGCATATGCATTTAAGTGAATAAAATTCACTCTTATCTTTTTCAATATTGTGAAACTAATCAAGTGATCATAGCTTTGAGAAGAGAGTTTATTTCTATATGCAAGAAAGACATTTGAGAAGAAATTAAGCTAATGTACAATGTACTTGGAAAGCCATAGCACTTGGAATTACACTTAAGAACTTCGATATGAAGGATGGATGTTTATTCCATCAAAAGGTTTGAAGCTTCCAAGGAAAAGCATGAGACAATTAGAAAATATAAGATCATAGAATAATCTTGTGAAGAAAGCCCTACAAACCTAATTAAGATAAGAAAACATAGAGAAACTTTTTTGAGTTTAAATTACGTTAAAGGATTTAAGTAAAAGGTGCTCTATTGAGTATAGCTTCTAAACTTTAAGATGAATATTATCCATACATCAGTGTTGGATATAAAGTATAATAGTATGGGACACTTTAGTTTATAATCACATTAATGCGAAAATGATGGTATGGGACATAAGTCATTAAGATGGTAGGTATCCTTTAGCCTTGGGCTCATTTTTTGAAGTGAAATTGAATCTCAATGGGAACTGAAACTCCATAGAAGAAGATGCAATATAAGATGGTCAAGGATACGACCTGAAGTCACTTTAAGAACCTATACAAAGTAAAGATACTACAAAATGAAGTAAGGAAAATTCCATGATGTTTAGTTACACTAAGCTTATCTAGGATAAAGCATTCGATTGAAAATGCAACCAAGAGAATAAATTTCTTGAGTTAGACTTGCATATTCTAGTATAAGGGAGTCTTAGAAGATTGAGAAAAGGATAAATGTAAGACAATTAGAATCATTATTACTTTTGAGTAAAGGAGCCCTGTTAATTGTCCATGACTCAAATGTAACACGGTGAGTCTTCGTTGATGCCGTTTCATTGGGTCTTCATGTGCAGTGGGTATTATTGAGAGGCGGAAAATCTTAAAACTTGAAAAGGTCTGACTTCTTACTGCATAGGACTTGAAAGAATTCACATAAGAACTAACCGCGGTTCGCATATGAATTGTTCATTCTCAGATGTAAGTGGTGTAATTCCCGTGAGCACGCACTCAGTTTCTATACTCATTCATAAACTTCATATGAAAATCTGCAATCCTCGACAAAATTTCTGCCATCTTTTGTTGTGAAGGAAGAATTGTCATCCGAAAATGCCATGTTCCTGGTACCTATTTTTGAAGTTGAATCTTAGAAGTTAGATAGAAACCTGAAGAACGCATTCATATCATTTCTGTCAATCATCATTAGAATTTCATTACCTGGCCAAATCCTGATCCTGGCAGGGTTACAATGCCTGTGGTGTCCAACAACTTTCGGCAATAAAATGTATCTGCCTCCATTCCATTACTCCTTGCAGCGGTTAGCGCTGCATTGGGAAGTTTAATGGAAGGAAATAAGTACAAGCCGCCTTCCACTTCATTGCAGGTGACACCCTTCATTTTTTTAAATGCGTCTACACACATCTGCACACATGTATAATTATACAATGAAAAATCTGTAAATAATGAATCTCAACACAGCTCCAGTAAAACGATCAAAGTTTAATCGTGCTAAAAACAAAGATAAATGTCCCTTCTTGCACAACGAAACCAAAGAGAAGTTGGTATGGAAAGCCTAGTTCACACCCGATTCAAACTGCAAGAATACGTGCATAATCCCTATGGGAGAAATTGAAAGCTAATGGAGACGACTCTATTATATGTGCATAGTTACCGTAGTATGACTTCATATGCATGTATGGCTTCATTATAGCTCTATTTATATTGTCTCAGAACATATTTATTTGGCCTGATTTCAAGCCAATTCTGCCATCGTATTTTTCTGAATCTTGGGACAACACACTATTCACCCGTCGTATTTCTGCCATCCAGATGTCCTTTAATTTTGGGGACATAACACTTCTCCCCTTATTTCTAAGTGTTGTCCTCGGCAATTCTTTTGGCTAAAAACCAGAAGAGTCCAATCTATCGACAACCTATCTGATTCGCAAGTCAAAAACGGACTCAAGCCTGTGCCTCCACTAATCAGAACTCAAGATAAAAAGTCCCCCATAACTTCCTCTCCTGTAGTCCCAAATCAGATTCGGTGCTAGTGGGACACATCAAATAATGTCTTCCAAGCTCAGAACTCCTTCAGAGATATCACAAGAAATCGTCATGTTCAAGTTTTCAGGCAAGATTACTGTCGTGGAACCAAGATATCTGCTCACGCTGCCAACCTGTCAACTATCACAGGACTAAGATGTCAGCTATTCCTCAAGATATATCCGACTTGTAAGGCACACCGACGATCAGTCATGAAATACGGATCACCAGCGAGAAGCTAACATCATGCACATGTCAATTTGAATCATCTCAAGATCTCCGGTTACTCTAAGGTACACCCTCGTGCCCCACAAAGACTACAAGATACAATGCAATGCTAGGAAGACAACATAGTGCCAGGTTGTCTTCGTCATGCTCCTCTTCCCTCTATGACAATTTCTTGCCTCCGGGAAAGGGTCTCTGCTACAAACTGAGAATCCATACCTCAAGTCTCATGGCCGTCCAAAATGTTGGCTCATAATGGAATCATGGGTTATACATCAAACGACATTGGATACTGTCATGAGCATACAACAAGTGGGGAAAGTGAGTCACCCAATCAGACAGTATATGCGAGGTATATGCAAGGTGAATCCATACCAATTATAGACATAACAATGGAGCATACCTTCGTGGCCAACAACTCTTGGGTAAAAACCAAAGGGGCTACAATCACAACTAAGGGCTATGAGGGCTGCCATCGAGGGCAACATCCTCTATAATATGTTTGGTTCCATGATGGTTGTGTCCACATAGGTATCCTTGATGGCTATAACACCTATGAATCAGTCAAAGTCATAAAACGCATAACCATCATACCACCAACATTTTCTCCATAGTCTAGGATCTATGTACAATAGATTCTTTGGTCTATAAATGCTCTCTGGATAAGTACAAACGGTTTACTCCCAAAGGAAACCAGATGCCAAGAGTTGTTGGAATACTAAAAACTCCCTTTCGGGAAGGGAACACAACTCTCTTTTGGGCAGATAGCACAACTCCCTTTTCAACATAACTAATAGGTCTACCAATGGGAATCAAGTGTCATGAGTTGTCAGATCAATAACAACTCCCTTTCATGACAATCGCAATGGCCTCTTGATCCATAGAGGATCAAAAATAGTGTCATGAGTTGTCAGATCACTAATAACTCCCTTTCACGACAATCGCAATGGCCTCTTGATCCATAGAGGGTCAAAAAAACTATCTCATGATGAAGTCCATAGTGGTGCTAGCTCTACAAAGTCAAGACTCTGAATAAGCGACAATGTATATGCATGTGTTATGTGCTCAATCATCACAAGAGTAGCACCACATGCATGCCCATGGATATCTCAAGAAAGAGGTCTCCATCCTATGTATGTATGTTGTCCTCAATCTATATTGGCATGGCAATACATGTATCTCTATTGATACCACATACATGCACACTATGCATGGCGCATGCTAGCTTTATACCATGTGCATCTTAATGGATACTTCATAGAGAAGGTCCTCCATCTTGTACAAATGAACAAATAGTTCCTGTATTGATGAATAAATATATCCTGTACAAATAATTACCAGCCTACTAGGGTCAAGGTGCACCAAGTATGATGGGGCATAATTGTGAGCATATCCCCATCCTAGTTCGTGCCTACCTTTCCCAATCCAAGAAGCAATTGAGTAATACTGGAATATCTTTGTACCATTTTCCTCTCACTATGACCGGTCATCTAGGCATAGTTAGTAAGATACGATCCGTACGATCTGTACAACAGTATTCGTACGTTCATAAGGTACGATGACGATATATGTATATGTGTATATGGGAGTGTACACATCTAAAGAGTATTTTTTGCCATGAATATGCATAATATTGTATCTATGCATGAAGATAATTGTTCTCTAACTAGAATAGTTGCAAAACCAGTGTATTTTCTTAATAAATTCAAGTCAAAATGGAAAATAACACACGTAGTTTTTTGGTACGAATACATACTAGTACGTATGGTACGAAAAGTACGTACGAATGTGTTCGTATGAGTAGCAACTATGCATATAGTACCCAAGACCCATGACTATCGGTCACAAAATTGTCTTGGACGAATTGTCTGTTTCCAAAGATGGCAATCATCTACCACTTCCCTTATTAGAGAAGGGCACATATAGTTGAGATCTCTATGGAAGCCAAGATATCAACCTCATAAATCCAAGGGTAATGGTCACCCTCAGGTAACACCCTTCGTAGGGCATCTCATAAGTCCACCTCGGCATATCTATCCATGTGGTCAGACTGACATACGAATAACCGTGTTTGTTATCTTGGCATCCTTCATCGAGAGAATGAAGGTATCAATAGTCAAACACAGCCTTTGATGGTCATGCCATAGATATGGCTCACCCTATGGGTGCCTATCATCATGTGAATGATCGAGCCATCCCTTAGCACTATAGAGTTCCTCATAGTCCTCCATCCCTCAAGATGTCCTAACTTAAAGAATAATCAACACATGTTCTATATCCGATAGCTATCATGAATCCACCTACTAGTGGCCACCCACTAGTTTCTCTAGGAGAGTGCATCCACATCATGTAAAAAACAAAGACCAAGCGTTCTCTCGTAAGGGAAAAGAATATAGAAGAATGGAGTAAAATTTATAGATGTTCTGGAAATAAAACAAAAAATAATGTGCAAATGATGCACATAAATCCAATCGTGCCAAGTGGATGCATCTCTCCCAACAACTTGTTGAGGAAATAAATTCCTCAACCTCGTGACAGATATCCAAAGTCACATGGGGACGCATCCCCGGGCCCTAGGGATGCCCGGATGCCGTCCCAAGGAAGGAGGCGGCGGGACGAGCAAAGGGGACGGGGGACATCCCACAGACACCTACAATCACATCCAAACGTCCCCGAGACAGATAGGTTTCGGGATGGTAGGCCATTTTTGGCGGGTGTTTTGGAGGGTTTTTTCAAATTTGAACTTTGAATTTTGGTTCAGATTTTGGAACTTTAACCTTGGCGCTTTTTTTTGGGACCTTTAGAGGGTTGCTTGGATCCATTCACAAGCATAAATAGCCCTCCATTTCAGCCCTTCAACCCACAAGCTCACATAGAGCCTTCATTGCAAGGATCTTATGTGTGTGAAGGCTTGAGTTATCTTCACCCTTGCATACTCAAGTGCTGAGCTATATCTTCTCAAGCCTCTCTTTACCCTTCTCTATCTTGCTCCTCTCCTCATAGTCTTCTCTTCTCCTATGGCGTCTTCATCGCGAACAAGTGGATCAAACACCAAGAGGAGGCATGCTACAAGCAAATGGACATGGTGGGAAGAGGCGGAATCTCCTGTATCAGCCGGAGAAGGAGGTGGTGCAAGACCATGGAGTTGCAAGCTATGTGGCTACAAAAGAACATGTGGAGCAAACAAGGTGCCTGCACAATTACTTCATGAGCGTGGACATGAAGTAAGATTTTGTTCCGCAATCACTTTGGAGAAGAAGCAAGAGTTACTCAACAAACTTGCTATTAGTGATGCTCAAGCTCATGCTCGTCGTGTTTCACAAGCTCCTATCGACCCGTCATCGTTTGTGAGGTCTTCTATGCCATCCTCTTCTAGAGCATCATCTTCATCGGTTCCGGTTCGTGCTCCTACTCCAACTCCTACTCCTACTTCCACTCCTCATCCTACTCCTAGTTCTTCCACACCATCGGGAATGCCTTATGTACATCAATCAAGGCAACAAACACTCCATGAGAATTGGAATCCGGTATTGAAGGAGGTGGACACTACAATGGCATGTTTTTTTTATCATGACCACATAACTTTCAATGCGGCTCGATAAGAATTGGATCTTCATTCTATTTCAATATTTGAATTTTGGTGATTTATTGTTCAAACTTCAAAAGTTCACTTATTTGTTTAACTTTTTCCATAGATCACAATATTTCAAAGATATGGTAAAGAAGATTGGTGAATATGGAGCACACTATGTACCTCCATCTTCCGAGAGCTTGCGCACCACTGTATTGGAGAAAGAGAAGGAGCTTGTCGAAGCCGCATGCGAGACCATCAAAAAATCATGGGAAAGAAATGGGGTATCATTGCTTGTGGATGGATGGAGTGATATCCAACGACGCTCTATCCATGGAGTGGTGGCTTATTCTCATGGGAAGATGTACTTTATCTCATCACATGATGCATCCGACACAGGAAAGTCGGCTGATGTACTTGCTTCAGAGTGGGCAAGTGCCATAGAGATCGTGGGGCCATCAAATGTGGTTTGCATTGTAGCAGATGGGGAGCCTGCAAATAGGGCTGCACTTGCAATTATTGAAAATTTGTACCCTCATATCATTATGTGCTTTTGCATGGCTCATTGTTTAAATAATATTCTCAAAGACATTGGGAATTTGGATTGGATTTTACCTGTAATCAATGAGGCAAATTCATTGGTTAGCTTTATCAACAACCATACTCGTGTGAAGAATGAGTTTAGCAAGAGATCTACTCTTGCTTTGCTCAAGTACTCAGATACAAGGTTTGCATATAACTTTACCATGTTACACCGAGTAGTGAAATGTAGTGGTGTCTTGAGAGACCTTTTATTGAGTGATGAATTTGCGAGGATGCGAGAGGCTTCTACTTCGACAGGAAGGCAATTTAGAAGATTAGCTCATGATGCAGCATGGTGGGAAAACATTTCCCACATCGTGGATATTGTTCATCCACGTGCACTTATTGAAAACTGTGGATTCCATGGAGCCATGCATTGGTAAAGTGTATGAAGCTATGGATCGCACAATTGAAGCACTAAAAACATTGGTGAAAGACTGTTGGCATACAAGTCATATGAAGAGCATACAGACACAACGGAGCAGTCATGCACAATACGGAAACAAGGGCCAATCAGATTTTTTTTTCTTTTCCATAAAGTATTTCCAATTCAAGTGATTTTCATCACTACACACACATTGTAAATCCCGTTTTTGGTAGAATAGACTCCATTTTGTTCAAGCCGAGGAGTCCTCGAGCTTGAGGAGTATTAGAATTAGCTACATACCAATTTTCATAATTTTTAGACTCCGTTTGAGCCCTCAAATAGGCTCTAGAACCTAATTTTTAACTATGCCGGACACTAGGTCTATACAAGGCCAAAGCTAGTCAAAAAACTATAAAAAGAGCTAGAGAGCTCATTTTTGGGGTGAGATTGTTTGTGAATTGAGCTTATGTAAGAGACTTTTTGACTAATGAAAAGAACTCCATTGTTCCTCTCCTTGATCTTGCCTTGTGTGCGCGTGTGTGTATGTTTGTGTGCTTCTCACTCACACACTTGTGCCATCACTTGCTCATAGTCTTCATACTAGTCCTCACGTCTCCATGGATTGACAATTATGAGGTGGATCTCCTCACATTGGTACTCACCATTGTGCTAGGATGACACCAAATTTAGCGCCGTTGTCGGGGAGAGAGCTTCGAGGACGAGCGTGTGATGGTAAGACGTAGAGTTTAGACATTCGAGTCATAGGTAATATCCTTCCTTTTCTTTATTTTTTCTTCATTTTTGCTTCTTTTTGCATCACCATCATCACCATCATCATCCTCACCATTTTCCACCTCCATCTCCATCTTCACAAAAATTTTAGTTTTTTGGTCATATTCCACTCCCCACCTCATTTTCCTCATTTCACTTGTGAGAGAGAGCGAGAGAGAGCTTGTACGCTATCAGTTTTTGTGTGTTTTTTGAGCTTCTACTGCAGGATTTAGCTGTACTACCATCTCCAGCAGCTTGCGCAGGTATGACAGACTCTGCACAGGTCTCGAGACGACGACTTCTGTCTATCGCAACAGATAGAGAAACTTAATATTTTTTGAATGCATGCTTTGCACGATAACCTTCATCATGAGAGCACTCATCATCTGAAGATGATGCTTCCTTCTCTTGTGTAGAAGGGATAGCTCTTGGGCCAAGTTCATAGTGGATTGCCCCTTCGCGTGATGATAAAGTGGAAGCTCTCTTTTCCTTCTCCACTGCATGTGGCTGCTCCTCCTTGAACACCACATCACGACTCGCCATGATCTTCTTAGCCTCAGGGTCATAAAGCTTATAAGCCATCTTATCTTCGATGTACCCTAGGAAGATACATTTGATGCTTTTTGGTTGAAGCTTGTTTCTTTCTCTATCTGGAACATGTACTTAACATTCACTTCCAAATACTTTGAAATGGGAAACAGAAGGCTTTTTACCAGTGTACGCTGCTTGTGGAGTCTTTCCATCAAGTGCCTTGGTGTAGCTTTGATTCAAGATGTAGACCGCAGCGTTGCAAGCCTCTGCCCAAAATTGATTAGGCAAACCCTTTCCTTTCAACATGCACCTTGCCATCTCCATGATGGTTTGATTCCAACGTTCTGCAACACCGTTCTGTTGAGGACTATGTGCCATTGTGAGTTGATGCTTGATTCCCTTACTCTTGTAGAAATCTTCAAACTCTATTGATGTGAACTCACCACCACCGTCTGTCCTGAATTTCTTCATCTTTTTCCCTGTTTCAGTTTCAACAAGCTGAAGCCATTCTTTAAACTTACCAAAAGCTTGAGCCTTATCGCGAAGGAAGTACACCCACATCTTCCTGCTAAAGTCGTCGACAAGTAACATGAAGTAGGAAGATCCGCCCAAGGCCTGTGTAGGCATTTTTCCGCACAAGTCAGCATGCACCAACTCTAGAGGATAGCTTGCCCTGTTATTGCTTTCTTGTGGAAATGCCTTCCTCTGTTGCTTGCCCATCATGCAAGCTTCACATGGTTCCTTCATTTCTGCAATCGATGGTAGGTGTAAGCACGTAGAAGATCAGCATCAGGATGAATCATTCGACCAGGATTATTTGGATCCGGTCTTTCTTGGGGCTCATCATCAGTCCCAAGAACAGTCTTCAAAAGCTCATACGAATCAAGAATAGAAGTGATTTTGAACTTCCACAGGGTGTAGTTCGTACCATCAAGTTTACCTTCTGTGAACTCTGGTGGCCGTATCCGCAACGTTGGGATGACCGGCATCATTGCTGCTCCTGCTTGTGTTCCACCTACTCCTGTTGATGAACCACCTTGACCTCCAGTCGTAGCTGATGATGCACAGCTTGACATCTTCTCTCTTTTGTCATTTAGACCTCTGCAACCTTTGCATTTCTACTTCTACACCACTCAGAGCCTCGTGAGCTCTAAGAAAATACCAGCACAACGGAATAGACCTGTAGACAGAGTTGAGAGAAAAACGCAGACAAAGATAGATGCAGACTGAGATATAGAGAACTCAAATTCTCAGATTGCCGAGTGTAATACAGTTACAATGATGGTGTTGTCCACCCGTGTGCTCCCAATGTGGAGCTTAGATGGCAATCTAGACAGACTCTAGATGAAGGGCTTACTAGTGAGCAATGCTATATTAAAGCTAAACCTGGGCCGTGCTTATATAGCTTTTACAAGGCGGTTCGGTATAGATAAACGTAGTCGAGAGATACAAAATAGTCCGTAAAATATATGATCCGACGATATCTCCACGACCAGAAGTCCTACTGTCTCGGCCCTACGGACCGGGGGGATAGGTCCCCTGGACCCCGCAAAAGGGGGCAAGCCCCCCTCTGCACTCCCCCCATTAAGGTTCTATGGGGAAACCGCGTGATGCCACAGGGCCTTTATTTTCACCTTAAATGGCAACCTAATGGCCTAGAAGTTTATGCCCTACCTAACCTAATGGCTAGGCTCACAAAGATCATCTACAACCATCAACGGTCACACATAGACCTCATCTAACTTGGAAGTTAGGGTTCCACAAATGTCTCGGCTCTCATAATGGCTTCTCCTCATAATGGGGGCCTTACAACTTAGAGCACCATGGATCATTTGTGGTCACATGAGGGTGGAGTATTGAGCATATCTAACATGGGTATCTCGACATGCATACTACTGATATCTATATCAGCTTCACTAGTTTTTTCAGCACTTTTCTCTTTTCTGATTGACAGAAGATACACCCATGTACATTGATTTGTCTCATAGGCCGAGTTCGGCCTCCTAATAGACGTCAAAACACTTTCTCTCTCTCTCTCTCTCTCTCTCTCTCTCTCTCTCTCTCTCTCTCTCTCTCTCTCTCTCTCTCTCTCTCTCTCTCTCTCTCTCTCTCTCTCTCTCTCTCTCTCTCTCTCTCTCTCTCTCTCTCTCTCTCTCTCTCTCTCTCTCTCTCTCTCTCTCTCTCTCTCTCTCTCTCTCTCTCTCTCTCTCTCTCTCTCTCTCTCTCTCTCTCTCTCCCCCCCCCCCGAAGTGGGAGACAACTCAAGTTGATTGCCATGGTGGTTTATCAGAGATGTTTGCTACCACCATTGGTGTTAAGCATGGATGCCCACTCTCCTCGACTCTCCTTAGGCTCTACATGGATGAGATATGTGATTAAATACCACAGGAAGAAGGGAAGGGGAGCGACTTGGCACTTACTCAAGTCCACATCATGTTGTATGGTAACGATCTTCAGTGGATTTGAAAGTTATGTGAGGGCTTGCCCTGCCATATGGGGCTTCTAGATCATTTTGTGCACACAACTTTGAACCTTATAAAACCACGGTTATGAGCCCCCATATCAAGTTCTGTGAAGAGTACTGCCACCTTCACCACACGACAGGTCCCCCGGACCCCGCAAAAGGGGGCAAGCCCCCCTCTACACTCCCCCCATTAAGGTTCTATGGGGAAACCGCGTGATGCCACAGGGCCTTTATTTTCACCTTAAATGGCAACCTAATGGCCTAGAAGTTTATGCCCTACCTAACCTAACGGCTAGGCTCACAAAGATCATCTACAACCATCAACGGTCACACATAGACCTCATCTAACTTGGAAGTTAGGGTTCCACAAATGTCCCGGCTCTCATAATGGCTTCTCCTCATAATGGGGGCCTTACAACTTAGAGCACCATGGATCATTTGTGGTCACATGAGGGTGGAGTATTGAGCATATCTAACATGGGTATCTCGACATGCATACTACCGAAATCTATATCAGCTTCACTAGTTTTTTCAGCACTTTTCTCTTTTCTGATTGACAGAAGATACACCCATGTACATTGATTTGTCTCATAGGCCGAGTTCGGCCTCCTAATAGACGTAAAAACACTTTCTCTCTCTCTCTCTCTCTCTCTCTCTCTCTCTCTCTCTCTCTCTCTCTCTCTCTCTCTCTCTCTCTCTCTCTCTCTCTCTCTCTCTCTCTCTCTCTCTCTCTCTCTCTCTCTCTCTCTCTCTCTCTCTCTCTCTCTCTCTCTCTCTCTCTCTCTCTCTCTCTCTCTCTCTCTCTCTCTCTCTCTCTCTCTCTCTCTCTCTCTCTCTCTCTCTCTCTCTCTCTCTCTCTCTCTCTCTCTCTCTCTCTCTCTCTCTCTCTCTCTCTCTCTCTCTCTCTCTCTCTCTCTCTCTCTCTCTCTCTCTCTCTCTCTCTCTCTCTCTCTCTCTCTCTCTCTCTCCCCCCCCCCCTCCCTCCCTCCCTCCCCCCCCCGGACTGGGAGACAACTCAAGTTGATTGCCATGGTGGTTTATCAGAGATGTTTGCTACCACCATTGGTGTTAAGCATGGATGCCCACTCTCCTCGACTCCCCTTAGGCTCTACATCGATGAGATATGTGATTAAATACCACAGGAAGGAGGGGAGGGGAGCGACTTGGCACTTACTCAAGTCCACATCATGTTGTATGGTAACGATCTTCAGTGGATTTGAAAGTTATGTGAGGGCTTGCCCTGCCATATGGGGCTTCTAGATCATTTTGTGCACACAACTTTGAACCTTATAAAACCACGGTTATGAGCTTCCCCATATCAAGTTCTGTGAAGAGTACTGCCACCTTCACCACAGGAGAGGTTGGCGTGGTCACTTTGTATGACTACCTTGGAGACACTTTTACCAGCCTACCAGAACCCTTCACTATGAGGCAAGTAGGTGTTGAGAAGCTCATCGGAGGATACACAGCCCTGGCCATGCTAGAGCGGAGTTGCCAACAGGCACACTTTCAAGAGCTCCACACAAAGGGGTAGCTTTTTAATACGTTAGTTACCCTGACCTTGATGTGTCCAATGACAGTTTGGGTACCCGCATTGATGTGATGACCAGTGGGCACAGATTGAGAGGCCACATATATTAATGATCTCATGGTTGCTCTGCAGCAAGGAGACAGTACCTCGTGACATTGTTTGAACATACCTTGCCACAGCACCTATGGTTGTAGAGGCACTCTTCCACACAGTGGATTCTATCTAAAGGATGAGAGAGCTATTCCCAAATACACACACTTGCAAAGTGTTAAGGCACATATACAGCACTCGGAGAGTGGGCATCAGAGAGCAAGGTACTCACAGGTCAAAGCATGGTTTCAAGCACGTGCTCTTAATATGGAGAGCCTACCACCCTTCCCATGTGACCTTGACTCACCCTACATTCGCCTCTCTGGCAGTGAGAAGAACTTAGCATTGAGACACTACCTTTCGCAGCTATACCTCACCAGGGCCTGGGAGTCACCTAGCTTAGGGACGAGGATGTTAGATTACAAAGATCAGTTCCTCACTATAATGCCGGGAGGGCTCGTACAGAGGCAATGCTACATGGACACATACATGCCACATAACTCACGGCTGGTGATTGCCCAGCTAAGAGTGGGATCACGAAGACCAGAGATCGAGATGAGACTGTGTTCCCCTGACTCTGTGTGTGTCCATGCACGCACTTGTCCATGTATGCATGTATGTCTGCATGCATAACGCATTCACATTTATTTCTAATCATGCATGGAGAACATTGCTTATTCATGTGCATATTTATTTCTAACCATCTGTGAGTTGGTTGCTTGTCTGGGTGTCCAGAGTTTCAGCATGAAAGAAAAAAATTCCATTAATATGTAATGCATTTTAAGATCTACATAGACACATCAAAAACACAGACAAAAAACTCTCAAATTATCTCTAGCCCATATACAATGGAGTCCTTCAAAATTTTACGAACCTTGGATCCTTGATCTAGCGATGATAGTATATTATCTCGTTCTTCTGTGAAATGTGCATATGATCCATCTCCAACCTGCATCTCTCTCTCTCTCTCTCTCTCTCTCTCTCTCTCTCTCTCTCTCTCTCTCTCTCTCATGCTTGTTGTACTACCCTTTTGCATATAGACTATCATAGATATCGCACTCCATACACCCCCACTTTCATGGGTATCTCCACATGCATATTACAGAGATCGATATCAGCTTCACCAGTTTTTTTCAGCACTTTCATCTTTTCTGATTGGACCCATGTACATCGATTTGTCTCATAGGCCGAGTTCAGCCTCCTAATAGACGCAAAACCACTTTCTTTCCCTCTCTCCCTCCCACACCCCCTCTCTCTCTCTCTCTCTCTCTCTCTCTCTCTCTCTCTCTCTCTCTCTCTCTCTCTCTCTCTCTCTCTCTCTCTCTCTCTCTCTCTCTCTCTCTCTCTCTCTCTCTCTCTCTCTCTCTCTCTCTCTCTCTCTCTCTCTCTCTCTCTCTCTCTCTCTCTCTCTATCTATCTCTCTATCTATCTATCTATATCCCTCCCTCCCTCCCTCCCTCCCTCCCTCCCTCTCTCTCTCTCTCTCTCTCTCTCTCTCTCTCTCTCTCTCTCTCTCTCTCTCTCTCTCTCTCTCTCTCTCTCTCTCTCTCTCTCTCTCTCTCTCTCTCTCTCTCTCTCTCTCTCTCTCTCTCTCTCTCTCTCTCTCTCTCTCTCTCTCTCTCTCTCTCTCTCTCTCTCTCTCTCTCTCTCTCTCTCTCTCTCTCTCTCTCTCTCTCTCTCTCTCTCTCTCTCTCTCTCTCTCTCTCTCTCTCTCTCTCTCTCTCTCTCTCTCTCTCTCTCTCTCTCTCTCTCTCTCTCTCTCTCTCTCTCTCTCTCTCTCTCTCTCTCTCTCTCTCTCTCTCTCTCTCTCTCTCTCTCTCTCTCCCTCCCCCCTCCCTCCCTCCCTCCCTCCCTCCCTCCCTCCCTCCCTCTCTCTCTCTCCCCCCCCCCTCCCCCTCTCAGGCAGCCCGGGATCTCATCAAATGTGGATACACAGCACTAGCCTTCATGGAGAGACAGTGCCTCCACATTTTCAGGAACCCTGCACAAAGGGGTGGCTCTCCGACACTCTCGGTACACGAACGCTCATGTATGGAGCAGCCATATGGGAGCCAGGATTAGCCACATCAGCATGGACAGCATTGGAGAGGCCACATATTCTCATGATTGCCAAACTCATCTGCAGTAAGCCTTCAGTACCACATGATATCATCAGAGCAGAGCTCAGAGCTCACTCCACCACCGATGCTAGTAGAGGCACTGTTCTAGACACTATGCCTATTACACAGGATCAAAAGATTGGAAGGCCATCACTTTTCGAGCTTTCAAGGCATCACACGACATGGCACTAGTAGGAGACACCTTCTCATGGTACGCACATACACGAGACTGGCTGGCTCATCATGGATTTGACATAGATAGACTACCACCACTGCAGTACGACTTACAAGTCCCCCACCTATTCGCTCTCCCACGAGGAGAGGAACAGGGTCATTCGTCGGGAGATATGGCATACATATATACAGAGGACAAGGATTAGCCCTAGTAATACATTGCCACCGAAAATGCTCCACTACCGCGAGCGTTTTCTACATATCCCAGACCAAGGCTTCATTGAGACTCCATGATACATGTAGACATACTTACCACACCACCTCCGAGTCGTCATTGGGAAGCTTCAAGTTTCATCACATCAGCTCAAGATCGAGAGGGGTAGGACCACCGAAGTACCTAGAGAGGAGAGGTGGTGCCCAACATGCCATATAGAGATAGAGAGTGAGAAGCACTTTGTTACCAGATGTGGAGCATACTCAGATCTATGAGCACAGTTCCATATAGAGGAATCACTACAGTTGTGCATGACCATTGGAGACCAACGGAGATTGGGACGATTCCTCACAGCAGCGTATGAGAGACGAGAGCACTTGCGATAGCCCATGCATCAGACAGGATGAGTAAACAGTGGACCATTACTCAGTTCTTTCAGCGAGATGGGCTACATCGGGCGAGCCCACCTTCCAAAGGCATAGGGCTAACACTCCAAGAGGCACTCGCACAGAGAGTGCGACGTTGACCACATAGAGCTCGATACGGACGACCACGACGATACCAAAAGGATATCTTATGCATTAGGATAGCCCAAGACCACACGATGGAGCACATTTACACCACCACCACCACCTGGGTAGCCTTCCTTCAAGAGGCACTCAAACCGCCGCCGATGTACCACATATTCCACCCACCTCCACCCATTACTTGTAACTAGGATATACATATTCACTCCTGTCATCAGAACCCCATGTATTAGGTGGCCATTATCTGCAGAGTCACAGCCACATCTCCCCATGCACCAGTACAATATCCCCACTACCTCTTGTGAAGAGATGGATAAGTATGTGTTTGAAGATGAAGAGGTGTTGCAAAATCCTTGATCTACACCAGCCAAATGAACTCCAGGAGTAGATGGTGGGCCCTTTTAGCTTGCCAATGGATGTATTAGACACCCTATGTACCTTGGAAGATCACTCTCAAAAAGATAGATCAAAACAGATAAATTGGAGTTAGCTCAGAGGTGAAAACTTGCTATTCTTGGTTCATACACCTGTCGAGTGTTTTACATAATTCTCTGAGCACAGCAGCAATTAGCTTAATTCCTCTTGGGGAAGTCTAGTTAGCTTAAAGAGCTAACTTTCAAGAGTAATCTCATCAAAAATAACAAAGCACACACTGAGAATGAGTTTTAACAAGTGATGACATCATCCCGATTTCCACGGGCTGCTACAGAAATAGACCAGTGAGCAGAAAAATCACCATAACTCAAAATGTAGAAATCTAATGATTATGAAAATTTGTATGGTTATACTAGACAGTAAGCTGAATCCAACAAGCTTTAAATCACTGAATTTGGATAAGTAACCACTGAGAAACACCTCTGACAAGATGAGTGAAAAAGTCGGGTACCTGACAGAGAGGTGAAGATGAACAGACCCTGTTGACTTCAAATGAACATAACTGAAGATTGCAACATCCAAATGACATGAAAATTTATGAGCATATAGTAGACTTATAGAGCTAACTTTACCAAGTTAAATCACTGAAAATGATGCACCAAGCTCAGAGAAAACATCTCTGCAAGCTCACTGAGAAAACTGAGAGTAATGGTAGTGAGTAGTACACTTCACAAGAACATGGAAAGATGAAACCAAATAATCATGAAAATGAAAGTATATTTCTTGTACAATACAATGACTTACTGATACATATGTGTGCCTTGTAATCACACCTTGATATGGCATAAAGCTCAGCTCTTGGAGGTCTTCACATAGGTCTCTCTAACCACGACTAAAACTGCCATCTATTTATAGTTGAGTTTGGGAGGCTAACTTCCCTCAATCACTCTCCACTCAATCAATGATTGATTTGATTCTCTACCTACCACAAATCACAAATTCGTGGCTCCTCTTTCCATTCTTGATCAAGTGGACTCAACCACTTAAGATTCTCTTACTTTTACATTAAGTAAACTCTTCAAAAGTTACAAGAGGTAGTTCACAAGTGAACTTTACATAGTCTTCTTTTTAAAGCTTCTTCTAAGACTTTGTGAGACTCAAGCCAATACTTAGGCTTGTCATAGACTTGCTCCAACAGCTCCCCCTCAAGCCAAGTATGCTTGAGGTCTTCAATCTTCCAAGATTACCTGCAAACCTATCATAGCCTTGAATTTGCAAAGCTTTGTACCATCCAATGCTTTGGTTAGAATATCTGCACATTGTTGATGAGTGGACACATATGATATTTGAATCTCTTTGCTTAGAACCTTCTCTCGTACATAGTGATAATGAACTTCAATATGTTTAGTCCTTGCATGAAAAATAGGATTAGCAGCCAAATGAATAGAACTCATATTGTCACCAAAAATAGTTGGAGTTCCAAACTCCAATCCAAGATCTTTGAACAATGTCTTCATCCACATAGCTTCTTGTGTAGCTATGGCAAGACCTCTATATTCAGCTTCAGTAGAAGAGAGAGCAACTGTGGGTTGCTTCTTGGATGACCATGAAATAAGCTTTGAACCTGCAAAGGTAAGATAACCTGAAGTGCTCCTTCTATCTTCCTTGGAGCCAGCCCAATCTGCATCAGAAAATAGCTTCAAACCTAAATCAGATACATAAGGATAATAAAGTCCTTCATTTATGGTTCCTTTGAGATACTTGAGAATCCTTTTGGCAGCATCCATATGTGGTTTCCTTGGTGTGTGCATAAATTGGCTTAGCACACTCACACTGTAACATATATCTACTCTTGTCAATGTGGCATAGTTGAGACTACCCACTAGACTTTGATATGATGTGATGTCCTCTATGAGTTCACCTTCATGTGAGCTCAATTTGTGATTGACCTCCATTGGAGTACCTGCAATCTTACAATCTTGCATCTTGAATTTTGCCAACATGTCCTTAATGTACTTCCTTTGAGTGAGAAACAAACCATGATCTTTGTAGACAACTTCCAAACCTAGGAAGTAGGTAAGTGAACCCAAATCACTTATCTTGAACTCTTCTCTCATCTGATCTTTGATCTTCTTCATACCATCTGCATCATTTCCTGTCAATATAATATCATCTACATATACACATAGATAGATGACCTCGGAATTACTCTTTTTAATAAAGAGTGAAGGATCTGCCTTGCTTGGTTGAAAGCCTTTGTCCTGCAAGAATGAAACAAGCCTGAAATTCCAAGCTCTTGGAGCTTGCTTGAGACCATACAATGCTTTGTTAAGTTTACACACATAATCAGGATAAACTTAATTCTCAAAACTAGGTGGTTGTGCCATATATACCTCTTCTGTTATCCAACCATTCAAGAATGCATTCTTTACATCTAGTTGAAGTATCTTCCAATTCTTGGAAGAGGCAATACTAAGCAAAACCCTAATAGTAGGCATGTTTGCCACAGGAGAGAAAGTCTCCTCATAATCAATTCCCTGAGTTTGTGCAAAGCCTTTTGCCACAAGCCTTGCCTTATACCTGTTAATTGAACCATCAGAATTCTTCTTGAGTTTATAGACCCATCTTGAGCCTATTACCTTCATGGATGAAGTCTTGGGCACCAAATCCCAAGTGTTGTTTTCCTCAAGTGCTTCAATCTCTTCCTTCATTGCATGCTTCCATTCTGTTTTTGCTTTGGCCTCTTCAAATGATGATGGCTTCTCTTGGTTTATGTCCTGTGCTATGTAGTAGAATGTTTAGTTACTAATGAGGTGTCAAACCCATACCTTTCTGGTTTTTTCTTTTCCCTCATAGATCTTCTTAGGCCATGATGTGATGATTCTGCTTCATGTCCAAGTTCCTGCAATTTTGCTTTACCTTTAGACTTCCATGCTTTGATCTTTTCCATGTGAGATTCTTCATCATCCTCTGAGGTGTCTTGTTCTTCAATCTTTGATTGTTCTCTACCAAGCTTTGGAAAATCTTCTTCAAGATCATATGGTAAATTGATCTTCCTGCATGAATCTTCATACCATGAATTGTTCTCATCAAAAACTACATCTCTGCTTACCAAGAATCCTTTGTTGGTAGGGTTGTATAACCTGTAGCCCTTTTGATTGTTGTCATATCCAATAAATACACACCTTTCTGCCTTTGGATCCATCTTGCCTCTAACCTGTGAAGGAACATGAGCAAAAGCAATACATCCAAAAATTTTACAATGATCTAAACTTGGTCTTCTTCCATTCCAAGCCTCATATGGAGTCATCCCATCAAGGGATTTTGAAGGCAACCTGTTAATCAAGTAAGTGGTTGTAGATACAGCCTCAGCCCATAAGTAATTAGGTAAATGCTTTTCATTTAACATAGACCTTGCAGCTTCAACAATTGTCCTATTCCTCCTTTCTGCCACTCCATTTTGCTCAGGAGTGTACCTTGTAGTTACCTCTCTTTTGATTCCTCTTTCTTGAAGAAAAGAATCAAACTCATGGGAGAAATATTCTCCCCCTCCATCTGACCTTAGCCTTTTTAGTGATTTACCTGTTTGATTCTCCACAAGAGCCAAATATCTTTTGAAACATGAAAAAACTTCATCTTTGTGTTTCATAAAGAATAGGATAGTCCATCTGCTGCAATCATCAATAAAGGAAACATAATACCTTGATCCAGATATTGAAGCTTCCTTGCTAGGTCCCCATACATCTGTATGAACCAACTCCAAGAGATCTCCATGCATATAACCTTTCTTCATGAATAGTAACCTGTGAGACTTTCCAAATTGACATGCACTGCACTTATAAATCATATGTTGTTTTGACAAATTAGGAAGTCCAAGTACACTTTGGTCCCTGCAGATTTGCTTTAATGACTTTTCACCAATATGTGCTAACCTTTTGTGCCATACTTCCAATTCTGTGAGTGTCTGACTACCATAATTAAAGAGAGCAATGTTTCTAGTGTCCTGTAATTCAAATGTGAACAATCTACCTGTCTTTTCACCTTTTGCAATTCTTCTGAATCCTTGACTTGGATCTTCAACAAATGCTCCTGCTTTTGTGAACCTGACTTGCAACCCTTTCTCTACTATCTGCCCAACACTTATCAAATTCTTTGTAATGGTAGGGACATAGAGTACCTTACTGAGTAGGTTGATGTTTCCATCAGGTGCTTTGACATTGCCTATTTTCTCCACAGGATGTTTTGTATCATCTCCTGTTTGTACCTCATGCTTATTCCTTGGATCTTCTAAATCTGATAGCAGTGCCACATTTCCTTCCACATGATTTGAACAACCTGAATCTATGTAGAAAACATGCTCATCAGATTTACCTTGTGGCATAGCCATGTTCATGATCAATAATGAATCCTCTTTGTTTGAGTCTTGTGTAGTTATTGTAGTCTCTCCTTCCTTTGTAGCCTCCTTGATAGTTTGAATGATTGTAGTTGTTGTAGTTGCCATGGTAGTTGTTGAACCTTCCTCTTGAGTAGCCATAACTTCCTCTATTGTATCCTCTGCCTCTTTGATTCCTGGAATTCCTAAAGCAATTTTCAGTTGTATGATTAGTTAATCCACAAATAGAACATGAGTTGGAGTCTTGGGATCTCCCCCTGCCTTGTCTACCTCCTCTTCCTCTACCTCTTCCATGTCTTCCTCTACCTGCATAGTTAGTTTGATATGTACCTGCTTCATCATCCACTTTCTTTGCCTTTCCTTTGTTATCTTTAGACTTGCTTTTATCCGTGTATAAAGCTGAAGATTGATTACCTTTAGAGCTTTCTCCATTTTTGATAAGCTTTGCCTCTTGAGTAAGTAGTTGTCCAATGAGTGTGTTGAAATCAGGTACATGCATGTCCATGTACAAATCCATAGCTGTGGTGAATGCTTCCCACTTATCATCTGCCTTCAAGCCATTGATGACCTGCCTTACAATTTGCTCTTCATCTATTACCTCTCCAATGCTTCCCAACTGATCCGCTATGTCCTTGAGCTTTGTGACAAAATCAATCACATTTTGTTTGGGAGCCTTCTTGAGAGTTGTGAAATCCAGCCATAGTTGATGCTTCCTAGCTTTGGTACTTGAAGAAAAGAAAGCTTCAAGTGCATCCCACACTTCCTGAGATGTCTTACAACTTCTAATGTGAGGCAACAAAAAATCTGAGATAGAGTTGAGGAGATAAGACCTTGCAAGTGCATCCTGGGAGCACCATGTGCTCAATCTTTCTTGCTCTTCTTGTGTTGGTTGACTTTTGTTCCTGAAACTTGGCATAACTTCATCTCCAGCCACATAACCATATAAACTTCTACCTTGGAGATAAGCTTCCATCCTTAATGACCAAGCTGAGTAGTTACCTCTGTCCAGTCAATTAATGAAGGAAATCCATCTCCCATGTTGTCCAACCTTGCTCTGATACCACTGTGAAGAGATGGATAAGTATGTGTTTGAAGATGAAGAGGTGTTGCAAAATCCTTGATCTACACCAGCCAAATGAACTCCACGAGTAGATGGTGGGCCCTTTTAGCTTGCCAATGGATGTATTAGACACCCTATGTACCTTGGAAGATCACTCTCAAAAAGATAGATCAAAACAGATAAGTTGGAGTTAGCTCAGAGGTGAAACTTGCTATTCTTGGTTCATACACCTGTCCAGTGTTTTACATAATTCTCTGAGCACAGCAGCAATTAGCTTAATTCCTCTAGGGGAAGTCTAGTTAGCTTAAAGAGCTAACTTTCAAGAGTAATCTCATCAAAAATAACAAAGCACACACTGAGAATGAGTTTTAACAAGTGATGACATCATCCCGATTTTCACGGGCTGCTACAGAAATAGACCAGTGAGCAGAAAAATCACCATAACTCAAAATGTAGAACTCCAATGATTATGAAAATTTGTATGGTTATACTAGACAGTAAGCTGAATCCAACAAGCTTTAAATCACTGAATTTGGATAAGTAACCACTGAGAAACACCTCTGACAAGATGAGTGAAAAAGTCGGGTACCTGACAGAGAGGTGAAGATGAACAGACTCTGTTGACTTCAAATGAACATAACTGAAGATTGCAACATCCAAATGACATGAAAATTTATGAGCATATAGTAGACTTATAGAGCTAACTTTACCAAGTTAAATCACTGAAAATGATGCACCAAGCTCAGAGAAAACATCTCTGCAAGCTCACTGAGAAAACTGAGAGTAATGGTAGTGAGTAGTACACTTCACAAGAACATGGAAAGATGAAACCAAATAATCATGAAAATGAAAGTATATTTCTTGTACAATACAATGACTTACTGATACATATGTGTGCCTTGTAATCACACCTTGATATGGCATAAAGCTCAGCTCTTGGAGGTCTTCACATAGGTCTCTCTAACCACGACTAAAACTGCCATCTATTTATAGTTGAGTTTGGGAGGCTAACTTCCCTCAATCACTCTCCAATCAATCAATGATTGATTTGATTCTCTACCTACCACAAATCACAAATTCGTGGCTCCTCTTTCCATTCTTGATCAAGTGGACTCAACCAATTAAGATTCTCTTACTTTTACATTAAGTAAACTCTTCAAAAGTTACAAGAGGTAGTTCACAAGTGAACTTTACATAGTCTTCTTTTTAAAGCTTCTTCTAAGACTTTGTGAGACTCAAGCCAATACTTAGGCTTGTCATAGACTTGCTCCAACACCTCTCTGTCACATGGTACACTATCATGTGGTTGTTTCCATGTTCAGCCTACACAGTTTTGTGTAGGGAGTACTTTTCCATTTTATTTTATTTCTACACAGGGGTTACTACAGTTGTACATGGTTTTGTCTCATAGGTCAAATTTGGCCTTCGCCTTCAGAAGACGTTTCATGTGGATACGCCTCCGGCTATCAAAGGAGAGAGCAGCATATTTCGCCGTATGCTATAGTGCACCCACCGGCTCGCGCTTCACACATTCCCCCGAGCAGCCCCTAGGGGAAGAGGGACCAGACACCACATCCCCATATGACTGCCTCAGTGATACCACTATGGAGTATACCGGGATGGGTGAAGTCTTCCTTGTAGGAGACTTTCAGGTATCATATCGTGGGCATTTTGGTATCGCCTAAAGCGGTATCGCCTAGAGCAGTATTGCCTAAAGTGGTATTGCCCAGAGAATTTGAAGCATTTTCAGAGACTAATTTGACTATGTGAGTAACTGCGCAAAATGTCAAGAAACCATTCCCGAGGATCATACATCCATTCGTTTCTCAACGATAGCACCCAATTGGAGATATATATATATATATATATATATATATATATATATAGACATATATATATATATATAGATAGACATATATATATATATATAGATAGACATATATATATATATATATAGATAGACATATATATGTATATATATACACACATATATGTATATATATACACACATATATGTATATATATACACACATATATGTATATATATATACATATACATATATATATATATATATATATACATATATATATATATATATATATATATATACATATATATATACATATATATATATATATATATATATATATATATATATATATGTATATATATATGTATATATATATATATATGTATATATATATATATATATATATATATATATATATATATCAGAGCCACCAGTGTGATATCTACGACTTTGACGACCCTGAGATGCTCCGTACCATAGAGGATATGTCTACACTCAGAGCCTCAACCGACACCGCCACACCCACCTCATACGGCAGACACCTACTCCAGATGGGAGAAGCACACCGTCTCATTATATATAATGGGATGGCGACCTGGCCCACCTCGAGCGGTCTCACCTGCATTCCACTCACGACACCACATGGAGGTAGTGTGGTAGACTATGTTATCGGACCTCAGGAGGGGACACATCTCATAACCTCATTCACTATCCCACCCATACCTATTGGAGCTCATCATGCATATCTTTCCCTATCCATACACGGCTCACTATGCATATCCCACTCCGTCACCATACATCCACATGCCCATACCACCATTCACTTTAGACATGAGCTAGCACACATCTATAGCTCCCATGTTCGAGAGCGCATCTACTCCCTTGATCCCTTTGCCTCATTGGACACCCTCACCGCCCACTTCTCCTCGATCCTCCACACATCCGCTACTCTCAGCTTCCCATACACCACCCACAGCACCACACATTCGACACGGCTGGGGCATACACCCCAAAATAGATGGTACGACGAAGAGTGTAGGCGACTATACCGACATCTCATAGCACAGACTATCTTGGGATCCATCACAAAGAGGGAGGCACGACGACAGATGCGAGCCCTCACACGCCGGAAGCGACGAGCTTTTGAGGAGAGACAGGAGGCAGAGTTGTTCGACCTTCTCATGAGTAGGGATTGTTCCACCGCATGGAGGGCACTACGTGAGTCACGCCCACCTACACCCATAGCAGATCCTCAGACTTGGCACACCTACGCCTAGAGGTTATATGACGTCCCAGGATAGCCACCATTGCCGATCCCTCCCACACCGCGTCCTGCGATATCCACCCTCTTCACGGCAGGCATGGTATGACATGCCATCCATAGGCTACAGCATGGCCGTTCCGCAGACCACATTGGCCTACAGGGAGAGCACTTTATATACACAGCAGATGTAGTTTCCCACCTGATCGCCCATCTCTTCAATCGTGCTTTGGTTGAGGGATTACCTCACTCATGGACTATGCATACCATTACGCCTATCCATAAGTCCGGCGATATGATGGATCCAGGGAACTACAGGACTATTATGATAGGCCATATCTTGGCCAAGATCTATGGGGCAGTACTAGAGGCAGAGCTCAGTACACACGTTGAGGCAGCCGGATCAGAGCACCCGGCCAGGCAGGCTTCCGCCGTACTTTCTCCACCGTCGATCACATCTTCGTGCTTCGTTGCTTGATTGAGAGCGCAAAGGCGAGGAAGCAGAGACTATACTGTTGCTTTGTGGATTTCCGCAAAGCCTTCGACATGGTCCCTCGAGAGAGACTTCTACGGAGGCTCCAAGAGTTACAGCTACCATCAGACATGCTATGGGCTATCCATGCTTTGTATGCACGAGTCACAGGCAGGGTACGCTACCCCGACCGCCTATCCGACAGCCTTGTTAGCACCATTGGTGTGAAACAAGGTTTCCCTCTCTCACCAACTCTCTTCGGTCTCTACATCGACGAGATCACAGAGTATATATAGCGAGCAGGAGGGCTAGGAGGAGACCTCGGAGGTACGCCAGTACACATCCTATTATATGCTGATGACATTGTCTTGCTTTCAGAGTCACAGGAGGGATTGGAGTCACATTTACAGGCGCTCGATACCTTCTGCATAGAGAGAGGACTCAGAGTGAACCTTTGCAAGACCAAGGTCATGATCTTCCATACCTCCAAGGCAGTACGCCATCGCGCCTCTTTCACCGAAGCTCAAGGACAGATAGAGGTAGTGGACTCCTATGTCTACCTAGGTGTCACCTTTTCGGGTTGCACAGGGATATTCTCCATGGCACAGGCAGCGAGAGACTGACACGAGGCTATGCAGCACTTGCAGGATTGGAGAGACGTTGCTTTCAGACACATTTTCAGGAGTCGCGGACTAAGGGGTGGCTCTTTGACACTCTAGTGACACCCGCATTGATGTATGCAACATCAGTTTGGGCACCAGGGATCACGGAGGCGATGTGGACGCGGATTGAGAGGCCCCAGATCACCATGATCTCACGCTTGCTGCGTAGCAAGCCCTCCGTTCCACATGACATTATACGAGCTGAGCTTGGCACACCACCGATGCTAGTGGAGGCCCTCTTCCAGTTGGTGACCTTTATTCTGAGAGTCAAAGAGCTCCCCACCAGCCGACTCACCAGGCTTGCATTTGAGAGCTCTAGACATTTGGCAGAGACAGGGCATGAGAGAGTATGGTATGCACAGACTTACCGATGGTTAGCAGACCATGGCATGAGCATTACGGATCTTCCCCCTTTTCAGTATGACCTCTCTTCCCCCCACATTACCCTCTCTCGTTCGGAGAGGAATAGGATCATCTGTCACGACCTACTACATATACACATCAGGGAGACATGGATAGCACCACGAGAGCCTCTTCCCACAAAGAGGCCATACTACAGAGAGCACTTCCTGACTGTGACAGCGGATGGTTTCATTCAGAGACCACGATACATGGATACATACATGGCACCAGCTGAGAGAGTGGCCATTGGGAAGCTCAGAGTATCATCACACCAGCTCGAGATTGAGGTAGGGCGAGCGACACGTACCCCGAGGTACGAGAGATTATGCAGGATATGTAGAGAGGAGGTGGAGGACGAGGAGCACTACACATGTAGATGCCAGGCATATGAGGACATCAAAGACCGCTACCCACAGCTCTTTAGGCGGGCCAGACAGATCAGGGCTTTATTGGGGACTTATTGGGGACGGCTTTATTGGGGACAGAGGACGAGCGCCCTCTAGGTCGTTTCCTAGTAGAGCTCAAGCACCGCCGTGCATCACTTCTCGAGCAGGACATGGAGATACACCTGGCCCCTCCCCCTCAGACTTATATTACAGATTTTTTCAGACCCACAGCCACTCGAGGACCCAGTCCGATGCGGGGTGTCACATTACACAGAGCAGAGGAGCTTAGAGGACAGCGTCGACGACCGAGACCCCGACTCCGAAGAGCCCGTCCACACCAGAGGGAGATTCACGCGATTCAGGCACGTCATGATATGGAGATACGGAGACGTCAACAGCGCACCCCTCTCGATTTGGAGGTTCAGACCATTTTCAGGATCGCCATGATGCCTTACCCACGGATGCATTATATCCTACACCCACTCAAGGCATTTAGAGGGTTGTGATACCATCGAGCCTCTCCTCCCTATGCATATCATATTTGTATCACACACATTGAGCATATAGAGTGCGTACCCATAGCACCCAACACCCGTGATGCCACTTACTATCCACTCCTTTCATACCCATTTTTTTGTACTCTCACTTTATTTTACTTTTGAGATCACAGTGGATTGGATCATACTGATGTATATGTTTTGTCTCATAGGCCGATTTTGGCCTCTAATAGACGTTAAAAACTCTCTCTCTCTCTCTCTCTCTCTCTCTCTCTCTCTCTCTCTCTCTCTCTCTCTCTCTCTCTCTCTCTCTCTCTCTCTCTCTCTCTCTCTCTCTCTCTCTCTCTCTCTCTCTCTCTCTCTCTCTCTCTCTCTCTCTCTCTCTCTCTCTCTCTCTCTCTCTCTCTCTCTCTCTCTCTCTCTCTCTCTCTCTCTCTCTCTCTCTCTCTCTCTCTCTCTCTCTCTCTCTCTCTCTCTCTCTCTCTCTCTCTCTCTCTCTCTCTCTCTCTCTCTCTCTCTCTCTCTCTTTCTCTCTCTCTCTCTGTGCACATTGCAGCCTCGAACTGCAATGGATCTTTGTGGACATATCCAAGGCGCCTTGAGGAGGTGATAGAGGGCACACTCTTCTTGATAGAGACGCACGAGAACCCGGGGAGGAGCCTCGTGCCATATGATTGCCTGGGTGACACCATTATGGAGTATACCAGGATGGGGGAAGTCTTCCTTGTAGGAGACTTCAATACCGGCACTTAGAGTCATCAGTGTGATACCTAGGACTTTGATGACCCTGAGATGCTTCGCACTCTGGAGGACGTATGTACGCTTAGAGCCTCAGCCCACACTTCCACACCCAGCTCACACGGCCCACACCTACTCCAAATAGGAGCACACTGTCTCATTCTCTCTTATGGGATGGCGACCTGGCCCACCTCTGGTGGCATCACCTACCTCCGACCCACGACACCGAGGGAGGCAGTGTGGTAGACTATGTTATCAGACCCCCGGAGGCGACACATATCACCACCTCATTCACCACCCCACCCATGTTGATTGGAGCTGATCACACATACCTCGCCCTCTCCATACATGGCTCACCATGCATACCCCACCCCACCGCCATGCCATCACAAGCCCATATCACTATCCACTTTAGACACAAACTAGCACACATCTAGTTCACATGTCCGAGAGGGCATCTACTCCCTTGATCCCTCTGCCCCATTGGACATCCTCAGTGCCCACTTCTCCTCGGCCCTCCACACGTCCGCTACTCTCAGCTTCCCATACACCACCCACATCATCACACATTCGACACGATTGGGGCATCCACCCTAGAATAGATGGTACGATGAGGAGTGCAGACAACTATCCTCGGATCCATCACAGAGAGGGAGGCATGATGACAAATGCGAGCTCTTGCACGTTGAAAGCAGCGAGCTTTCGAGGAGCGGAAGGAGGCACAACTGTTTGACATACTCATGAGTAGGGACTCCGCCACTCCATAGAGGGCCCTACGTGAGCCATGCCAGCCTACACCCATAGCAAATCCTCAGACTTCGCACACCTACGCCCGGAGGTTATATGACGTCCCAGGACAGCCCCCATTGCCGATTCCCCCCACACCGCGCCCACTGATATCTCCCCTCTTCACAACAGGCATGGTACGACAGGCCATCCATAGGTTGCAACATGGCCGTTCAGCAGACCACACTGGACTACACGGCAAGCACTTTCTATACGCAGTCGATGTAGTTGCTCACCTGACCGCCCACCTCTTCAACCGTGCTTTGGTTGAGGGTTCACTTGTGGACTATGCACACCATTGTACCTATCCAGAAGTCTAGATATATGATGGACCCGGGGAACTTCACGACTATTATGATAGGCCATATCCTGGCGAAGATCTATGGGGCAGTCACAGCACCTAGCCAAGCAGGCTTCGGCCGCACTTTCTCCACCATCGATCGCATCTTCATGCTTCGTTGCCTGATCTAGAGCGCGAAGACGAGGTAGCAGAGACTCTACTTCTACTTTGTGGATTTTTGCAAAGCCTTTGACATGGTCCCCCGAGAGAGACTACTACAGAGACTCCAGGAGTTACAGCTACCGTCATACATGCTATGGGCCATCCATGCTTTGTATGCACGAGTCCTAGGTAGGGTACGTTGTCCCAACCGCCTATCACAGAGCCTTGTTAGCACCATTGGTGTGGAACAAGGTTGCCCTCTCTCAACCACTCTCTTCGGTCTCTACATTGATGAGATCATGGAGTATATATAGTGAGGAGGAGGGCAAGGAGGAGACCTCGAAGGTACACCAGTACACATCCGCAAAAGACATTGTCTTGCTTTCAGAGTCACAGGAGTGGCTTCACTCACACTTACAGGCGCTCGATACCTTATGCACTGAGAGAGGACTCATACTGAAACTTGGCAAGACAAAGGTCATGAACTTCCACACCTTGAGGACAATACGCCATCAAGCCTCTTTCACTACAGCTAGAGGACAAATAACGGTAGTGGACTCATACATCTACTTAAGTGTCACCTTGTCGGGCAGTACAGGTATGTTCTCCATGCCCCACACAGTGAGAGACAGATTGACGTGAGGCTATGCGGCGTTTGCCGGATTGGAGAGACGCTGCTTTCAAGCACATTTTAAGGAGCCCCAGACTAAGGGATGGCTCTTTGATACTCTAGTGACACCCACCTTGATGTACGCAGCGACAGTATGGGCAGCCGGCATTACGGAAGCGATGTGGACACAAATTGAGAGGCCCCATGTCACCATGATCTCGCAATTGCTTTGCAGCAAGCCCTCTGTTGCACATGACATTATATGGGCTGAGCTTGGCACACCATCGATGATGGCGGGGACCCTCTTCCAGCTGGTGATCTTTATCCTAACGATCAGGGAGCTCCCCACCAGCCCACTCACCACGATTGCATTTGAGAGCTCCAAATGTTTGGCAGAGACAGGGCATGAGAGAGTATGGTATGCACAGACCTACTGATGGTTGGCAGACCATGGCATGAGCATTGCCGACCTCCCCTCTTTTCAGTACAACCTCTCTTCCCCCTACATTACCCTTTCTCGTTCGGGCAGGAACAGGATCATCTGTCAGGACCTACTACAGATACATATCAGAGAGACATGGATAGCACCAAGGGAGCCTCTTCCCACAAAGAGACAACACTACAGAGAGCACTTCCTGATAGTGACAGCGGATGGTTTCATCCAGAGACCACCATACAAATGGACACATACATGACACCAACAGAGAGAGTGGCCATTGGGCAGCTCAGAGTATCATCACACCAGCTCGAGATTGAGGCTCAGCGTGCGATACACACCCCCAGGGACGAGAGACTATTCACGATCTAATGAGAGGGGGTGGAGGACGAGGAGCACTACACATGTAGATGCCATGCATATGAGGATATGAGAGACCGCTACCCACAGCTCTTTAGGAGACCTAGAGAGATCAAAGCATTATTGGAGACAAAGGACCAATGCCCTCTACGTCGTTTCCTAGGAGATGCACCTGAGCCCCCAAACTCATATTACAAATTTCTTCAGACCCACAGCCGCGAGGAAGCCCAGCCCGACGCAGGGTGTCACATTACAAAGACAAAGGAGCTTAGACGACAATGCCGACGATCGAGGCCCCCACTCCAGAGAGCCCATCTCCACTAGAGAGAGATTCAGGCAATTCATGCATGCCATGACATGGAGATATGGAATCCCTACCGATTTGGACATGCAAAGCATTCCGAGGCTCGCCACGATGCCATACCCACCGATGCATTATATCCTAGATCCACTTTAGGCATCTAGAGGGCTATGGCTCGACCCACCCTCCCCTCTCTATGCATATCATATCTGTATATCGCCCCCTCAGCAAATAGAGTGCATACCCATAGCACCCCACACCCTCAATGCCAGCTATTACCCCCTCCTTTTATACTTTGTTTTGTACACATATTTTTATTTCCATTTGGGATTACATTGGATCGGATCATGCTGATGTACATGTTTTGTCTCACAGGCTGATTTTGGCCTCTAATAGACGTTAAAAGTCTCTCTCTCTCTCTCTCTCTCTCTCTCTCTCTCTCTCTCTCTCTCTCTCTCTCTCTCTCTCTCTCTCTCTCTCTCTCTCTCTCTCTCTCTCTCTCTCTCTCTCTCTCTCTCTCTCTCTCTCTCTCTCTCTCTCTCTCTCTCTCTCTCTCTCTCTCTCTCCTCTCTCTCTCTCTCTCTCTCTCTCTCTCTCTCTCTCTCTCTCTCTCTCTCTCTCTCTCTCTCTCTCTCTCTCTCTCTCTCTCTCTCTCTCTCTCTCTCTCTCTCTCTCTCTCTCTCTCTCTCTCTCTCTCTCTCTCTCTCTCTCTCTCTCTCTCTCTCTCTCTCTCTCTCTCTCTCTCTCTCTCCCCGTGATATAGGATATCGGGCCCCGAGACTTCACCGACACCAGATTACGGAGATCCAGGCTTGTGACCATCGCGCCATGGAGGAGAGACGATCCCAGATGATGGCCGATCCCGTTGCAGCCATCAGGGTGGCCCTGACTCCACCTCCACCTATGTATCACATATTACATCCCACCCCCTAGCACGGGATGGAGCTAGTTAGTCGTCTTAGATGCTTTCTCATGGTTGTTGTACTACCCTTTTGCATATAGACTATCATAGATATCGCACTCCATACACCCCCCACCACTTTCATGGGTATCCCCACATGCACACTACGGAGATCTATATCAGCTTAACCAGTTTCTTTTCAGCACTTTTATCTTTTCTGATTGACAGAAGATACACCCATGTACATCGATTTGTCTCATAGGCCGAGTTCGGCCTCCTAATAGACGTAAAAACACTTTCTTTCTTTCTTTCTTTCTTTCTTTCTCTCTCTCCCCCCTCCCCCTCCCTCCCCCCCCTTCCCCCCCCACGCGCTGCCCCGCCTCAGCCCTCCTGGCTGCCCCACCTCAGCCCTCCCGCAGCTGCCCCGCCTCAGCCCTCTCGCAGATGCCCTACCTCAGCCATGCCGCAGACCCACTCTGCTGCCCCGCCTCAGCCCTCCCGCAACCCTCTCTGCTGCCCGCCTCAGCCCTCCCACAGACCCACTCTGCTGCCCCGCCTCAGCCCTCCAGCAACCCTCTCTGCTGCCCTGCCTCAGCCCTCCAGCAACCCTCAGCTGTGCGCAGCCCTAGCCCACCATCCCTCGCCACCCTCCCCGCTCAGCCGTGCCACCCTTGCTACTGCTTGCCCCCTCAGCGATCTCTGCCCTAACCCCAAACTAGCCGGAAACCCTAAAAATTTCTCACTTACAGACTTAATTAACTAGTTAATTAATCATGCCTAATACTCCTAATATATCTTTTTTGGCATCCCACCCATACTCTAACACCAAACTGAAACCCTAACCCTAACCCTATTACCGGAGGGAGCATCACCAGAAGCTGATGCCACCGACATTTGCGGCCGCCTTGGATACGAGAACATGCCCTTCACATGTGCATAAAAGGCTAGGGGGGATACGCCTCATTCACGAGCACTCATCCTTCGTATGAGCTCCGAGGAGACACGGACCTCCTTTTTTAGACCTCGATCAATACTACGTGGACTACGAGGCGGCGCTCTCTACATGGACGAGGACCTCAGGAGGATGGAGGCAGCACATCGACGTGCTTGCATGCCACAAATACTCCAGACATGCCGAGAGGGAAGGGAGGTCTTTTATCGGGATGGTAAGATCTTCATAGATGGCGCCTATGAGACATCATTACACCAGGAGGCACCACTCAGAGGAGTGGCGTGGAATTGCAACGGGGCACTCTGGACACAACCGGACAGACTCGAGGAGATCTTGGAGTCACATGACTTTGCTTGCATTATAGAGACACATGAGAGCCCAGAGAGAGGCCTACCACGCATTGCAGGTTTTCACTGGGAATCTGCATTCAAGAGCACGATGAGACAGAGTAGAGAGTGAGGGTCAGGATGTGTTGCCATCATATTTAGACAGGAGATACAGAGCCGGATCCATATCATAGGGAGAGATGAGGAGGCACGATACATGTGGTTTCGCATGGAGATAGCACCAGGTAGCTTTATTTACATTGCGATATGCTACTTTCCACCAGGTGGATCACGATATGAAGGACAAGACTTTGGAGGATCTATTCGAGACAGAGACTCACCATACACAGCACTTTCAGATGACATACTACATTACAACACCTTAGGTGAAGTCTTCCTTATGGGGGACTTCAATGGCCGCACCCAATCACGTCAGTGGGAGGTATACGACATGGATCATCCACATCTCATGAGGGGCACAGATCCAGAGGAGATGTGCATCAGTAGAGTGTCAGGAGATATGGGTCAGGATGCCACCGGATATGGAAGACACCTGCTTGAGTTCGGGAGCAGACACCATCTCGTTATATATAACGAGATGCACTGTTGGCCAAGTTCGGGAGGACTGACTTGCTTCCCTCGCGGGCGAGGTGAGAGCACAGCAGACTACATTTTGGGTACCGTCTTAGTAGCTTCACTCATCCCCTCACTTAGTATTGGACGACGCCCACTTGGTGTTGATCATATATTTATCACATTCACACTTTCATCTCCTATTACATTAGACCCTCCCTCCCCCACTGAGACACACACCAAGATACACTTCCCACAGGAGCTCTCACATGTTTATGCACACCATTTACACACCTGTCTACTCTCCCTCGATCCACTCTCACCCTTGGATACTCTTACATCACAGATCACCACCATCCTACACCACCATCCTACAGGACGCAGCTTCCCATACTCCACACATATACACCCTCCACGCACAGGATCCATGCCCCAAAACTGCTGGTATCATGCAGATTGTCGTGAGCTACGGAAGCACCTACGGATTTTAGAGGGGATATTACACACACACATAGACACACAGTGTCGCATGCAGAGCCTTACTCGCCCAAAACGGCAAGATTGGGAGGAGAGACAATACTGGGATATTTACCATTTGCTCATGAGTCCGAACACTATAGTGGCGTGGCTACATCTGAGAGATAGGAGACAGTAGACACCCATCCGAGACCCGAGCACTACACATAGCTATGCACGGAGCCTATACGAGATCACAAACCAGCCCCCCATTCCCAGGCCGTAGAGCTCACGTCCTACCACCTCTGACTTCTTCACACCCACTATGGTGGGACTCGCACAGAGACAGAGACAGAGACAGAGACAGAGACAGAGACAGAGACAGAGACAGAGACAGAGACAGAGACAGAGAGAGAGAGAGAGAGAGAGAGAGAGAGAGGTTACCCTCGGAGGATTCATCACAAGACTCATAAGGATTTGGCCTGTGACATTTGAACAAAGGTTCACAGATGCCATTTTGTACAATTGTTGTTTAACACGGCTATCTAAGCCGGTCACTTCCATGTAGCCACCTCGCATGCCACATTCACCATAATAGCCTGTACCGACAAAGGAACAAGTTGAGAAAGAATAGCTGAATAAATCAACAGTTCCAAAAGAAAAAAGAAGCACACGTAGAGTCAAAAGATGGATTTACTGATGTCCAAATAAAACATTTCACTTTGTGTGACGGGACCTTAAGAGTAAATGAATGAAACATTGAGTGTACATTAATAACATATGAAAACTCCATGGCCCTGAAGAATCTTGAAGACCGAAATGGGAGAAATATAGGCAAAATCTGGAGTAGCTTACAACAGTCCATAAACTTTGTTCTCTTTATTATGTAGTGTTCTTGAAAAAAGTCAACAAATGATACCAATTAACTAGAATTAAAAACATGAACCTAGTAGGCAAAAAAAGTAAGCATGAAGACCTTTTGATACTGAGTGGAAAGACACAAGATTGAAATCATCTTCACCATATCCCATGCTTCTAGCAATCTTTCTGAAGGAGGTAAAATATTTTTTGTTGGTATAAATATTTTCTTGATAAACCTGAACGTCATTGACCAGAAAAAGATAGTGGCCTTGCTTAGAAAATTTTTATTGACTCAAAATTAAAAGAGGCCATTGTTCCATGACCTCTGAATGAACATTAGACAATGATAGCTCAGTAAATGAAATACCTAAATTTTCACCACATTTCAAGACATGCATTGATTGAAAGCGATCAATTTTGTCAGACTGGCACATCTGAACTGCATTGAAATTTGACAGTGCAATATATAACAGCCTTGAAGGATAGAGAACAAAACTATGCTCAGAAGACTCCATTCATACAAATGGGAAGCTTACCTGTTTAACATTACAATCATATGTTCATCTAGTATTTAATTAATAGCCATAAAAATCGAGCCTCGTGACTAGCAACACTAAACTATATAGATATTTACTATTTTACCTTGTCAGATCAACCTGACAACATTATTTCCCATAATTTTAATTTATCAGAAAAGCAAAAGCTAGCAATTTTCATCAGGTAAGACTTAAAGTAGAACATAAAAGTTAATACTCAAAGAGACAGCAGTTGCATCACTCAGACACAACTTGGCATTTAGATGAGACAACAATATAGTCAGCAATGTATAAAAGATCCACTGATCATACTATCTAATAGACAAGACATTATCCTATCACCTAGTCTGTAAACAACAATTCAATTGAAAGTACTTGAAAACCTAGATGGTACTAGAATGTAAAAAAACAAATCAAAATGTGTTAAAGCCTCCAATTTGACTTTTTAACCTTCTCTATGTATGTATTTACATAAAGATGGTAAGGCTCATAACGTGTAGTTCCAAACAGGTTTGAATAAAGAACCTTACCATGACTATAAAGTTCACAAGCTTCGTCAACTTAAAAGTTTATTAGTATAAACAGAAACAAAAAAATATTAATATTCTAAAAGTTAAATGAGAAATAAATCACAATCACAAATATATTCAAATACCAAATGCTTACATTTGCATCTGCCATGATCCATCTACACATGAAAAACATCTCCCATGTACTTTGGATATCTATTATCAATATTCACAATGCACACATAGAATTTGGAACTTAGAATTAAAAAAAATAAAATGCACAGTACGTTAAAGTTTGGAACATAATACATTGAAGAAATAAACAAATTCGTGAGCATAAAACCATTAAAGAATTTTTTATTTTCATATTTCTTTCAAGGCTTACACATAAATGATAGATCTACTATTGGTATGGCGACAGCCCATGGTCATATAATTTTTCCTTTTTCTCTTCTCCTCTTTTTAACTGTACAAACAATACCACCTGGCACCTTGCAAGATTTGGAAAGTCGAAAGTCCAAAGATAACTCATGGGTTATGGCCCGAGTCTCATATCACAAAAACATTACATGGAAATATTACAATGACTCATGGATGATGCCAACACTCTAGTATCCGATTGTCATAATGCATGCTCTCTATTGAAGAGGAAGCCGATAACGACCCATGTCGCCCATGGTGATGACATTTCCATCTTAATCTTTATCGTGGATGCAAGGACAAGGCATTAAGGGAGTAAATCACCTAGGTTCACGATGTCCAAGGTTCACATATGGCTACAAAGGTTCACTCACAAATGGAGAAGTGAAAAGAAATGACTTATGTTCGAGTACAAGAAACTTGCAATCACAATTTCTTCAAAACTAATTCTAACAATAGTGAGTAGTGAACCTTATGATTGGATTAATCAAACCTCAAAAGAACTTGACATACATAGATACATACAATGTCTTTCCTCCAATATGGTTATTTTCTCATAACCTTTCCCACATTTGAGTGAGATTGGGGAGCGAAAACTTTCCTTCTCAAACTTTTGGGTTTTTTTTTCCAAAATAATAAAATACACACAAATAGCCACTTTTACATCTTCTCATTTCATTTCTCTTCTTGCAAATAGCTTCCCTTTTCCCTCAATATACTTTGGTTCCTCTTTTCATGCATAGACTTCCACTCCCATAATGCATATCTAGAGTGTGACAAATCAGCATATATAATATATATTATGTCCTTTTTATGTATCACCTCTTATATCACGTATGACATCTCAAACTTTCCTTATACCCTTCCCACTTTCATACCTCTCTAAGTATGAACAACGATTTGCATATGATGCATGAACATGTGTGCATATAGACATACATACATTTTTATTTTTGGACTTTCTCATTAATCTATTAAATACAAGAGAAAATGCCCTCCAAAAGAACTCCTTGGTCAATGACCAAGGGCCTACGATAGTGTGGATAATGAGAAATGTTATCAGCCTAATTTTTGGAGTTAATGTAGAGACCCCTAGAAGACGGTGCTCACAAAGCAGAGGGCGCATATAGCATGACAAAACAAATCCTTCTTTTCAAAGAGAAGGGCATCACATGATTGCCAAATCAGCCATAGAATCCAAAACTTGGTCTATAATCCACATGCATTTTGAGTCTATGCATGAATATAGACTGAACGTAGGTTTGCTTTTGGAAAGTTGGGGAACAACTCTTTGTGGGTAGCGAAAAACATCATCCCATGAGCTTTAAATGCATCTACGTTTCCAAAAGATATGTCTCATAGTTTCATTCACCAATCTACATCTCGACCATGGGATTCTCATATGGCTCTGTGAATGTCCACACATGAAACCTCTCATGCTCATGACAGCTACAATTATTTGCCGAAGAAAATGTGCTAAAACAATGCAGTTTCTTCCATACCAATATAAATCATTCTTTCCACCATAAATTAGATTTTGAGAAACCCCAACTCTAGTTGTATGGGGCACCAAATCCAAACACAGATGCAAAATTTTGTAGTAAGAAGGAATTGATGCATCACGCCATGTTTTAAGGTTGCCCAAATCCAAATACCTCTTACAATGTGCATCCAGAACATTAAGAGGCATGTTAATATTGTCATACTTCCCTTGGAGTTGAGTCCAAGCTAGTTTGTAAACAACACCTTGACCAAATTGGCATCCTATAGTGGCAAAAGGAATCCATTGAGATTCATCAAAGAGGCATCTACGTAATGTAGTATTCCTTTAAAATGGAAGTATCTTGCCTTCGAGCAGAGTACCTTTTGCAATGGGCCATGATGCAAGAGAGACTAAAATGGTGATTGAAGGAGAAGACAATTGCCAAAGGCCTTCCCTTCCAACATAAAGAACGACATAACATCCTCCAAGAGTTCACCATTGAAGATGCATGGGGCAAATTGATTATCGATGATGGATGCAAAAATATATTATCCCAAGTGGAGGATTTCAACTAACCTTTAAAGTAAATTATTCTCGAGTCAAAGAATCTACTCATAAATAAAACCCACGATTGTGATATGTGAAAAAAATTTGTATCCATGTTCATTGCCTTGCGTGCATGTGCATAACAAGATCAAAGATCCCCAATCCACCATGTATATATCAATGTAACAAAGTTCCATGCATATCCCATAGGCAAACACAATGTGTTTTTGCTAGCGGAAACTCTTGATTGCCAAAGTAAATGGTGACAAAGATTTATTCGATAAGCAAAAAGACGATTCATGGCCAATGCAAACAAAAGAGGGCTCAAGGGACAACCTTATCCCTTGGTTTATTTGAATGGGATGAGTAAGGTGACCATGAAGCAATAATGGAGTACATGCATAGTGGCATAGCAAATAAGCAACATCATAAATCTTATTACGAGAATCAGGCCGTGCTAGTATGTTCCAATAAATATCCAAGATATAGTATCAAACGCCTTATTAAAGTCAATTCACATCGCCACTTAATACGCATTCATTGAGCAAGCAATATCAAAAGCTAGCATAGCTCATAAAAAATTTCCATAAATAAAACAAAATGGGTTTTCAACATGAGATTGTAGATGTTTCATGAACCTTCGAAATTAAAACAATCATCCAATCCCTTGATTGAGGAACCCATGAGGAACACATGCAGTTGCTTGTCCACATTTCATTAGTGACATCAATAATGAGATCTTTATTTATTTAGTTATCCTTTATAACTTGTTACATGAGAATCGCTTCATTAAATATCCAATGACTATACAAAAAAGGTAAAATGATTAGTCTATGTAGATGGGTTGTGATGCGTCGGTTATCTGATAGCAATCATATAGCTATTAACGAGAGCAAGAAACATCATTGTGAAGATTCTCCAACATACACATTCCATTCTAAATCTCACATGCAAGATATGCCAAGTCAAGATGATGCTACTATTCATGTGTCTCTATGTTTCATGCCACTTCTAATAACAAGGTGGATGCTACTAAAACATCAACATGATGATAAATCATCAGTGTTATACAATATAATGGTTGCTAAGGCTGACTTGCAAGGATCCTAGGTAGTAGGAGCTCACCTTTGAAGGGGCACAAGAGGAGGGAAGGTAAGTGCTCAAGGGCACATAGACTCCACTTGGAATGAATGTCGATAAACACCAAAACGCGAAGGCAAACAATATGAAACGTGGAGGCATTTCAATCTAAGGATAAACATAAAATATTAGCCCAAATACATGTTTCCAATTGAAAACGATCCGGGGAACCGGCAAACCGTTTTCGAAGGCCAGAAACGCCGTTTCCAGTAACTATGAATATGTAGTGTGACAAAAATCACAATTTTTTCCTGAAAACAAAATAAACTTTTAAATCGTTCTCGATCGAAATTTCTCTAATGATTTTTATTACGAATTTTTTTTACTATACATACATAGGACAACTTTGGAATGTGTGCATTTTTCATGCTAGTGTGTTCACCATTTTATTTAGATACTATGTAAATTTTTATATCTTGACTTTATAATGTTGTATGCATTACTATTTGTGATTCATATAAATGAAATATATACACTTCCTGTGTTACAAAAATAAAAATCTCTTCAAAGATATAAAAACCTCCATTATTATTTTAGGTATGAACAATTCAAACGATTTCACTGATTAGATCTTTATTTAAATCGCACGATTCAAATCTTTCGATCATACTACATAATAATATGTGGTTGAAATCCTCTTTCTTTAAGGATAAAATGAAATCTTTGGTTTGCATATTAAATAATAAGTCCTCTATTTCTATGAAACGAACTTCTCTGTCTCCTTTATGCACTCACATTATAAGGGAATGTGGCAAACACTACTACAGACTACTGTTGGCCAAAAAAAGAAGCATATTACTTTCTCTGTTCTTTATCCATGCATCTTATATATGTCTCCAATCATTGCAAACTCTTGCTATTCATGTGGAAAAAGGACATAGAAAGATGTATTGAGGTTTTGGACACCAAGTCAAGCAGGTTTGGTCTAATGGTAATGACTTGAGATGTGAACAACCACGTGGTGGGCTCGAGCCATGTGAGAGACACAATTCCGAAGCGGGAAACATCTTGACTTTATAATGTTGTATGCATTACTATTTGTGATTCATATAAATGAAATATATACACTTCCTGTGTTACAAAAATAAAAATCTCTTCAAAGGTTTAAAAACCTCCATTATTATTTTAGGTATGAACAATTCAAACGATTTCACTGATTAGATCTTTATTTAAATCGCACGATTCAAATCTTTCGATCATACTACATAATAATATGTGGTTGAAATCCTCTTTCTTTAAGGATAAAATGAAATCTTTGGTTTGCATATTAAATAATAAGTCCTCTATTTCTATGAAACGAACTTCCCTGTCTCTTTTATGCACTCACATTATAAGGGAATGTGGCAAACACTACTACAGACTACTGTTGGCCAAAAAAAGAAGCATATTACTTTCTCTGTTCTTTATCCATGCATCTTATATATGTCTCCAATCATTGCAAACTCTTGCTATTCATGTGGAAAAAAGACATAGAAAGATGTATTGAGGTTTTGGACACCAAGTCAAGCAGGTTTGGTCTAATGGTAATGACGTGAGATGTGAACAACCAAGTGGTGGGCTCGAGCCATGTGAGAGACACAATTCCGAAGCGGGAAACATGTGGCCATCCATGCATGTGTTCTAAGTGGAAAATTGTTGGAAACAATGTCAAAATAGCACCAAACCCTACTTTCCAGCAGCCCTAATTTTTTATATTTAACCAAATTTTGGTCACATAAGATCAAAAATTTTTATCAACCCGTTAGAAGAGAGCTTTCATTTGATATATAAAATTTAGTCATTAGAGGTCCAGAAATGGTACAAAATCCTAGCCCTAATTTCTGTCCAAAAAAGGATTTTTGCATATTTATGTTCTTCTCAGCATGTAGATCAAGGAAAGCTACATGATTTGTGCAACCAATGGCCCATTTATGAGATCATTGATGTTTAAGCATAAAAAGCATGTGTTTTTGCAATACAAAATTCTTACTCCAAAAAAACTATGATCGCCATGCTTTATGCTTTTCGTAATCAAATCACATGCTTTTTGTGTTTTGTGTGACTGAGATCACATGGGCAGCTCTTGGACTATATATAGGACCCATGGGGTCATTCTAGGCATTCACTCCAGGCATGTGCTCAAGCATACACTAGCTTGGAGACTTGGAGGAGGTGTGCTCTACCTTTGGTGAAGATTTGGAGGAGATTTTGGCAGCCAACCATTCAGCCCTTGCTGACTTTTGTAAGTAGCAAGTCTATATCCAGTCTTTCTTCTTTTGTTGCTGCTGTTCGTAGACTTCATGCCTTCTACTTCAACACACAGAGGAGTTTCTCTTGCTATTTAGATTAGGGTTTGCTGTACAAATACTTCTAAACTGTTCTATTCACTCCAAACTCACATACACACACTCTCCATACCTCTTAGACACATTATGCACAAATTCTTGTATCTAGAACCCTAAATTCAGCCTAGATTCAGATTTTCTATTTATATTCAGCACAAATTCAGTTTTGTATCATCTTCACACTTTTTAATTTGACATTCCATATGAGATAGTGTAGGTAGGCGATTTGCTTACTGTCACACTTTGTAAATTGTGTACTCTCTCTCTATCTCTCACTCATCTCTTTTTGAGTCTTAAGGCATATATGCTAAGGTTCATTTGTTGAAAGATCTTGAGAAACCTATGATTATTGTTATTGAGGCCCACCCCACTTCCAATATTTGGTATGAGAGCATAGTTGACGTACACCCTTAATAATACGAGTGATTATAGACTCGAGAATGAATATAAGCTTAAAGGAATGTCTAAATATCTAATGTGGAGTTTTATGAGAATGAATTTGTTAGTACCTAAAGACTTGTGAAATATTGTCAATGGCACTTACCCAAGGCCAAGACAATTAGGAGAAGATGTTGCTTCATCTTCCAAAAGACCTTCTATTCCAATTTCTGCTCAACAAGAGGTTGAAGAAGAAGGAGAAACTCTTTCACCATTCGGAGTTCGCAGTAGTACCAGATTACTTCCTACAGAAGAGCAATCCAGATGGGATTCAAGGGATGCACAAGCACTTTCGTTCATTGCAATGGAAGTCAAGAGGCATATTATACCCCAAATCAGGTTATGGAGAACCTCTTGTCAAGCTTGGTTTGAGTTAGAGAATTTCTATCAAAGCAGAAATCCTACTATGAAATCTCATCCAAGGAGACAGTTAGCCAACACGAGTCATATATTTTGAAGCTCAATTACTTAATGTTGGAGCTAGTATTTCAGATAGGAGATGGTAAACACACTTCTTAATTAACTTCCATCTTCATTCCATTCTTTTGTTACTTCTTTATATCTCTTTATAAAAGATAGAGAAATTCCATTTGAAGAGTTGCAGTTCCTCTTACTTCAATTACTTCAATATGAAGATCAACAAAAGAGTATGGAAGAGAATGATAAAGCCATGTTATCATCATCAAAGGGTAAGAAGAAGAAGACAACAAAGGAGAAGAAGCATCAGCAAAGTAAGGAGGAAAGTAAGTCTTCCACTTCTAAGTCTTCCACTTCATCTTCTACTGCATCTTTCTCTATTACCTCTTCCACACCCAAAGAGAAGTTTGTGACTACTACATGTACTTCAAAAAAAGTAATTTGCCATTACTGCAAGAAACAAGGTCATTTGGTAGCAGAATGCAGAAAGAGGATTTCTAATGAGAAGAAAAGAGCATCCTGTAACAATGTTGAAGATGATTCAAAATCTAAGTCTTCAAAGGAAGAATCTTATGCTTGTATTAGTATTGAAGAATTAGATTTTGATCACGGAGCATTAAATGCAATCTTTGATAATCCTTGGATTTTAAAATTTTGGAGCTACTAAGCATATGACAAGTTGCAAGAAGGCTTTTTCTTCTCTTACTAACTCTTCATGTAGAAAAGTGACCATTGCAGATGGTCATGATTTGGATGTTGTAGGTGTTGGAGAAGTGAACCTGAAGTCAAGGGCAGGTGGAAATTTCACAATTTCTAATGTTCTTTATGTTCCAGAAATGAAGAATTTGCTCTCTATATCTACTTTCTTGTCAAATGGTTTTAAATTTGTTTTTAAGAAAGATTCATGTTAGATCCTCTCACCTAATAAGGAGCATTGTCTACTTCAAGGTCAAAACAGAAGTGGCATGTTTGTGTTATCCAAAATTAGTCATGCTAATGTTGTTAGGTCTACTACAGCTAACGAGAATATGAAGTTATGGCATGCTAGATTTGGTCATATCAGTTACACAGTTCTCAAGCATATCAAAGATCATGGTATGGTCGAGAGTTTGCATATTTTTGCTTCACTAGATGATGCAGAATCATGTGAAGGATGTCTTGAAGGAAAGCTTCATAAACTTCCTTTCAAGGAGATTGAATACATCACAGCTACAAGGAAGTTGCAGATCATACATTCAGATATGAACGGTGCTATGAGAACAGATTCCAGTCAAGGTTTCACGTATTTCGTTACTTTTATTGATGATTTTTCGAAATATTCATAGATTTATGGTCTTAAAGCAAAGTCGAAGGTCTTTCCTACTTTCAACAAGTTCTTAGCTATGGTTGAAAATAAAAGTCAGACAAAAATTTAAACTTTGAGAAGTGATAGAGGAGCATAGTACATGTCAAAGGACTTCAAATCTTTTCTTGAAGACAAAGGTATCTCTCATCAACTCACTATTGCTTACACCCTAGAACAAAATGGTGTTACAAAGAGAAAGAAGGGGATACTTGTTGAGATGATGCACAGCATGATGTCATCCAAAAAGCTTTCTCCTAAATTTTGGTTTCATGCATACATACAACTAATCATATTCTGAACAGGTCTTCCATAAAAGCTTTAAAAGTCATCACAACTTATGAAGCTTATTATGGGAAGAAACCCAATGTGAGTTACTTCAAAGTTTTTGGTTCTCTAGCTTATGTTCACATTGAGAAGAAGAATCGTGGTGCTTGATGTAAAAGCCATTAAAGTTGTCCTTATTGGTTATGTGATTGAGAAAAAAAAGGCCACAGATTCTATATTCCAAAAACAAGTGATATCCTACTCTCACGCAATGCATATATTGTAGAAAGTCAGATCTATGATAAGAAGGCGGAGATTCCAGATTTCATAAAACGACCATGCATTTTTTAGAAGTAATTTGGATTCTTAGATTCAGCCATATAAGGGGGGTGATGGACCTTCTCAACCATATAAAAGTGAAGAGAAAGTTTCATTTCCTACATCTATATCTAGTCCGTCATCAATACCTCTTGAAGTTCCAACTTATGAGGTTGTAGAAAGTTCCAATGATACTGAAGAACAAGAAGATATTGCATCTGTGTTGAAGAATACTCCGAGGTGGTTATATGAAACTTGGAAGGACAATGGTATAAAGAACTTCACAGGAAGAACCAGAAGTCACACAAGGAAAGAACAAGCAGATCAAGTAAATTAAGCAAAACATTTTCAGATTCAAAACATTTTAGCACTAATTTCAGTTCAAAATGGACCAACTAATGTTAAAGATGCACTATAAAGTCCTATTTGGAAGAAAGCTATGCAAGAAGAGTTTGATTCTATTCATAAGAATGAAACATGGAAGCTTTGTGAGTTACCAAAAGATAAAAAAGCAATCGGTATTAAGTGAATCTTCAAAATCAAAAGAAAAGCAGATGGTACCATTGTCAGTATAAAGCAAGCTTAGTTGTCAAAGGTTATGCAAATTTGGAGGAGATTTTTGCAACCAACCATTCAGCCCTTGCTGATTTTTGTAAGTAGCAAGTCTATATTCAGTCCTCCTCCTTTTGTTGTTGTTGTTCTTAGGCTTCATGCCTTCTACTTCAACACAAGGAAGAGTTTCTCTTGCTATTTAGATTAGGGTTTGCTGTACAAACAGTTATAAACTGTCCTATTCACTCTAAACTCACATACACACACTCTTCATACCTCTTAGGCACATTATGCACAAATTCTTGTATCTAGAATCCTAAATTCAACCTAGATTTAGATTTTCTATCTATATTCAGCACACATTCAGTTTTGCATCATCTTCACACTTTCTAATTTGACATTCCATATAGCCAATTGCTTACCGTTACACTTTGTAAATTGTGTATTCTCTCTCTATCTCTCCCTCATCTCTTTTTGGGTCTTAAGGTGTGTATGCTAAGGTTCATTTGTTTGAAGATCCTAAGAACCCTGTGATTATTGTTATTGAAGCCCACCCCACTTCCAACAAAAACATGGAGAGGGATGGATCTCTTGCGGGTGGCTGCCTACACCAATGTATCATGAGTTTGGAGAGAGAGATCCTGTTGTTGTGGCCATGGATCGGGGACACATTTATGAGGTTGGAAGCTCATTCCCCAAAATCAATTGAGTTTTGGACACCCATCCATATTCTAAATGTTTTTTTGGCCATCTCTATATGGCGAGAGCTAAATCATCAATATCTATGCAGCAACATGGGAATAAAGTTTTATTGGATGGAATCTCTATTTTTGATACATGCATTATGCATTTTGAAACTCTCTTTCGTTCTATTTCTTCCGATAATGCTAATTCGCAGATTGGAGCATGTGTTAAATTTGATCCCCTTTTTTTTTGGTTTAAGTTAAGCATGGAACTAATTTTTTACATAAACCTATTTCAAAACATGAAGTTTTTTTAACCATTTGTTTTGTTCAAAATCGTAAAGCCCTAGGTTTGGATGGAATCAATAAGGAATTTGCGATTGCCTATTGGCCTTCTCTAAAACACACCATTATTATTGCAATTTGCATGTAATGAAATGTGGACAAATAAAAGAATGCCTTCTTCCTTTATCTTAAGGTGGAAAGAACTTATACCAAAGAAAGAAATGCCCAAGTGTATTCCGGATTGGAGAGTGGTCAACATGGGGCATCGGACTCCTCTCTCTCTCCACCTAGTAAAACAAACAAGTAAAGTCCATAGTCTAATTTCTCATTGGAGAATGGAAAAGGCAAAATGGAATGGTTTGGATTCCAAATACACAAGATTTGAAAAGAGAGGCCATGCATGACAACCATGATGTTCCTTGTGCATGACATCCAAGTATTGACAAGACCATCCAACTTATCATAAGAATCTTTTGATGGTTTAAATTAGTAGAAGATGTCCACACATATGTTCGACAATGTTTTATGTGCAAAATCAACAACGCAATAAGGATTAGAACACTAGGTCTACTACAGCCATTACAAGTTCAAGAACATAACTAGGACAGTATATCCATGGCCTTCGGAGTTGGGTTACCCCAAACCCATTGGAAGAAGGATATTATATTGTTAGTGGTAGAAAGATTAATAAAGATGGCCCATTTTACACCAACCTAAAAGACACTCGAAGCTCCACAAGTTGTGGAGTTTCTATTCAACATGTCTTCGAGTTGCATGGCTTACCGACATCCATTGTTTCATATAGGGATGTCAGGTTTATGAATTATTTTTGGAAGTTTGTCTTTGACAAGCCTTACGTATTACTCAAGATGAGTAACTCAAACCATCCCACCTAGAGATGGTCAAACCGAGAAAGTCAACCAAATATTGAGGGACATGTTCAGAGCACAGAGGTGCATATGGATTGGATTAGTCATTTGCCATTGGTAGAGTTTTCTCTATGATATTAGGCCCTCATAAGGTAACAGGATGTCTCCTTTCATTATGAACTATGGCATTGATAAGCTACTCCCAATACCATAGGTATGCCCGAGAAATATCCTAATGCTTTGGAGTTTCTACTGGACCTCCAAGTAAAGCCAAGATGAAAGTTGTTGATACGGCTAAAGAATATGATGACAACAAGAGGTCTATTACAATCTTTAATGAAGCCAACAAAGTCCACCTCATTATCTACAAAAAGTGTGCCAAGTTTTCACAAAGATATTGTTAACCTTGAAAGATAGTTAGAAAACTCAATGATGTTGCATAACCCTTCTTAGAGAATCTAATCCTTTATTGACTTTAACGATACAAGACATAATTATCTGATACATTACAACACTTGATCTGAAACATGAAGGATTGCCTTCTTTCAACTATAAAGAAAAAATCCCTTTCTTTATGAGGTCTATGATTGCATTTTCTTATGCTTTTTGTCACTATGTATCATTCTTTGGACCTTGAGAAATGCACAAATATCATTCATTAAATAGTGACATGCACCTGAGTATATCGTTCCAGAATATTTTTCTAGATTTTGATAACCCGAAACAAAATATTTCTATATCTATATAGAGATTTAAACTTTTCTTTTGTTTTTAACTCACTTCATCAGCAAGCAAAAGCAAATGCTCATCTCTGCAGAACTCTATTATCTCTCTCTGGTTCTGATCTGCAAGGACCTGGAAAAAGCTTAACCTCAACACAAATTGCTAATGTTGTACCAAAAATAACCACCAATGACATACCTGACCAGTAGGGTTTCCAGGATTTGAAACAACAAGTGCTCTGACATGAATACCAGCTGCAAATGCAGCTTCAAGTCTTAACCTTAATTCATTCACATCAAGACTCCACCCTGTGCTTTCATTCAAGTAATAGGGAACCTGCAAACCAGCATCTCAACCTCTATCAACACAACTTCCTTCAACGAAAACATCTACAAAACAATACTAGAATCCTCACAATAACAATATGTTTGGGTCATTTTGTTGATTCAGTATTAGTGTGCACACAATTTTCTGTAAAATAAAGCTTTTTTTTAAATTAAAGTAAGGAATTAAAAAAAGGGAATTAGGAGAGATTATAAAAGTTTAAAAACTTTGACACTGGATGCATGTATGTATGCACACATGCATGCATTTATGAATACATGTATGCATGTGTGTATGTATGTATGTATTTATGTATATATGTATATGCATCTTTGTGTGTATGTATTGTTTTGTGTATGTGTATGCCTTTGTGGTACATATCCATACAATCATACTTGGGAGAAATCAACCCCTATATATTGTCCTGATCCTCTAGAGATTCTTAATTTTGTACATATTATTTGCATGTTAAAAAGACTGTATGTATGCATGCATGCATGTACGTACGCATGTATGCATGTAATTATGTATGTATGTATGTATATATGTATGTATGTATGTATGTATGCATGTATATATCCACCCATGCATGCATGCATGTATGCATGGATGAACCTTGTACATATGTATGTATTATATATGTACATATGTATGTATGTATGTATGCATCTGAATTATGCATAAATGCATGCATGTATGTATGTATATCTGTTTGTATGTATGTATGTATGTATGTATAGGTGTATAATATATATGTATGTTTGTATTTATATATGCATGTATGTATGAAAGGATCAAAGATTTGAAAGAGCAATTAATTTCTGCAAGTGAAGTCTTGCCAGATAGTTCACTTGTGCATACTATTCTTAATGGTCTTCCAGATTCATATCAAAGTTTTGCTTCTACTCTTCGGTTGATGATGAAAGGAAATCCAAATGTCCTAACATTTGAGGAGTTAGTCTCTGTTTTGTTGCAGGAAGATCAATCTAGGCAGCACAGGTCCATTATGCGTGTAGCATGTCAAGCTTTCTTAGCTAGTCAGAAGGGCAAAGGTAAATGGAGCTCATCTACTAGTAAGCAGTAATCTGCTAATTCTGCACAATCGAAAAAGGAAAACAAAGACGAGAAGAAAACAAAAAAGAAGAAATAATTCTACAAATATTGTTAAGGAAATGATCATGTCATAAAGAGTTGTCCAAAACTCGTTGCAAAAGAGGCAAAGAAAAAAGGGGCTGGAATGATTGTTGTAGAAGCCTCTACACCTAAAAAATAGTCTTCTAATCTTGTGCAGAATGAAGAATGGGCATTTACTACTGTTTGCAGTTATGACCCATGTTCTCATGAGCAATGCATGTCCGTAGTAGACTTAGATTTTCGGTACTTTGATAGTGGAGCAACCAAACATATTACCTTGCAATGCAGTTTTTTTAGTTCACTTCAGCCTACCCCTACAAGGAATATTGTCACATGCACCAACAACTCCTCTAATCTTGTCATGGGAGTTGGTAAAATCATTCTTACTACTACTCATGGTAGTTCTTTCACATTGTCAGATGCTTTTTTTGTGCAAGGGATCAAGAAAAATTTGTTGTTAGTTTCAGCATTAGCCAAGATCAGCTTGGTTGTCCAATTGATGATGACAGATGTACAATTCATGATCTATCAAACGACGGTGTTATTATTGCTTCTGGTACTTTATATTGTGGGTTGTATAAGCTCATAGACTATGCAAAATCTACCAATGATTTAGCATGTGCAGTTCAAGATTCTCAGGCTATCTCATATGCAAAGCTTTGGCATGCACGCTTTGGTCATATGAATTTCGCTAGTTTGCTATGCCAACAGAAATTTGAAATGGTGCCTTCTTTGCCCAAACTTGAGGCACCCGGTAAAAATGTTTCAGAAGGCTATACTTTGGGCACAATGGAGCGTTCCTCCTTCCCAAAAGATGGTTCAGTTAGAGCTACTCAAAAATTGCAGCTTGTTCACAGTGATGTGTGTGGTCCTATGCAAACCCCTTCTTTTGGGAACCACCTTTACTCCGTGACTTTTATTGATGATTTTTCCACGCATGAATGGGTATATCCATTGACAACAAAGTCTGAAGTGTTTATGTGCTTCAAATAGTTTTTGGTTTTGGCTGAAAATTTTTCAGTGTGTAAATTGGGAATCCATTCTAATCGAGGCGGGGAATATATATCTTCTTATTTTAATGCACTCCTTGCTGGACATGGGATAAAACATCCGTGTACAATGCCGTATACACCTCAACAAATGGAGTTGCTGAAAGAAAGAACAAGTCTCTCATGGAGATGGTAAGATGTATGGTCAAAAGTCAGGCTTTACCACATACCTTCTAACTTGAGGGTGTTATGTGTGCAGCATATGTACTTAATAGGTGTCCCACTAAAGCACTACAGTCTAACACTCCATATGAGGCTTGGCATGGTCGCAAGCTATCTGTTGCTCATCTGTGTGTCTTTGCTTGTCTCGCATATGCATTAGTGCCTAAACAGCAACACATGAAATTGGATGACATTGCAGTGAAATGTATTCTTGTTGGGTACAATTCTGAAAGCAAAGGCTATTGTCTGTAACATCCACAGATTAAACGCATTTTGGTTAGCCGTGGTATTGTTTTTGTGGAAGATGCAATTTAACCATTACTTTCATATACTAAGGAAACTTCAATTAGCTCTAGAGATGTGTATGACACTTTGCTTCCTCTTTTTACATGCGGACAATCAAGTGTTAGTCCGAATGAGGCAATTTCTCAACCTTTAGAGGTTTCACATGATGATGCATATCATTCCATTTCTGATGCAGATTTACATGATGCACTTGTTGATGAGAGGGCTCATATAGAGGAGGCAAAAACTATGCCTAAATGGCTGGTGTATACTTTGCAAGATAGCAAACCTCTATCATATCGTACTCGTTCAGACTCTCATAGTGCTTCTTTTGCATCATATTGCTATGCAATGGCTGCCTCTAGTCTTTGTGATGAGAATGAGACCATTTCTTTTGATGAAACACAAAATTCAGAAAATGGGATGGCTGCTAAGCATTCTGAATATGATGCTATTATGAAGATTGGTACCTTGTCTTTATGTGATTTGCCTCCGGGCAAAAAGACCATTGACACTAAATGGGTATACAAGCTGAAGTGTAAGCCTATTGGAATAATTCACAAGTATAAGGCTAGGCTTGTTGAAAAAGGTTATACTCAAGAGAGAGACATTGATTTTGATGAGATCTTTGCATCCACATGCCAAATGACTACTCTTCGTAGCATCTATGGCATATGCACTTGCAGCTCATCATGTTTGGAATGTACATCAGTTGGACATTAAAACTGCATTTCTAAAAGGTCACTTACACGAAGAAATGTATGTATTTCAGCCCCATGGTTTTGTGCAGAAAGGGCATTAAAACAAAGTGTGTAGGTTGAAAAAGGCATTATATGGTGTGAAGCAAGCACCACGTGCTTGGTACGAAAAGATACATGCTTACTTGATTGCACATGGTTTTGAGAACAGTCCAAACGAGAGCACCTTATATGTTAAGCGTGCAAATAATGTGCTTCTGATCATTGCTGTCTATATTGATGACATACTTCTCATTGGTCCTAGTGAGAAACATATTGCTGATTTTAAGGCTGATTTGCATGCCCCTTTTGAGATGTCAGATTTGGGCCGTTTGCATCATTATTTGGATATTCAGTTCATGCAAGTTAATAGGGGAGTAGCTTTGTGTCAAACGAAATATATTGGCACATTATTACAGTGTTTTGGCCTCGAAGATTGTAAACATATCGCCACTCTTATGGAAACCGGTTTACGGTTGAGTCTTCATGATGCTAGAGATGCATTTGTCGTTGTTCTTTATCAAAAGGTTGTTGGATGCTTGATTTACTTATGCATAACTCCTCATATTCAGTTTGTTGTCTCACATATGAAGAGGTTTATGCATTGCCCAGGTGTCAAGCATTGGGAGGCTGTTAAGCACATCTTTTGCTACTTGAGTAGTACCCGGCTACTTGGATTGTTTTATCCCAAAGGGGGATCACTACTGCAAGATTTAATTGAGTAGTACCCGGCTACTTGGATTGTTTTATCCCAAAGGGGGATCACTACTGCTTTTTTCGGCTCTGATTGAACTAGTAGCTATGACACTCTTGTGTCCACTAGTGGTTTTTGCTTCATGCTTGATAGCTCATGCATATCTTGGTTAAGCAAGACGATGCCTATCCTGGCCACTTCTAGTTGTGAGGCCGAGTATAGGGAAGCTTTCACAGCAACCATTGAGTGTGTGTGGTCCAGACACCTTTTGGCTGATTTGGGTGTTGGTCAGTCTCTTTCCACCACCATCTTCACTAACAATCAAAGCGCATTGGAAGTTGCGAGGATACCAGTTTTCCATGCTCGCACAGAGCACATTGAGGTTCATTATTCTTATGTCAGGGAGAGGTTCTCTGCCGAGGAGATTAGTTTGGCATATGTGCCCACCATGTGGGATGAGGAACAAGTTTCGAGACAGGGACGGGTCTCGGGACGGGGTTGGCTCATGAGGGGGGTCCAAGAATGTAAGCCCGGGACACGGGTCTCGAACGGGGAGGGAGTGGACATTATAGAGTATGGTGTTGCATATACTACATTCATTTGAGTCTTTTAACTTTGACATCTATGATCTGCAGACTTTCATGAAGGATTAATTTCATAATATTGATTTTCAAGAATCAAAATTCAATTATCATGATTTATGGCATACAATACCTGTTATATTCTTTCTAGCTCTCTTGTTTTTGGCTTTAAAAATTGATAAAAACAAATTAGCGATGGACCGCCAAGCTATCCTTGACATGGGACGAGAGACCTAGAAAATCTCGGATGTGTCCCCTATATGGGACGCTTGGCCGGGAAGGGTCCCGTCCTTGACACCTTTTTTTTGTTTAGGTGACGGGCAGGACGCAAGTCCAAGGCCATTTTGGCTTCCCCCCCCCCCCCCCCCCCTCTCTCTCTCTGTGTCACTATGGTGCCCACATAGGATAACATTGCATATCTTTTCACAAAGGCTTTGCCTCAAAAGAAGTTTGAAGCTTTCCGCAAAGCTTTGGGCTTACTTCCTTTTGTGCATTGATCTCTTTGTACATAGCTTGGCACTTCCTTATACATGAATGCCGGCTCCTTGTTCACCGCATCACCCCCCGAGGGAATTTGTTGATATATTTCGGTAGTCATGCCCTTGAAAAGAAGGTGTTCGGGGAGGCGTATCTACTCTCTTCCTAAAGAACTAGTCCCCAGTAGTATCTCTTTTGCAAGTGTCGTGCTTTCTAGTAGATCCAAATAGTAACTTTACCTACTCCTCCAACACAATCTTCATCACATGTGCCGAATTCAAGAGTCCCTCAATCTAACCAATTTGTAGATGAAGATAGATTTACTCAGGTCACATATAATCAAGAAAGAGCTCATACATCAACAATATTTGCATCGACCATCATTTAGATGTCAATCACTAAGCATGCTAATCTTATTGAAATCATACCTTCATGTGGAAGACACGGATACGGAAAAACATCCTACTTTAATGGATGAAGATGCTCCACTAATACCTCAATTGGTCACATTAAATTAAGTACATTGAATGAAAAAGGCTGCGGCAATCAATATAAACGGAAAATGCTATGGAACTCAATTTCTCAGAATAATGTGAAGATTTGTTTGATGCAAGAGCATAGACTACATTCTCACAATAATGTGATTGAATTCATTACAAATTTCTAGGTTGCCTATGCAAGCACTTCTTCGCAATATGCTTCCTACCAATGTATATAAACACCAAACTAGGAGACTCTTGATCTGTTCATTTTTCTTTGAAACTTGCTCACTTACAAGGGATCACTTGTGATCGTATCCAGTTTAATATGGTAGAAACTTTCAAATCAGTGAAATATTCAAGGTAAGAGCTGAGGTAAGCAATGCCCTCTCTTGACATCAAAATATGATACAACTATTTTCCATTAGAATGTATCCAAGGGGATCTTCCCCATTTGAAAAAAAGAAGAATATTGTTGAAAAGCAAGCAATTGGTGATAATCCAAAACATTTTGTATAAGGAAAATCAAGGTGACATTCTTCACAAGTGCCTTCTACCACATGAAACATGAGTGGTTTTGAAAATGACATATCCAAGGGTATCAAGCAGACCTTTTCTAGGCCACATTAGAGCAACAAGGATACTCCAGAGCTGCCTGTGATGGCCCTACTTATTTTGTTACTCAATTGATTATGCAAGGAATGCGACTTTTGCCAAAGTTGTGCTCTCAATCCATCAAAGCAACGAAATTAATTCTTCTGTGTCTCAATGGCATGGCCATCCTTTCAACATTAGTGCTTGGAATTCATGGGGCCCATCTATCATTCCACTCAGCCTAGTCAAACATGGTACTTGCTGATTGCTACTTATATGCTACCAAGTGGATGAAAGCCATACCCTCAAAAGATTGCACTTTAGACAAAATGGCTTCTTTCCTATATGATCAAATTTATTTCCGCTTTTGCCCCTTCGAAATCACCAGAGATCAAGGTATCTTCACTAATGAACTTATGAGTTATGACCATCTTTCTCACATAAGTATAAGACTTTCCATAGGAAGTCATGTTGCACACATATTATCTAGGGGCAAATGAATAGGTTGAAAGCACCAATAAGGTCCTCATCTCATTGTAACAAAAAAATTGCTACTTATATGCTACCAAGTGGGTGGAGGCCATAGCCTCAAAAGTACTTGTTGATTGCAATTGATATGCTACCAAGTGGGTGGAGGCCATAGCCTCAAAAGATTGCACTGCAGACAAAATGGATTCTTTCCTATACGATCAGATTTTCTGCCGCTTTGAATGCCTCTTGGAAATCACCAGAGATCAAAGTACACACTTCACTAACAAACTTTTGACTACCTTTCTCATAGAGTATAAGATTTTTGAAATCATGTGCACACATATTATCCAAGGGCAAATGAATAGGCTGAAAGCACCACCAAGGTCCTTTTCTTGCTATAAGAAACAACCTACATCCAACTCCCTCTTCCATAGATATGACTTGTGACAAACAACCTTCATCCAATTCCCTCTTCCATAGGTACAAGCTTACTTAGGAACACTCTTGACATACCATACTTCATTCAAAGCTACATTGCACACACCCCATTCCAGCTCGCTTATGGTCTGCCAGCACTAGCACCTTTTGAATTCATCTCTGGGTCATCTTGAGTGGGAAACCTCAAGGACATGTGACAATCATCTCGTATTGATTCTCACTTTTTAAGGATGCCACCTGGTCAATCTCCCAAGGGGGGAGACCTTCCATTCATCAAAACTATTTTTCACATCAAGAAGGCCACCCACGAGCCCCATTTTGCCCCCACTTCAAAATGTATATGATATTGAGATAACTCTCCACCAAGGGACTTTTTGTGCACCTCGTGGCATCTAGTACTATCAGTGTATAACAAAATCACTCGAATAGTAGTCTTCTTGTATGAACAAGACAAACCTCAGAGATGGATCAAAAACCATCACTATTGAACTTTGTACCAATTATTGCCTTGTATAAAGAAGTTCACCTCCACCACCTTCTTGTGGTCTCTCTCGTTAAGGGGGGGCAACCACTTTTTGATGGTCTACCCCCCTAAGGACTGCGACCACCTTTTGGTGGCCTACCTTCCTAAGTGAGGGGGGAGGGGGAGGCCACTCTTTGGGTCCACCACCCAAAGGTTGGCAATCACAATCAAGTGCAACACTAGGTATATATCATTGGTACAACATGATAACCTCTTAAAATCAAGTGGAACACTAGATTCATGTAATCACTATAGAGTGCTTCCTCTATTACTGGTACCTTAAGTTTGATGATTGGGGAGAGTAAACCAAGGGACAGAAACTCGCACGAGGTATGCAGGGAACCTACATTCACACATGTTATCCCAAAAGCCCTTCTCTATAGGCTCCACTTTAGGATTCCTACTCCTCGGTAGACAAGTCCCTTTCCACCCAAGTCCTTGTTCAGGAAATAAGCCCTCTAGCCATGAGAAGATCAACCTAATTGATAATAATACATGCTTGACCGAGAGTAGGGATGTAATACACGTCCCTCCAGAGAGTATAGTATGTGTTTGTATCTTGAATATATATTTTTCATCCAATAGCCAACATCTTCCGATATAGGCCCTTGGGGAGAATACATAATCCCAAATGATTTTTCAAAAAATCTCATATGTGGCTCTACTCATGAACGAGCAAAGGAGTGATTTTGCACGTATCAATGGGAGAGTGGTGGAGAGGAGTGGTTCTATAATTGGTAGAGGAGTCACAACACTCAAAGCCTTTGCTATCATGGGTGCATTATGTAATCCGAACAACATGACAATACACGCAAAAACTCACCAATTTGTAATGAAAGTGGTTTTTGGTATGTCCGCTTCCACCACTCGAACTTGTTGGTCTAGCGCATCATCCCCATTCGGATGGGCCATCCATTTTTCGAATTGCCTGAGAAAATGCTTGCCCCAAAATCCCAATCAACCATAGTCTAGAGTAGGGCAATTGACCATAATACTCCAGTAGACTACATGTATGTAAGTCCACCACAGACCTTATTATGAAGTAGATTTTGCTTTTGAACTTGCATTCGCCATACATAAATTCTCATTTGGAACTTTCTTTCACATATTCCCTTTTGTATCCACATGATACCCTTGTGTAGGGAACACAAAAACTCGGATCAAATTTTGGTCGACCATTATTAGTCTGCTAAGGTCAAGCAAAAATGATCAACCTTAGGTACTATATTTTCTTCCCATCCTAAGATGACTACTACCTACTATTGACTTTGACAAGCTTTCTTGTGGATACATGCTCCTCTAATGTGTAATGGAGTGCTATTCAAAGTTATTGCTTTAAGAAACTTAGTATGCTTCTTTTCTTCACAGTGAAATGTTACATGTAGAGATACACTTTCATTGCAATCCAAAGGAACCCTTCATCTTGACTATAAAAGGCCTTTTATTTAAGTCCTCAATCCTCCATTGGTTCAGATGAAACCTCTTTTAGGTCCTCTCTGTTTTGATTTCGATGGCCACTATTCACTCTTCAAACCTTGCATAAAGACGCATCAACCAAATTAAGGCTTGGCCAACCAAAGGCCGACTGTATGACCACTTTGTCGACCAAGGTTTGACCATAATGGTCAACCAAAAGCGGATTGCTTACCCTTGTCTTCTTTTTCCCTTTTTTACCCCCTCGTTTTTTTTCCTATTTTGTTGCAAGCAAGGAGGCAGCTCGGAGCATGGTTAGGTAACCGGGGGAGGGGGGAGAGGGGGGAAGGAGAGGGGGGGAGGGGGAGGAGGGGGGGAGGGGGGGGGGAGACGGGGGGGGGGGGGGGGGGGGGGGGGGGGGGGGGGGAGAGAGAGAGAGAGAGAGAGAGAAAGAAAGTCATATTAACATCTACCAAACGGCCAAACTTGGCATATGAGACAAAACCATGTACAACTGTGATCATCTCTGTGTATCGATGAAAAGAAAAGTACTCACTACAGAAAAGAATTATGTAGGCTGAAAACAGCAAGATGATGGTGTACCTAGCAATGGTGGAGTAGTGGAGATAAAGTAGTGGCGTGTGGGGGCAGCGTGGCCTTGACTCCACAGATAATGGCCACCTACTACATGCGGACATATGTGGGAGTGAACATGTATACCCTAACTGATTCATATGGGTGGAGGAGGATGTAGTACATGGAACATCGATGGTGGACTCAGCACCTCCTTCAAGAGGGCAACCTAAGTGGTGGTGGTGCGCCAATGCTCCATTATGTGGTCGTGGGCTATCCTAATGCAAGAGATGTCCTCATGATGCAGTCGTGGTCATCGGTACCTAGTCATACGTGATCTTCATCGCACTCTCTGTGCCGGAGCATGCTCAAGCATGAGCCCTATGCCTTTGGAAGGTTGGTCTATTTGATGTGGCTCAAGTCGCCGAAAGAACTGAGAAATAGTCTGTTGGGTACCCACCTGTATCTGACATGTGCGCTGTAGCATTTGCTCTCGTCTCTCATATGTTGCCGTGATGTAGCGGGCCACCCTCTGCTGGTCTCCTATGGTCATGCACAACTAGAGTGACTCTTCTGTCTGGAACTGTGCTCATCGGTCTAAGTATGCCGGGCATCTCGTAATCAAGTGCTCCTCACTCTCTATCTCTGTGTGGCAAATTGGGCACCACCTCTCCTCTAGGGGAACTCCTCTAGCCCAAGCTCTCTCGATCTCAAGCTGATGTGATGAAACTCAAAGCTGCCCAATGACGACACGAAGGTGGTGTGGTAGGTATGTCTCCATGTAACGTGGGATCTGAATGAAGCCCTGATCTGAGATTTCTAGGAAAATTGCTCACGATAATAAAGCATTTTTGGTGGCAATGGATCTCTCGGGCTGGCCCATGTCCTCTGTATTCATGTATGCTATATCTCCTAACGGATGATCCTATTCCTCTCCTAGTGGGAGAGCGAGTAGGTAGGGGCGTGGGAGTCATAACGTACTGGTGGTAATCTGTCTATGTCAAGTCCATGGTGGGCCAGCCAATCTCGTGTCTGTGCATACCATGAGGAGGTGTCCCCCCCTTACGCCATGTCTCATGATGCCTGGAAAGCTCTATAAGTGATGCGCTCTCTATCCATGCCCTGGATCCTGTGTAATAAGCATATTGTCTGGAAGAGTGTCTCTACTAGCATCGGTGGTGCAGCAAGCTCTGCGCCCTTATGATATCATGGGGTACCGATGGTTTGCTACGGATGAGTTTGGCAATCATGAGAACATGTGGTCTCTCCACCGCTGTTCATGCTGATGCTGATAACCCTGCCCCCCATATGGCTGCTCCATGCGTAAGTGCTCGGGTGACAAAAGTGTCGAAGAGCCACCCCTTTGTGTGGGGCTCCTGAAAGTAGGCCTGGTGGCACTGTCTCTCCATCAAAGCTAATGCTGCATATCCTCGTGTGATGCGCTCTCTAGCTAAGACATGGAGAAAGCCCCAGAGGTTGCTCTGAACGTCACACCCAGATATACGTATGAGCTGACTACCTAGATGGATCCGCCTGCAGCTGCGAAAGAACTCTGCCTCCTCACCTGCATTGATGTATGAAAGATCAGAATCTTGGTTTTACCAAGATTCACCGATAGCCCTATGTGTGTGCAAGAGTCGTCTAGACTGTGTAAATGATGTTGTAGACCCTCTGTAGACTCTGAAACCAGGACAATATCATCATCATATAAAAGAATATTGACCATGGTCCCTCGTACCTCAATGCCATCCCCTCCGTGCTGCTGTATGAAGTCCACTATCTCATCAATGCATAGCCCAAAAAGTGTGGGCAAGAGAGGGCACCCTTGCTTCACCCCGATGGTGCTAGCAAGTGAATCTGATAGGCCGCCCTACCCAATACTCTCTCATATAGGGAGTAGATCCCCCATATCATCTCCTCTGGAATCCCGATATCGAGTAGGCGTATGAAGAGTCTCTCCCGAGGGACTCTGTCGAAGGCTTTGCGAAAGTCCACAAAGCGGCAATATAATTTCCATTTCCTCACTCGAGCTTGCTCGATCAGGCATCTCAAAGTGAAGATGTGGTCTATGGGGAAGTTATCTCGACTGAATCCTGCCTGCCCTAGAGCTCTGATACCCTTCCCCTCGGCGAGGGTGCTCAGTTTTGTCTCTAGTACTGCCCCATATAGCTTGAGGAGTGTGGGGCCAATCATGATCGTCTGGTATGTAGCTGGATCCATAACATCGCCTGACTTATGTATGGGCACTATGGTATGCTCGGTCCATGAGTCCAGGAACCCCTTAAACAGTGCTCAGTTGAAGAGGTGGGCGATGACTGGTGCTAGAATCGTGCACCCGTAGATGAGATGCTCTACCTGTAGACCGAATTCACGGGCTCTGCCATGCTGTAGGTGAGTGATTGCATGGCTCACCATCCAATGTAAAGAAGTGAGAGGTGGTAGGGTGCATAGCACCCGACACTCATCATCATACCAAGGATCTCCTCAAGTCTGTCTGGTCGCGTCCAAAGTGATAGAGAGAGAGAGCAGGGGAGGGAGAGAGAGGGAGAGAGATGTAGGGTTAAAGAGTGGGTGAGTAAAATGTCGCAAGTAGTCTTGTTGTTTCAAATAATCAAGTTGAACCTAGAAGTCAAGTTGTTCTGGTTGATAGTCCAATGTGTGAGAGAAAATTGGAATCCTTAAAATCCTTAAATATGGGCAAAGAAATGAACAGTGGTATTACATAGAAGCTGCAGTAGTTCCAAAAAGTGAATTGACTATTGTACGATACTTGGGGCACTCTGATCCCAAGAGCTAGGGAATCTAGTTTGTTTGACTCACCAAGTGGACCAAAAAGGATGAGTCCACCCCAAGTGGCAAGGTGAACCAAAATGGATGAGCCCACCCAAATGGAAGATGAGCAAGTCCATCAAGGTGGAATAGATGGCGGACAAGTCCACCAAGTCCAAGGTACACGGACAAGAAAATCCAAGCAACTATGGAGGTCTGGTGGAACTAGATCACTTGCATAATTATGCAAGACAGGGTCATCTAGGGTACCCAAGAGAGGTTCTTCCAAAAGGTATGAATCATAAGGATAGAGGAAGCTTAGAACTGCCCATGCCGGAAATCACAGGAGGGATGGACCAAGGAACATTTTACAAAATGTGAAGTGCATGCTATACCTGCCTATTCATTTGGAGCAACACCCTGAAAGCACAGAGGCATGAAGACCTTTGGTGCGACCTCAGTCAACCTAAGGCCGAGTCCCAACCAAGGTTGACTACAGCCAGTCCCAACAGATCCTACATCCACAGCAATTGAAGGTGGCGGCAATTTCAACAGTTCAAACAGTTGCTCCCATTACCTGGTTCTGCAGATGCCTTTGTAATGAGGAGACTCTTGGGGCTGTTGTGTATCCATTTAAATTCTATTGCAAACCTTCAAGTGGTCAAAGGTGTGTATAATGTTTGATTGGTCTGCACCCCCTAACTTACATCCCATCATTCTGTCATGCAACCCTCGTACAATTCATACAATGCTCTGGCCTGCCACCTACTTATGCGGCTAAGCCACTAGCTACATAATCTTGCTGCAAGTTCAGTTTGTCCCTCTTCAATTTGAGATGATTTAACAAGAAAATAAAATCCTTTAGCCCTCTGTCAGATATTATGAGCTTTTTGAAACTTCATACCACAAGACTTTAAGCTGGGAGCATGTTACATAAGAACAAGAATATAAATATCCTGTATATTTTGAAAATTAATCAGCAAATACAGGTGACCATGCAGTGAAAACAATGAGTATCACTAGACTGAAGCCACAATGTTAAAGGGAAGGAGACACTTGTGATACTGAATATTAGAGGAATTTATCACATTAAATGTGATCGAGAAAAGATCATACAAGGGCACCCCCTTGAAGAGCAATTGATGCAGAGTACAAAGGATCATGTGGTATGGGGCATAAAATGCCATCTCTATCAGATGTTATCATGAGTCTCATCATCATATGCACCTGCACAGAGTTCAAAACAAAGAATTAAGCAGAAATTGAAGCATAGGTGTCCCAAAAGATCCAAACATATTGCAAAAGACAAATTACAATTGACTAAATAACTAACCCCAGAACTAGCTCCATCTGTAAGAAAGATATCCTCCATATTTCCAGAAAAACCATCACGAATCCCAATGCCTTCTGCAATGGCTGCCCTTAATGATCGAATGCCCTGTCAAATACACTTTTGGAGACTACTTCAATGTAGTTAATGCATACAATGATCATAATCAATATGAATTAACAAATAATAAAGGTTAAAGTTGATGCTTATCTGACTCATTACGGCCAAGAATGCATAAATACCACAAGAGGGAGGGATAGGGAGAATCCAAAACAGACCAAGCATTTATTCTGGGCTAGTGCATAGTAGATCTACTGCAATATTAACTTGATATAATAAGATAAGAAACCCCCCAGAAAGAAAAGGAAAAAAGTACAGATAAGAAAGACATATCAAGAACATTTGGAAGAAAAGAATAAAACATGAAAATAAGGAAAATGAAGAGATGAATGAGGAAAGCCACAAGCCCAAACAATAAAACAAACCTATGCGGACCCAATTTTTTCATGTGGACCTGATTTTTGTCATCAAATTTTTTTGGGACAAGGTAACACAAGATTGACAAGATTCCTGAGCTTGATATTTTCGAGACCACCATTGGTTTGTTGAAGTACATCTACCAAGTACTTATGAGGTTTACATTTTGGATTGATTTCTCTTATAGCAGTACAATTTGGTATGCAATAAAAGAGGAGAAGAGGCTTAACCAACTTTGAAAAGTTAAACTTTCAGAAAGTGTTACATTCAACATGAAATATGCATTTTTATGTCTTTACTTCCAGCAGAAAAATGAAACACTGGCATTGATTTTTTCTTTTCAAACCATGAAAAAACTTTCAATATGGGCTTTTGACTCTCAAACAAGCTCAAATCGAGCTTGATCAAACGTGTTCCAGTTAAAAAGGATATATACTACAGAATATATAATTTTTTCAGAAAATAAAAGAAGTTTAATTATTCAGAAGTTCTTTTTTAGTTGATATCTAAAGCTGCTGTTCTTAGAAATACCATATAAACCAACATCCCTTTTTTTTTTAAATCTATGAGAGCTGCAAAGAGAAATCTGAGTGCATAGTTGTTACAAACATGGTGTGAATGCATTGCAATATTTTAATCACCACATCTCAATGCAAATGGTGTTCTCCACACAGTGAATCGCTAAGTAACCAAAACAAAGAAATTATACACAGTCAAAATAAGATGAGGCTTCATTTCAGGTCTCTCTCTCTACGAACACTAGAGCCACTATAGCCCCACACACACACACACACACACACAGAGAGACAGAGACAGAGAGACAGAGACAGAGAGACAGAGACAAAGAGAGAGAGAGAGAGAGAGAGAGAGAGAGAGAGAAAGAGAGAGAGAGAGATCTTTTTTCTCAAAACTGAAAACATTATCAATGTGCTCAGAAAGTTTTATAAGCAGCATGAAGACCATGGATTTGGCATTGGATGCCTCTATGCACAATCCATCATAAGCCTATGTAATTAAACCTCAACCCATTTTGCCACTAAGCCAACATATCATTGTGGTCAACTCTCAAGTTGATTGATAATTGTTTAATCCATTTAATAAAATTTGAGGTTAACTCTGTAAGTGGATTGACCATCATACCAATGCCTGGAATCAACCATACTATATCGGGCTTATAACCACACTTTGTCAAACTTACTCCCTACCAACTATTAGTCCTAGTACTTCATCTATCAAGACACTCTATGCCATTGTATTTCACATCACCACACTTTGTCAGACTTACTCCCTACCAACTACTAGTCCTAGTACTTCATCTATCAAGACACTTTGCCAAACTTACTCCCTACCAACTATTAGTCCTAGTCAGACTTTGTCACTTTGTCAGACTTACTCCCTACCAACCAACTTTGTCAGACATAACCACACTTTGTCAGACTTACTCCCTACCAACTATTAGTCCTAGTACTTCATCTATCAAGACACTCTATGCCATTGTATTTCACATCAAGCAATCAGAAAATCTCTTTCAAAGAGGTTGTGGGTTCTGATAATCAACTAAGCAAAAAGAAATCCAAAAAATAATAAAAATTTACATATGTGTATTGTCAGAGATCTCTAATCTCCTACGAGTTCTTTTGCAAAGGAAGGCCCATATAGAGGGACACGAAGATTCTTTCCATCATTAACTCACCAGGCCATGTCACCCACATATAGTTTTTTCCGCATCACTTCGTATTATGCAAGAGTAGAGCGCTGATCCAAAACTGATTCTTTATTTCACATTTCCTATCTATTGAGTTCATCTTTGTCTACTAAAATGGATATGAAAGGTGGAAGAGGGTGAATGGAACATATATGATAAGTCACCTTCATCCATGCACGAGCATGGTCATCTCCATGTGTGTTGTTCCCTTGTCCTCCCCTTAAGAAAGGCCTTCGAAAGGTATAAAATTGGGAGCAATCTCTGATTAGTGTTTATTCTTTCCCATGTAGAACTATCTTCAGAGCTATCCTTTTGCATTATTAGATAGTCTTTATATAAGTGACTTCTAATCCATTTTCCACATGTGCATAGTATCCTTTACAATAGAGAGATACACTATATGATCTCACTATTTGGCATGAGCTTGTCATATTCTCCGAGTGCCCATTTCAACCTATTCACATGAGACATTGAATGGATTTTATTGTTCTTGAAAAGAGGAATTCATAAGCCACAATAACTAAAAGACAATCATGGATAACCCATCTTGATGGTCTCGGATCTAGATGGAACTATAAGCTAGATTTTCTCTCCAAACTCTCTTGGAAGCAAGGTGGTACGGAACGTTTGGTACGGCACATACGGTACGCGTACGGAACGTGGTGCCGTACCAAACGCCAGCATATGGAACGTTTAGAAACGTTACCTATATATATATATATATATATATATATATATATATATATATATATATATATATATATATATATATATATATATATATATATATATATATATATATATATAGCTTCAATTTCTTTTTACTTCATTAAATGTTTATATATGTATAGATAATTTTAATGCCTCGTTATTAGATTGAGGGCTTTGAGAATCCCCATCATATATCATGTGTCTACCTCTCTCTCTCAATCTCTCCTTATCTCTCTCCCTCAACCTCCTCCTTGCTTTAGGAGTCATTGAGCTATGGACTCACCTAGCTATGTATTTATTTCATGCATTTTTTTCACTTCTAATATATATGTCAATTTTCACTTCAATTTTTTTTTGAAAAAATTAACGCGTTCCGAACGCGTTTTGGAACGTACGTTCCGTACGGAACGTTCCGTACGGAACGTTCCGTACGTTTCATACGCGTTTGGAACGCGTTCCGATCCAACCTTGCTTGGAAGTTAGGCGGGCCCTAATAATAATATTCACAGGTTTACAGGATCTTCAAACATATGAACCTTAGCATACACGCCTTAAGACTCAAAATTAGATGAATGAGAAATAGAGAGAGAATACACAATTTTCAAAGCGTGACAGTAAGCTGAATACTTACCTACACTATCTAATATGAATGTCAAATTACAATGTGTGTAATGATACAAAACTGAATGTATGCTCATAAAACTGAATCTACGCTGAATTTAAGGTTCTAGATACAAGAAATTGTGAATAAAGTGCTTAAGAGGTATGAAAAATGTGTGTATGTGCAATTGAAGGGAATAGAAACAGTTCCGAACTGTTTGTAGAGCAAACCCTAATTCTAAAATTAGGGTATCAGAAACCCTAAATCAGAAATTGACCTAAATAGCACGATAAATTCCTCCCTATGTTGAAGTAGAAAGCAAAATGCCTTGGAAAAGCAACAACAAAAGAAGAAGAACTGAAATTGGACTTGCTATTTACAAATTTCAACAAGAGATGATGGCTGGCTGCCAAAATCTCCATCAAATCTGCATCAAAACTTAGGAACACCTCTTTCAAAAGTTAGAGCACTTCAATAGGCCTTGAGTGATCAATAAGTGATGTTCAATTATGACCCCCAAGCCCTTCTTTTATAGAATTTAGAAGCTTTGAAGAAAATTTGATGAAGAGCTTGCGAAAAGCACAAGAAACTTGCATTAATCTTAAAAAAACAATCAGCTTTTGGTGACTAAAAAGAGCTTTTAGAATAAAAATCTCCAATGATCTCTTGATCTAGCCATCAAGTAGGCAAGAGAGTTAGCTTTCCTTGATGCTCATTACTTGAGGAATCATAATATGCAAAAAAACTTTTTGAACAGAAATTAGGGTTAGGGTTTTCTTGCATTTCTGAACCTCTGATGACAAAGTGTTCTATACCAAATGAAAGCTCTCCTCAAGTACTATCTGATGAGCTAATAAAAAAATTTGACCTTCTATGACCAAGATTTGTTTAAGTACCAAAAATTAGGGTTGCTGAAAATTAGGGTTTTGTGCTATTTTGACATTGTTTCATCGATCCCCCCTTCAATGTCATAATGGCATTAAGGTAGAAAAATCTGCAAAACTTCTTATGTCTATAAATATATCTCTTAACTGCTATCCAATGAATCTTGAGTGGACTGTGCATGTACCTAGATACTTCAAAAACTGCAAACAATGTCGGGACATGGATTACATAAATAGATCAAGCAACCAATTGCTTGACTATACAAAGTAGCATCAAACGGTTCTAAATTTGCTTCTTCCTATAATGACGCATTAACATCTATAGATGTTTGGATAAGCTTGGAATATGCCATTTCAAACCTTTCCAATAATTTCTCAATGTATTTTTGTTGTGTTATGTAGATACACTCGTTCTTGAATTTGAGCTTAATCCCAAGATAATAATGTAAAATACCTAAAGTATTCACATTAAATGTATGCTTAAGTTGTGCTTTAATAAACTAGAGGTCTTAATCCTTGGGAGCTGTCATAATCATATCATCAATATATATAATAATGATAATCAAGACATCTTAATTTGCTTTAATATAAAGAGTAGGAGAAGCTTTAGAGTTTTCAAGATCAATATAAAAGATAGAGATGTATTTTCTCATAATGTGTTCTTGGTGCTTTCTTTTTTACCATATAATGCTTTAATAATCTTGCATACTAAATGCTCTTTACTTGTCCTTTCAAACCTTTTGGGTGTTGAATGTAGACATCTTCATAAAGATCACCATTAAGAAAGATAGTTTTGATATCTAACAGGTATACATTCCAACCAAAGAATGCAATAAGAGAAAGTACTCTTCTAACTACTGTCATTCTAAAAGTAGATGCAAAAGTCTCATCATAGTCGATTCATTTCTTTTGTGCATAACCTTTGACAACTAAGCTTTCTTTCATACCTGTCAATAGTACAATCTTCTTTTCTTTTGATTTTGAAGATCCACTTAACACCAATTGCTTTTTTATCTTTTGGTACTCACAAAGCTTCCATGTTTGATTCTTATGAATAGAATCAATCTCTTCTTGCATAGCTTTCTTCGAAACAGGACTTTATAGTGCATCTTTAACATTAGCTGGTTCATTTTCAACTAAAGTTAGTACTAAAATATTATGAATCTCAAAACTTGATCTGCTTGTTCTTTTCTTGTGTGACTTCTAGTTCTTCCTGTGAAGTTCTTTATACCACTGTCCTTCCAAGTTTCATATAACCACCTCGAAGTATTCTTGTACACAAGTGCAATATCTTATTCTTCTTCAGTATCTCTTTCTTTTGCAATATTGGAACTTTCTACAACTTCATAAGTTGGAACTTCAAGAGGTATTGACGACGGACTAGATATAGATGTAGGAAATGAAACTTTCTCTTCATCTTTATTGAGTGCATCTTTTAGGATTTGAGAAGGTTCATCACCCCCTTATATGGTTGAATGTAAGAATCCAAATTCCTTCTCATGCATGTTCATCTTCTTTTATGAAATCTAGAATCTATGCCTTCTTATCATAGATCAGACTTTCTGCAATATATACATTGCATGAGAGTAAGATATCACTTGTTTCTAGAACATAGAATCTATATCCTTTGCTTTCAATTGCATAACCAATAAAGACAGTTGTAATGGCTTTTACATCAAGCTTACCACGATCCTTTATCTCAATGTGAACATAAGTTGAAGAACCAAAAACTTTGAAGTAACTCACAATGGGTTTCTTACCATAAAGTGATTTTCTTTAAGGCTTTTGTGGAAGACCTATTCAAAATATGATTAGCTGTATCTACTGCACCAAACCAAAATTTAGGAGAAAATTTTTCGAATGACATCATGCTTCAGATCATGTCAACAAATATTCTATCCTTTCTTTTTGCAACACCATTCTATTATGGAGTATACTGTATAAGCAATAGTGAGTTAATGAGAGATACCTTTGTCTTCAAGAAAAGATTTGAAGTCCTTTGAAATGTACTCTCCTCCTCTGACACTTCTCAAAATCTGAATTTTTGTCTGACTTTTATTTTCAACCATAGCTAAGAACTTCTTGAAAGTAGGAAAGACCTCTGACTTTCCTTTAAGACCATAAATCCATGAGAATCTCGAAAAATCAATAAAAGTGATGAAATACCTGTAATCTGAATGAAATCTGTCCTCATAGGACCATTCACATCTGAATGTATGATCTGTAACTTCCTTATGGTCGTGATGTACCCATGTTTCTTGAAAGGAAGTTTGTGAGGCTTTCGTTCAAGAAATTCTTCACATCATTCTCCATCATCTAGTAAAGCAAAAGTAGGCAGACTCTCCATCATTCCATGATCTTTAATGAGAGTCGTGTAGCTAATATGACCAAACCTTGCATGCCATAACTTCATGTTCTCCTTAGGTATAGAAGACCTGACAACATTAGCATGACTTATTTTTTATAATACAAACATGCTACTTCTATTTTCACCTTGATATAGACAATGCTTCTCATTAGGCGAGAGGATCTTACAAGAAACTTTCTTAAAAACAACTTTATGTGCATCTGTCAAGAAAGTAGATATCGAGAGCAAATTCTTCTTCATTGAACATAAAGAACATTGAAAATTGTGAAATTTCCACTTGCTCTTGACTTTCGGTTTACTTTTCCAACACCTACAATATCCAAATCATGACCATCTGCAATGGGCACTCTTCTACCTGAAGCGTTAGAAAGTGAAGCAACTACCTTCCTACAACATGTCATATGCTTTATAGCTCTAGAATCAAAAATCCAAGGATTATCAAAAATTGCATTTAATGCTCTTTGATCAAAAGCTAATTCTTCAATACTGACACATGCATAAGATTCTTCCTTTGAATCATTTTCAGCATTATTACCTCATGCTTTTTTGTTCTCATTATAAATCCTCTTTCTACATTCTGCTATGAAATGACCAAGTTTCTTGCAACAGGGACAAATTTCTTTCTTTGAAGTAGATGTATTGGAAATAGACTTCTCTTTTAGCATGGAAGAAGCACTGGAAGTAGATGTGGTAGCAAATGAAGTGGAAGACTTACTTTCCTTCTCACTTTGCTGACTCTTCTTCTGCTTCTTTGTTGTCTCTTTCTTCTTCTTACCCTTTGATGATGATAACATGGCTTCATCGTTCTCTTCCATACTCTTTTGTTGATCTTCATCTTGAAATAATAGGAACTACAACCCTTCAAATGAAACTTCTCTATCTCTTGTAGAGAAAGATAAAGAAGTAACAAAGGAACGAAATGAAAATGGAAGTGAATTTAAAAGTGTGTTTACCATCTTCTTGTTCTCGTCTGAAATACTGACTCCAACATTAAGTAATTGATCACATAAGTCTTTGAGCTTCAAACATGTCACTAAATTGACTCACCAACTTTCATCCTTGTGTTGGCTAGCTTTCTCCTTTAATGAGCTTTCCTAGCAAAATTTCTGCTTTGATAGAGATTCTCTAACTCCAACCAAAGCTGACCACAGGTTCTGTTGGAAAACAATGTCACATTAGTCCGAATCCCTATTAGGGCAGAAACCCTAATTTTGGTACTTAGTCATTTTTGGCACAAAATTTGGATAAAAATTTTATGATCCTATCTTGTAGAACTTGATGAGAGCTATCTAATGGTATAGGACATTCAGTCATCAGACATCAGATTTGGGAGAAACCCTAATCAAAGTTACTCAAAATTAGCGATTAAAAAGCTAAAAATAGCAATAGTAAAAAGCTATGCTAAAATAATTATAAGAAAAAAAACAGCGATGAGATTTAAAAATCAGCAATCCAGCTTTTTTGGGTGAGTTTTCGCATGGACTTCAAGTCTATATAATAAGGTCATATCAGCACTTATTGTGATATCCTCTACCATCTAAGGATCAGCCGTTAGGCTGATAATTTGAAGGTCTTGCTGACGCACACATGGGGCAGCCATGGTGTAAGTATGGAACAGCTATGGAGCAACCTTGAAGAAGATAAGGAGCAGTCACGGAGTTCTTCTTGGAGAAGAATGTGCTCACACTCTTGTTGATGGAGAAGACTTACTCATTAGCAGAATGATGGTGTGGATCATCCATCTACATGATATATTTGGAGATATGGAGATTGTCTTTTACATGAAGATTATGGAGTATTTCAAAGACATTGGATGGAGCTTGACATAAGATTGCATCTTATGTTAACTATCCAGGTACATATTCTCTTTATGCACACAGGTACTACTTGGAGCTTATGGAGGCGGTTGTATCCATATCTGGAGGAGTCCTATTCGGCATACATGGAGGCAGTGGCATCCATAAAGGAGAATCAGTACATGCATTAGATGAGATGTTAGAGAAGGTGTTTCCACATGAGTATGAGGATTTCTGTCAGCAACATGTTAGCATTCTATGCTAATTCCGTAAGTATGTGATCTATCATACACACATCTGATTTAGGGTCTTCCATAGGCTAAATTCAGATTAGGGTTTGCTGAATATCAGTTTCAACTGATCTTTGCTCTTTCCTCAAACTGATCTTTCCTCTTTCAGTCACCCATATTCACTCTTCTACAACCTATCAGGTTCTACACCTCATACATATTCAGATTTCTATCCTTACATCTGAATATTCTTGTAAATTTTGTACATACACTCTTCCATCTATTTCGGTTCACATAGAGTGGTTGAGGTTTTGACTCCCACATTGTAAATTGCCATTTGTATATATGATGGTGTGAGTAAGGAGTGGCTTACGTAACACTTTATACATGTTGTCTAATCTGTTGGAAATTAAGTAGGTCCATAACAAATTCCACAGGTCCCATAGGTCCAGGATCTACAACATAGATTCCAGCATCTTCCAATATTGACAAACATGAACATACATCATTAATCATACAATGATGAGACAAAGATAAAGAGAGATTAGACAACATGTTCAAAGTGTTACGTAAGCCACTGCTTATTCACACCATCATATATATACAAATGTCAATTTACAATGTGGGAGTCAAAATCTCAACCACTCTATGTGAACAAAAATAGATGGAAGAGTGTATATACAGAATTTACAAGAATATTCAGATGTAGGGACAGAAATCTGAATATGTATTAGATGTATGATCTGATAGGTTGTAGAAGAGTGAATATGAGTGACTGAAAGAGGAAAGATCAGTTTAAAACTGATATTCAACAAACCCTAATCTGAATTTAGGCTACGGAAGACCCTAAAACAAACCCTAATCTGAATTTAGGCTACGGAAGACCCTAAATCAGATGTGTGTGTGAAAGATCACATACTTACAGAATTAGCATAGAATGCTAACATGTTGCTTACAAAAATCCTCATACTCATGTGGAAACACCTTCTCTAATTGCCCATATATGCACCATGGCTGCCCCATCTGTGCATCAGCACAACCACCTCCAAGATAAGCAAACGATGGCGTTGGGATACTCAAAAAGTGACCATAAGACCTCTCTTATATAGCCCATGAGGTCTAGTGAAAAAGTCTTGCGAAAATAAAGCTCAATCGCTATAAAAAGCTGACCGTGAAAACTTTGTCGCTAAAAAACAGCTATCGCTGTTTTTATTTATTTTTATTGTTGCTTTTTAATAACTAGCTGAGATTAGCTTTTAAACTTATAATTTTGCTTAAACTTTAATTAGGATTTTCTCCCACATGTTATCTCTGATGACTCAATGTGCTATATCATTAGAAAGCTCGCTTCAAGTGATAGGCTCATAAAAATTTTACCCAAATTTTGTGCCAAAAATGACTAAGTACCAAAATTAGGGTTTCTACCCTAATAGGATTTTGGAATGATGTGACATTGATTTCCAACATAATCTCTCTCTATCTTTGTCTCATCATTGTATGATTAAATGATGTATGCTCATGTCTGTCAATGTTGGAAGATCCTAGAATCTATGTTTGTAGTTATGGGCCTACCTAATTTCCAACATTTGGTATCAGAGCAGCTTCCAACATATGACATACACACTTAATCTAGATGAGTAGATATTTGAGAATTAGACAATTCAATCACATGATTATTTATCAGTGTGGAGTATGAAGCAGATGATCTGTTAGCAGCCAAACACTTTTGGAAGAATGAAGATACTTTACAGACGTATTGCGTTAAGACCAACACTTGATGAAAAGAAGGCTACTTCAAATTCAAGGATAAACAATGGTTTAAAGAAGATGAAGGAACCATATCACATCAAATCACATGTATTAGTTTCTACTATCAGATTGTCATTTGCAGGTCATATCTTAGAAGAGCAATTATGAAGAAATTTGAAGGATTCAAGAAGCGTTTTTAAACACTTTCATTACTTTGAAAGTTAAAGCATTAACTACATCAAATCAAGTATCTAGAGGTTGTTCTTGACAGCTTTGATAGAAGATCTCTTTCATGGCAAGAAAGCTTATCTAAGAAGACAAATTTGGAGATTAGATCAGTTTTGTTTTCAGCAAACACAAGGTTGGAAGTTTTTTTTAATTAGATTTTGTACCTAGAGAGGTAATTCAGCATTCATCCAACTCAAGGAAAAGGTTGGTGAATTCAATCATATCAATCAAATTTGAAGCAGTGTATTGATTCAGCATATGAGGAGATGGTAAAACATGCTTCTATGTTCACTTCCATTTATATACCATGTTTGCTTTGTCTCTTACTCTTAGCACTAGAGGAAGAAAAAAAATCATTTGAAGAAGTTAAGAGTGCTTGCTACTTCAAGATAAAGAGAACAAAAGGTATGGAAGAGAAGTTTGAAGATATTGACATCATCATGTGGAAGAAATATGCAGAAGAAGAAGGTCAAACAATTCCAAAGGGAAAGTAAAACTTTCTTTTTTTCCTCTTATATTTTCCATATACTTTTCCTACTTTTATCCTCTACATCCAAAGACAAGTCTACGAGAACATCTTGTGTGAAGAAGATAGTTTAAAGAAGAAGCAGTTTCTTGTTTTACATTATACTTGGGCATGTTTTAGTAGATATTGACAAAGAATTGCATTGAGAAAAAGATAAGCAGCAAGATAAGCAGCAAATATCTAAGACAGCTTATATGTTTTAACTCATATGTGTATGAGTTATGTTTTAGTTGAAGCTTTTGAGCAGGCAACTTATATGTTCCCTTAAAGAATTCTTGGAGTGTCAATTAAGAGCTACTTGGTATATGACAAGTTGCAGAGAAGTATTTTTCTTCTTTACCTAACTCTTGATGTGAAAGAGTATTTGTAATAGATGTTGGAGACTTGGAGTGAGGTTTTTTGTTTGGAAAAGTTACCTCATATTCAATATATTCAGTATACTCAAAAAATTCAGAGTTTTTTAGGAGGAAAATTCAACCCCTTTTCACTAGCACTGCAGATGCCAATAGCTTTCACTGTCACTCCTCATCTTCCCATAATCTAGAATAAGGTTACATAATCTAGAATAAGGTTAGCTGATCCTATTACATCATAACAAAAAACTTTGATGAAAGCACTTAAGGATTCATAATCTTCTGCAACATAACAAGTATCTTCTTCTATTTCTCTGCAACACTAATCTGATAGAATCTGAATCTTTGACTTGCTTCCTCCAATGTTAAGAACTCTACAAACAAAGGATAGACATCGGACTCAAAAATACTCAAGATCTATGATCTCTCCAACAAAATACTTGTGTAGAATCTGCTCTCATCAAACCTGCATGACTCAATGTTTGATTTGCTACCTGAATGACTCTAAGTGTCAATGCTTCTTACATAAAGTTGTAAAACTTATCTTCAACTAAATCCTTCCCAAGAATCTCCAACTTCTACTGGAACAGAAGTGGACAAACTCTCACCTTGAGAATTCCAAAATCTGCAAGTTGATACTTCATATCTTCATATTCTTCCCGGGTGAAATGTGATAGTATCTGCTTGACTTTCTTTTGGCTAACTCAATCAAGTGATAGGATCTGATGGAACACCTTTTTTTTTAATACAAGCATGTATCCAAAAGTCAAGACAAACATAGAAAGTAGATTCTTCATCTGACTCTTACATTAAAAAATCTGAATTTTTCTGAATTTTTCTGAAAATACTGAATTTTCTGAATTTTTCTGAAAATACTGAATTTTCCGTATTGATGTTATGGAAGCAAATGCTAAATCACTGAAGATCAGACTTATTGAAAAGAAGGAAGACGTTCCAGATTTCATAAAGTCTGATATACTTTGAAGAAGTTTGGATACTGTTGTTAAATCATCCAAGGGGGTGGAGAAACATGATGACTTATTTTCAGCCATATATGAAGGAATGTCGAATGATACCTACAGGTATTCCTATATTTCCTTTGTCAGTTTCTCTTTATGTTCCAGCTTTTGAAGGAGGAAGAAGGAGAATGTCTGGATAAAGTTCCTATTGGGTGTTCCTGTTCGGGAGAAAGTTCCAGAGTTCTATTGCAGAGAAGCTTGATATTTCAAAGAGGTCTGTTACTTATGAGGTGCGCACATATATGATTACACCAGACTTTGAAGGAAAGAGGTATGAAGGACTTACAAATAGAACAAGGATGAAGACAAGATGACGACGTAGATATGAAACTATGTTGAGACTCATGAGAGTTGAGTAGAGTCAGAGATGAACCAACTAGTGTTCATAATACACTAAGTTGTGAGTTGTCAGTCACAAGTCCCAGGATTCAATTCCTGATTCTGTTTAGTGTATTTACATGACACAGCAGAAGTACGTTGAGAAACCTTTCTTAGGGAAAATGCAAATATGTGAATCGTAATGTATTCTTACAGGTTTTAGAAAACTTATTTCAAGAGATAGCAGATTCAGAGTCAATTCATGCTACAAATGTTGTCAAGCAGTGATTACTTGATGTATGCTAACACTATTGGATACCTAGTTTGCATATTTTCTCAGGTATTATGGTTCATATCAGCAAATTAAATTTTTGAAGTTTGAAGAAGTTCATATTCAGTTTTGAAGAACAATCTTGAAGATAAAGTTTGAAGGACAAGTTTGAAGCTTATGTCAGTTTGGAGGAGAATGAAGTTGCATATCCAGTTCAGTTTGTACCAATATGACATTGAAGGGAGGATTGTTGGAAAACAATGTCACATTAGTCCAAATCCCTATTAGGGCAGAAACCCTAATTTTGGTACTTAGTCATTTTTGGCACAAAATTTGGGTAAAAAATTTATGATCCTATCATGTAGAACTTGATGAGAGCTATCTAATGGTATAGGACACTCAGTCATCAAACATCAGATTTGGGAGAAAATCCTAACCAAAGTTACTCAAAATTAGCCATTAAAAAACTAAAAATAGCGATAGTAAAAAGCTACGCTAAAATAATGGTGAGTTTTCGCATGGACTTCAAGTCTATATAAGGAGGTCATATCAGCACTTATTGTGATATCCTCTACCATCTAAGGATCAGCCGTTAGGCTGATATTTTAAAGGTCTTGCTGATGCACACATGGGGCAGCCATGGTGTATGTATGAAACACCTATGGAGCAACCTTGAAGAAGATAAGGAGCAGCCATGGAGCTCTTCTTGGAGAAGAATGTGCTCACACTCTTGTTAAATGGAGAAGACTTACACATCAGCAGATTGATGGTGTGGATCATCCATCTACATGATGTATTTGGAGATATGGAGATTGTCTTCTACATGAAGATTATGGAGTACTTCAAAGACATTGGATGGAGCTTAACATAAGATTGCATCTTATGTTAACTATTCAGGTACATATTCTCTTTATGCACACAGGTACTACTTGGAGCTTATGGAGGCGATGGTATCCATATCTAGAGGAGTCCTATTCGGCATACATGGAGGCAATGGCATCCATAAAGTAGAATCAGTACATGCATGCTACATGCATCAGATGAGATGTTAGAGAAGGTAGAGAAGGTGTTTCCACATGAGTATGAGGATTTCTATCAGCAACATGTTAACATTCTATGCTAATTCCGTAAGTATGTAATCTATCACACACACATCTGATTTAGGGTCTTCCATAGGCTAAATTCAGATTAGGGTTTGCTGAATATCACTTTCAAACTGATCTTTTCTCTTTCAGTCACTCATATTCACTCTTCTACAACCTATCAAGTCCTACACCTCATACATATTCAGATTTCTATCCCTACATCTGAATATTCTTGTAAATTTTGTACATACACTCTTCCATCTATTTCTGTTCACATAGAGTGGTTGAGGTTTTGACTCCCACATTGTAAATTGACATTTGTATATATGATGGTGTGAGTAAGGAGTGGCTTATGTAACACTTTGTACATGTTGCCTAATCTCTCTGTATCTTTGTCTCATCATTGTATGATTAAGTGATGTATGCTCATGTCTGTCAATGTTGGAAGATCTTGGAATCTATGTGTGTAGTTATGGGCCTACCTAATTTCCAACAAGTTCTGCATGACCTGATTTGAGGGATAATATGCCTCTTGACTCCTGTGCATTCCTTGAATCCCATCTGGATTGCTCTTCTATAGGAAGTGATATGGTAGTATCATGGACTCCGGATGATGAAAGAGTTTCTTCTTCTTCTTCAATAACCTGTTGTTGAGCAAAAATTGGGGTGCCATGTCTTTTGGAAGGTGAAGCAACATCCTCTACTCTTTGTCTTGGTCTTGGGTACTTGCCATTGACAATATTTCACAAGTTTTTAGATACTAACAAATTCATCATCATAAAACTCCACATTGGATAGTTAGACATTCCTTCAACCTTATCTTCATTCTCCAATCTATAATCACTCGTCTTGTTGAGCGTGTATGTCAACTATGCTCTGATACCGAATGTTGGAAGTGAGGTGGGCCCTCATAATAATATTCATAGGTTTACAAGATCTTCCAACACATGAACCTTCGCATACACACCTTAAGACTCAAAATTAGATAAATGAGAAATAGAGAGAGAGAATACACAATTTTCAAAGTGTAATAGTAAGCTGAATGCTTACCTATACTATCTAATATGAATGTCAAATTACAATGTGTGTAATGATACAAAATTGATCTTGCGAAAAGCACAAGAAAAGCTTGCATTGATCTTAAAAAAGTGATCAGCTTTTGGTGGCTAAAAATTGCTTTTGGAGTAAAAATCTCCAACAATCTCCTGATCTAGCCATCAAATAGGCAAGAGAATTAGCTTTTCTTGATGCTCATGACTTGAGGAATCATAATATGCAAAAAAAACTTTTTGAGCAGAAATTAGGGTTAGGGTTTTCTTGCATTTCTGAACCTCTGATGACAAAATGTTATATACCAAATGAAGCTCTCCTCAAGTACTATCTAATGAGCTAATAATAATTCTTTTACCGTCTATGACCAAGATTTAGCTAAGTACCAAAAATTAGGGTAGCTGAAAATTAGGGTTTTGTGCTATTTTGACATTGTTTCCAACAACCTCAAAGTGGACTCCTCTTCTTTGAACATAGGCTCTAGTTCTTCCTATGTTTTCTTAATGCTTTCCTTGGCAAGCATATTGTTCATGTTTTCCAAGAAATCCCTTGGAAGTTGAACCCGTTCATCCTATAGTCCAATTGCATAAAGAGCTCTTAGTTTACATTTGTGCATCAACATAAATGCACTATGTCCCATGGAAGAGTGTTTGACACTATTACATGGAAATTCTACCATAAGTGAGTACTCTATCCCAATAAGTTTGACATTCATAATCTAACCACAAAGCATATCTTCAAGCTTTGGTTAACTCTTTCAATTTGCCTACTTGTCTATGGATGTTTGTGTGTTCTCATGCTAAGTCTAGTATCCAACTTTTTGAGGACATCCCTCCAAAAGTGGCTTGTACATCTCCAATCCCAATTTGATACAATGTTTGATGGTGGACCATAAAACGCATGTCCGTTACCTAAAAAGCTACATACAATTCAAGGATCTTCACTATAGAATGTGTCAAATAAAGCTAACCATCTTGGTTGATCCATCGACAATTACCCAAACTGATTCATGCCCCCTTTGAGTGTGGGAACTTACTACAAAATCCATGGAGATGTTCTCTCACTTTCCATTGGCAATTTCTAAAGGGTGAAAAGACCTATCTTTATCCTTTCAATTTCATTGTTCAAGTATCTATTGCATTTAAGCATGTTATCGTAGACATCCTTATGCACTCCAAGTCAGCTAAATTGTCTTTTCACAAGATCATAAGCCTTGTTTATTCTTAGATATCTTGCACTAATTATATCATGACATTGATGTAATACCTGATGTTTCATAATTGAATCTCTTGTGACACATATTTTACTAATAACCATTGTAAAGTAAATACCCTCCTTCGATCCTATGGTTTTTTCATAACCTCTTCTCAACATCTGTAAATGCTCCATCCTCAACGGAAACCTATATAACTAGATCTCCTCTCTCAATGGCTTCCCATATTTCCGAATATGTAAGATCATCCTTACATTTTCCTCTAATGGGCTCAAAGCAATGATTGGTCATCTAAGTCCATTGAGCATAATTAATTAACTGAACAAGTCAATAACCATATTATACTTCCACTTCCTATACCAAAGCCCATAATCAAGCCTTTGAAGATCCTTTGCCCATATGGGCCACGGCCTTACAACATTTCAGTCTAATTCATTCAAAGACCCACATAATGCTCTCATGATCAAATAGCATAGTCAATTTTGCATCATAATACATATAAATAATGATGCCACTATTCAAAACACGTACTATCGCACTAATTTAGCGAAAACCAAATTAAGAGCTTCTTTGAACAAGTTTTAACTTCTTGCTTTCAAAGGTGATTGTTCGACCATTTTGAATCAAATCCACTTCTATGGCAAAATAACTCACATCATATTCAGCCAAAGATGGTTGATTGGGATCCACTATTTGTAAAAATGGAGTTATGACAATTGCTACCTTTCAATTCTCCAAGCTCTACTTTTGCTCGTTTTCCCAACGAAATCCTTTTCCCTTCCCTAAAAGATGCTATGTCATAGGTCTAACATAGCCTTTAATGAATTGCCCGAAAAATCTTGATAGGTCTAAGAAGATTTGAAATTTTAGTTTTTAGGACATGGCCATTCCTATTTTGCTCTTATTTTATCAGGATTCATTCGGATTCCGTCCTTAAACATAATATGTCCTAGGCAGTTGTTTTTGACAATTGTCTTTGGCACGAATCTGACTTCTGACTAGACAGGTTGGAAAGCCCGAAACAAGTCACCTAAGATGTTTATGATGTTATCAGACATGACTAAATATGTTTTTCAAAAAAAAAAAAGAAAATTTATGGCAGATACTCTAAATGACATTAGAAACATAAACATATGACAATTAATTGAAATTACACAAATATGCACATAATCATGTAAGTAAACATAATGATCGGCTATCATCATCCTCCACATACTCCTCGTGGTCATCATCATCATCATCATGTGCAAAAAGACTCATTGAGGATCCTAGCATCTAGCATGCATATGCAAAAAGGCTATATCAAGTACTTGAGCAAGTGTGTCTTCCTAATCTTAAATCATAACCTTTTGTTAGAACTTTCGTTACTACTTACATGAATCATGATTACTTGCACGATCAGAAGGCTGCTACATGGAACAGCAACCCCTACCCTACGCATAGAGCACAACATCTATGCCCAAGAGTCTCTTGCCCCTTCTATCCTCTTCCACTTCTGCCATACCCATGCCAACAGACCCATAGGGCACCACAAAGGACAACAAATATAATAAACCACATAGACAGGAGAAGATGCCATAAATACTATCACTTATAGAGCCCGCATGCTGACTTTGTGAGATGACCATCATCCAATAAAAAATAGATTGTAGGTCTCCATCACCTCGAGCCTGAGGCCTAGATGGCTACCCCAAATTGAAAACCTCATTCCTAATTCAGCATGTGTCCTACTGCTTCTCAGATTATGTAAACGTTACCCCATATGGTTTCTTGCAAATATAAACTATGTAGACTTTGGACAATTTATTATTGATATTGGTGATGTAATAATGATGTAATAATTAATCTGTATATCATCATTTCATACATGTTTAATATTATTTATCTATTATCAAGTGATAAGTATGCAATATGCTTGATATTCAGAAACAATGATAATTGATGAGTTACAAATTAAGATACTCTAATCTTGAATTTTACTTCTTGACTCATTAAGTATTGACATTTCGTACTTGAAGGGTTTCTACTATGCTCATGTGCATTGTGAATGAGTTTTGACCTTCAAGTCATATTGTCAAAGTTTTGTGAAAAATGTATTAATTCATGACTCTAACTTTATTTTGTGTATTGACTAGATAATTTTTCATTTACTCCAAACGTTTGGTGTATTCTAACTTCAATGTGCTTCATGTTAATTTCACTCATATGTCAATCTAATGGTATATACCTTATGAATTAAATTACATCCTGGATAATTTAATCACATTTTCATTTCATATATGTTAATTCATAGTTTTAACTTCACTTTCCAGTTATCAAAGTGATTTAGAAATCATTGTTCAGATCAGTAAATGCTGTGTCACAAATTCATGAACTGTTTGTAAGCTTGATTAATCTTTTTGATGACTGTCAGAGATGATGTAATGGCCATATGAATACTGACAGTTTAGAAGCCCTACCTTACTATCACTATAGCCACCAACAGTCCTTCCTGGAATGCTCTTCATAATCGATTTCGCTCTAGTGATGGAATCCAAACTGCAGAAAGGAGATTAAACAGCTACAACCAAACTCATGTGGTGAACAGTAGTAAATTGGTGGAAATGCACCCAACAAAAAAAAGGGGAGAAAAAAAAACTAATACCCTTATCTTGAAAAGTAAGCTTCAGGATTCACCTGAATAAACCATGCACCTCACCCTTGTCCAATAGCTCTGGATGATCACAAAGTGCCAAGACCTAACAGATGTATATCAAGAAAGTGATACTTCAAATACTTAAGTAAGAACTATCCAGCTATAAATGCTCAACACTCACAACTTCATCATCATATGCATTATGTGCACAAATCCACATGCACATGTAAATGAAAACCTTATTACTGCCTCATGTTTCTCCTCGTGTGTGTGTGTGTGTATGTGTGTGTGTATGTGTGTGTGTGTGTGTGTCTGTGTGTGTGTGTGTGTGTGTGTGTGTGTGTGTGTGTGTGTGTGTGTGTGTGTGTGTGTGTGTGTGTGAGTGTGTGTGTGTGTGTGTGTGTGTGAGAGAGAGAGAGAGAGAGAGAGAAAAGAAAGAAAGTTATATCAACGTCTTCTAAAGGCCAAAATTGACCTATGAGACAAAACCATATACATCTGTGATACACCAGGTATCCATAAACAAAATAGAGAGAAAACATCTACAGTGAACTGAGATGAAAGCCTAACAATGTGCAGAAAGTGATGTGCCACGTAGCACAAGAGAGGACTACAATGAAACCATGTGTGTGAGCCGCAATGGAAGCAACCAAAATAAATAGACCTATGAATGTAGTATGGGGAGGGAGTGGATGGAGGATGTGATACATGGGTGTCGGATGAAGAATGACATGCAAGGGGATGGATGGTCACCTTCGCTCCATCTAGTGCTCATGAAATAGATGGATCCTCAATACCTCATCTAGTGCGAGTCGTTTGTGAAATGAATTGGAATATATGGGTCCTCTTCCACACAGAAAAAAGGAATAAACTATCTACAATGCAATTAGAGCGTCCTGTCCATTGTCATTGCAACTTCCTACCATTTGAACAAAGGACTTTGATTTGTACGATATCCTTTATCGAGAGTTGAGAATGCCACAACAAGACAATAGGACATCTCACACTCATACTCTGTTGATTGCCTTCGCGTACCAATTTATTCCGCGGTACATTTTAAGGTACGTGCAATTCAGTTTGAACCGAATTCGTTCGGTTCGTTTGAATTTTAAAACTTTGTTTTTTAGAAACTCGTGCCCTAAGTACACGCGACTTCCGTCAGCTGAGCATGAATCCAGCCACGAGCGTGGAGCCATAGCCATTGCTTCCCATAATCAATTGCTTCAAAGTTCTTAGTTCAGCCATAGAGCCTTCAGCAGTACAGTGGCCATCCCGACTCTTCGGTCTTGTCACTTGTGTGAGGCAGCCATTGCTTCAGCCATAAGCTCATTGCCTATAAGCCTTGGTCGAAGTTGGTCCGAGTGTGAGCCTTGAGGCAGCCTTAGGAGCAAGGAATCGAGCCAATAGCCATTTAGCCCACCTCATTTTGCATATATTGACAGATATATCACTTTAAAGTTTACCTTTCCATATTCCAGCCCATATATTACTTTGCATCACATCAGCCTATATCTTGCATCATCATTCACTATGCCTCAAAGCATGAATGCCATGTGGGATACACATACTATTAGCCATTCTTTGGCTAATCAAAGTACCTTGGGCTCTAGCACTCATAAGTGGACATGCAAATATTGCAATAAGTCATTCTCTACTACCACTACACGACTTATACGTCGTGTGTCCAGGTCAGGAGGGTATGAGGGTATTTCTGCTTCTGACAAGGATCCTCCTTAGGTTGCTCAAATTGTAAGATGTGACCACGCCTTGGCAAAAGATGCTCATATTGCACGTCGTCGTGATTTGCCTTCGGCCAATATCGAGATGATGGAGTGTCATAATGCTACTACTACTCGAACTTGTTGTGTAGAAGAAGACTCCATGCAACCCTCACAACATTCTAGACAAGGACTTCACAATAAATTTGTTTCGTCTCCAATTGAAAGGCAACATCAAAAGTTGCGGAGATACAAATAGAGGGATGCATTCTTGATGCAATCTCTCTTTCAATGTAGTGCGTACTGATGCATGGAGGCGAATGGTAAAAGCCATCTCACAAGTGGGTCCATGTGATGACGGGCATGGTGTGAATTATAAAAGACTACGTACGACCATGCTAGACGAAGAAAAAGAAAGGATCAAAGTGCTTCTAGATCCCATCAAAACGGTTGGATGACTTATGGATGTTCCATTACCTCGAATGGATGGAATGACACCCGAGGTAATGGATGGAATGACACCCGTCGTCGCCATATAATCAACTTCCTTGTCTCTTCTTGATTAGGTACGTATTTTCTTCGCGTTGTGGATGCCAGTACGGAAGGTGTTCATATCACATGGGAATTCATATTTGAGCATATTAAGAGTACTATTCTTAATGTTGGAACGCAAAATGTGGTACAAATTATCACAAATAGCCCATACAATTGCAAGAGAATGGGAGAATTAGTGCAAGAAGAATTCCCTAGTATAGTATGGACCCCAGGTCCCCATGTGCAGCTCACTGCATTGATTTGTTGATGGAAGACATAGGCAAGCTTCCATGGATTGAGCCTATCTTGAGTGATTCTAAACGTAATGTGACCTTCATGCAAAAAAACGATCAAGCTCTATCCATTTTCCAAGCAAACAGCACCATAGAGATGATTGGTCCCGCCGAGACACACTTTGGCTACATGTATCTAGTGTTATGTAGACTACGAGTCATGGATGCTTTGCACGTGACTGTTTTAGATAGGAGATGGACAACATTACCACAGGCTCATACAGAGATTGCGCGCTATGTGCAAAGGAAAGTGCTTGATGAGGATTTTTGGACAAAGGTTGGATGCATTCTTCCATCATTGAGGAGCATCCATATACTTTTGCAGATAGTGGACAAGGAGGGTTCCACACTCGGGCTTGTTTATCACTTCTATATGCAGATGAGACAAGCCATTGCACAATCTACATCATTGTGCCGGGAGAGGTATGTATATTAAATTTCAATGTCCCAACATCCATGTTAATAGCTATGTTATTTATATTTATGACTTTGTAATATGTATTTTGCACTTGCACTCTACAGGAAAGATGATATATTACAGTTAATAGACTACAGGTGGACCTATTTGTCTAGGCCCATACATGGGTTTGCGGCACTCTTGTATCCATACTTCAAGAATCCTTCTTTATGGACATAGGTTTCACTTCGACAAATGAAGGATGAGTACATGCAATGTGTTATGTCCCAAGACAAGAAGTTAAGTTTTGATTGAGATTCTACAGGTTATTTTGGGGAACATTGGCATTGCATATGCACGAGAATCCATCTTTATGGACATAGCTTTGACAGATGAAGGATGAGTACATGAAATGTGTTATGTCTCGAGACGAGAAGTTAAGTTTTGATTGAGAGTCTACAAGTTATATGTGGAACATTGGCATTGCATATGTGCGTAGTACGTCTATGCACAGAGAAGTGACATCAAAGCCATTAGAGTGGTGGAAACATTATGGTTATAGCCACCCATGTATAGCTCCTTTTGCATTGCGAGTTTTATCTCAAGTATGTACTATGTAGTATGTACTATCCATTTCGCATTGACATCAAAGTTTAAAACATTGTAATTTGTGCCATCATCCATGCTTAAAAGTTAATCCTTATTAATTGATTTCTTTTACAATATAAGATGCATCTTCTAGTGCATGTGAATGCAATTGCGGTGCCTATTCCCTTATTCACACAAAATTAAGGAATAGGTTGAGTTTGCAACAATTAGAGAGATTGGTCTTTTGCAAAGCCAATTTGAAACTTGCACATGAGTTGAAAAGTAAAACAGATGGTCCAAACACGTTAAAAAAAAAATTCTAAGATTAATGTGATTATCATGATTTATCTCCATACATTGTACAATTTATACCACAATCTTGTTTTTGTGAACATGCTATACATATATCACCTACTATATTCCAGAGTGCCATAGACAAGGAGGATGAAATTATGACTATCAACGACGCGCAAGAAGATATATATCATATGCTCCATATGGAGCTAGAGAGCATTGATCGAAGGGTGACATGCTCGCGCACGCCGGTTGGGGCTTCAGCTTCAACCTCATGTTGATGTTTCATCTACAAGTGCAGCACAAGTATAT